>JAQFVV010012538.1:600000-975224 GCA_028023455.1 Epiperipatus broadwayi | reverse complement strand
GTGATGCTGAACACTTATCGCCATATTATATACTAATGAGTTGTTTGTTTGTGATTTTAGGTTACATAAAAAAATGCTACTTTGGTATTAGACCTGCTGTGATGAAAATTCAGGGCACAAACAAATACATTTAATTAAAAGTAACAATTAATATTTGTATTTTTATTATACATTGATACAAAGTCTTTTTTTAGGGTATGTGTTTTTTTCAAAGGAAAAAAAGATTTTAAAATATTAGCATTTTATGTGAAATCTTATTAGTTTTGATTAATGTTGTTTTACTTATTTCATTATGAGAATTGCTAACATAACAGGCACCAAAAAACAAAAATAAATTGTTACTTTAGTTATCAATTAAATCTTGAATGATGTTTAGGAATTTGCAAATGCCAAATAAGAAAAGCTTAACAGTAAATAAAGCAATCTTAATATATTATGCTTAGAACTTTCGATATCTTTGTCACAATATCGTAATCATAGAAAAATGGTTGTCAAAATTTCTTTCAAAATTTATACAAAAAATTGAATAAAAAATATATTAATACAAAAATTAAAATAAATTATTTAACAATGTCAAGGAATTTTAAAGAATGTTTACTGTTTACATCAATAGTCCAATTCACTACTGTTAAAGAATTCAAACTTCATTTTGATACCAAAGATAAATTGCATAAAATTGCCAACTCTTACAATTATAATAAACTAGTAAAATAATCAATGCAAAGAAAAATAAAAGTTATAATAATTCAAGTTATTATTATAAATCAAAATGATGTATATGGTTCTAAATGGTAATGTAATATAAGTTTGATGCAAATTGTATGTAAATACTATGCTCAAATGCCCCATGTTTTAGTAAGAGAAAAGCTAAATTCTTTTTTTATATAGCATTGGCATTATTGGTAAAATATCAAGCTTTCTTTTATTTTATGTTTTGTATCATTCTTTTCTTCACATACAACACTGGCTGCAGTAGGTTCAAAAGTATGATCAAGTTGATTTATGTGCTCACGAAATATGGATTTGTGATCTGGATTATTTAAGTAGACTGTATGGGGGGGGGCAAGTGTACAAAGCCCCCATACTGTATACAAGATTCAATTATGTGATATGGCTACTTACTCCTTTATCAAAGTCAGGAATTTCTCAACCATTATGCCCATAAAAACCTGTTAACGACTTTACTTTCTCTTTCCATTCTTCATTCTAAGTTTCCACATAGTCTTCTCTAGCCTGCTCCATCCCATTTCCATATCATTTTTTCCCATTCCATGGCCGTTATATCTCGATCCCACTTACCTTTTTCCAAATTCAGCGTAACAGCAAAAAATCCATTTTATGTATAATCACTTAGTTTATATTTATTCTCCCACAATATTATTCGTACCTTTTTTGCTTGTAAGCATTTACACTTAATTAGCAAATGTCTAATATTTTCCATGTTTTTTTTACATAACTTGCAGACTAAATCACACATATTTTTCCATTTATGTTTTCATTCCCTTGTTGCTAACAATCCTCTTTGAACCTTAAACAGAACTTTCTTACATCACACGCAATATTCTGTTTACTTCAATATATATTTAGAGACTACTCTCTACACTAGTTATCTATCTCTCCAGTTCCCTATTTTTTATTAATGCCCATTTCTTTGCACCTATAACAATTCTTGTAACACAATCATACCACCTTTTGTACAAGTATACTGACATAAAGACTTTATCTAAATCTTCAGCATACCATATAAATTTTCTCACATATCTTGTTGCCTGTCTTTTACTTCTAACCCAATTAAATCTTATTTTGGTTATTCTCTTACTATCCATAAATTGTAATCTGCCAAAAACACTTGTCAAATGATTCTTTGGGGTCTAAACTTGGTTGCCATTTAGATACTGTACTTATTGGATTTAAAAGTAAAGTAATTGAATTATTTGAAAGGCCAAACAATTAAAATGTCAAAGTAAGTTTTATTTCAAAGCATATTAAATTAAATGACCAATTAGTAAAAGCTTTTTTTGACAGTGCTTTATTAAACTCTAAACAAAACAAAAGGTACAATTGGTGAAAATTTTGTCTTAGCAGCAATAATAAAAATTTATGAAACTATCTTTATTCTAAAATACCAAACTCTCTAAATATAATATGTTCAATGACATAATTAAAAGAATAGATGCTATATTATAATCATAAATCATGCCAACTATCATTTGCCCCTAAAAGTTGATAACTGATAATATAAATGATTCTACAATATGATTTTTGACCCTTATCTGTATAATTTAAAAATTAATGAAAATTTTGTAGAAATCTTTCCGGTGCAACTAAGATAATACATTGAAAAGAAAAATATTTTTTTCTACAAAATGAATTTGATTACCAAAAGTGAGATAAGTTTTCTACCGAAGGAGAAGCAACCATGACTGTAAGGATTTATAGGATTAAAAGTAGTTTATTCAAATGCAAGACATGTTCATTATATCATTCACAGAAAAAAAATCTAGTTTCTTGGCATGAAAAGAATGACTTAGTAAAATGTTGTAAGTTTCAACAGTAAAAATTTATATATAAAAGTAAGAACATCAATAGAATACTTTTCCAAATTTTATATTAAGAGATGGATTCCAATTATGAATCCTTTTTACATCAGAAAAAAGTAAAATAGTCATTGCATAGTAATGTTTTAAAAAGACATTTAGTGTTAAAAGATGTATTACATTTTTTTTAATTTGAAAAATCTACATTAGCATTTCATTTGTCTGATCAAAATAATGTTTGGTTTCATGCCCGATTATTTTGGAAAAAGTAAAGAAATTTAATTTTTCTCTGTAAAGAGGAAAAGTACAATATATATTTACCCTAAACACAAAATTGCAAGCATTTCAAAATACATTTCTGTTAATATAATTTTCACTACACCATGCTCATGCACGTCGGGGACTGTTCTCTATCTCCTTTTAACGTCTTGTGTAAGGATGTAATCTTAAACATGATTAAAAACATTCAACTGATGAGTGTTGGTTGTAGTATAAAATGTGCATCTTGAGAATCGTAGGTATTTATCAAATTTTTGGTCATATGTTTACAAAACTTCTGTTGCATTACACATAAAAGGGCGCCTTGTCGCATCGCATTAAAGAATTTGTGAATGCCCACACTTAATATTTTTTTTATACATTGTATGAGAGTGTGTGTCCTTCAAGTATCCGAAAACCGTTATTTGTAAAGAAATATTATTTTTTTTATTGAAATAACGCGATTTTAGTAAGCAATAAATATTTGAGGGTTTACAGACCTCCAATAGTCAATAAGTGTTAAGGGGCAAAACCTAATCAAACGGTATGTCTGAACATACTTTGAAGTAAGTAACGCGTATTGTCGATAACATCTACGAGACAAATAAAATGGCGCATGGAAAGTCAGACGTTGTTCCATTCTCTGATTTACCGGGAACAGAATCAGATGCTGTGGTGTTTTTGCAGAGCAAGAATGTACTTCCACATTCAAAGACATGCGAGTGTGGAACACCAATGAAATTTTTTATCAGAAAATGTACAAGTCAATTTCGATGTTCCTTGCGTTTATGCGGGCGTACAGATTCGATTAGAAAGCTGACTTGGTTTGACGGCTCCAGAATACCGTTTGTTAAAGCTATACGTGTGATATATTACTGGAGCCGCGAACAGCTCACTGTCGAAGCTGTCAGGACAGAACTGGGTCTCGGCAGATGTGCCGTTCTGCATTTGACTAACGGGCTGCGTGAGCTGTGTTGTGAGAGTTTGTTATCTCGACCGTGCTGTCAAATCGGCGGGCCCGGTTTAACAGTAGAGGTTGATACAACTCTCTTTCGCCGGGGAAGGACCCACCTGGGAAAAATACTACCTCAACTGCACCTTTTTGGGGGCGTGTGTCGCGAGACACGCGAATGTTTTTTATTATGTATTCCTTGCAGATCTGCGTCCACCCTTTTGCAGGCTCTGAAAGACAATGTCAAGTCCGGATCGATTATCTTCTCGGACTGTTGGAAGGATTACAAGACTGTTGATCTTGAGGCGGCTGGGTTCCACCATCTAAAAGTAAACCACATCTACAACTTTGTGGACCCTTCCACAGACTCTCACATGCAAAATATTGAGCGTCTTTGGGGCTTGCTAAAGTGTCGCAATCGACGCGGAACTCCCAGGAAATTACTGTCAAACCACATGGCTGAATTTATTTGGCGTCGTCTCCACAAGGATGAAGATGTTTTCCTGGCCATACTTTCAGAGATGGCTTTGTCACAGCACGTCAACACACAGTAGGCATCTTTAATTATTTACTTTATTCGTGTTAGTAAAAGAAAGTTAGTTTTACAAATGTTTTACGTGTTAATGTAAATAAAAGAAAGTTATTTTTATAATTTTTTTAAGTTTTTAATTAAATAAAAGTTGGAAAAGTTATTTATCATAATTTTAATATTTGATGTTATTTTTTTCAAAAAGCGTTTTAAAATTCGTCAATGTTATTTTTAATCCTTTTTAAATGTGTCGATCTTTATAGCAAAAAAAGACGTAATAAGTTTTATTTTTGTTGATGTTTGTTTTGCAACCAAAAAAAAAGCCTATTAAGTTTTAAGTTTGTTGGTGTTTATTTTTTTTGTCTTTAAAAAAGCGTAAGTAGTTTTAAATTTGTTTAAAAAAAACCCCACGGTATTTGTAAAAAAAAAAAGAAAAAAGCCTAATAAGTTTGTTTTAATTTTTTTTTAAAGAAAAAGCATAACGAAAAAAAGTCATAACTTTTAAATTTGTTTTTTTTTTTAAAAAAAAGCTTACAAAATTTACAATATGTTGATTTTATTTTATATTGATACACATAAATGTAAAAAGAAATATAATCGCCTTGTAACATTGCGAGTCACAGTTTGTACTTACAAAATGCAATGTGACGTCATAGACCGTTCACATAAAAAATATAAATGCTTGGGCCAAATTCAATCAAAATATTTTTATTTTTATTAAAGGCTATTGCGATCTGGTCGTAACCAATTAGCAATTTATCTCTAACTGTAAGATCAGAGTTCTAAATGCTAGTAATAATCCAGTGACAATTAACTAGTTTTATTTATCAACTAGTACACTTTATTATTGTGTACTTAAGTATTATTATGTTTAGCTAGATTTCACCAGATCAAGAGGCTTGACTCTTTTCAGTCTTCTAACCATGCCTTCTCTGTTTAGAAGTTTACGAGCCTCGGCATTAACGTGCTTGTGAAGTCTATTTTCATGTTTTTGAGCTATTTTTTCAATTACTTGATTTACTATTTCCATCCCAATGTCCTTGTGTAAATTGTCATTTCGTATGTACCAGGGGGCACCAACGATGCCACGTAGTACTTTATTTTGAAATCTCTGTATGATGTTTTTGTTGCTCTGGCAGGTACAGCCCCATAGCTGTATACCATAAGTCCATACTGGTTTGAGGACTTGTTTGTAGAGCAATATTTTATTGTGTATTGACAACACTGAATGTTGATTCATTAGCCAGTACATCTTCCTATACTTTATATTTAGCTCTACTTGTTTATTTTTGACATGTTGTTTCGACCGGAGTTTAGCATCTAGTGTCATGCCCAGATATTTGGCTGTATTCCCATGAGGAATAACTTGTTGACCTATGTATACAGGACTGTGTTCATCCTTCTTGTTGGTGAAATCTACATGCCTAGATTTATTTTCATTAAGTTTAATTCGCCATTTCTTGGTCCAGTGATTTATCTCGGTAGTAGCAATTTGTAGTTTTTTTTGTTGATTCCACACAGTTACCCACAACCGCCAGGATCACAGTATCATCTGTGAATGTAGCAACAGTAGTATCTCTAAATGTGGGTATATCACTAGTGTACAATAGATACAGCACCAGTCCCAATACACTTCCTTGTGGTACACCAGCCTGGATATTTCTTAGGTTGGAATAGGCATCTTCCTGTTTGATCCTGAAATATCTCCCTAGTATATAGGATTGTAGTATTTCTGTATACTGTGGAGGGAGAAGCTTCTCAAGTTTATATATTAGGCCTTTATGCCACACTTTGTCAAATGCCTTTGCCACATCCAAGAACACGGCAGAGCAGACTTTCTTTTCCTCTAGCGCCTGCTCAATTATGTTTGTAATTCTGTGCACCTGATCAATTGTGAAGTGTTTATTTCGAAAGCCAAATTGATGATTTGGGATAAGTTTTTTATTTTCGATTATGGGTTTCACTCTCTTTAATAGGATTTTTTCAAACAGCTTAGATAAAATTGGTAGTAGTGATATCGGCCGATATGATGTTGTTTCATGAGGTGGTTTTCCGGGCTTTAATATCATAATAACCTCAGCCACTTTCCAAAATTGTGGGACATATTTCAAGCGAAACGTTGCATTGATCAAATTGGTCAGTTTCATAATAGCTTTCTTTGGTAATTGTTTTAAAAATGTCTCCTGTAATGAGATCGAACCCAGGTGCTTTTTTCATATTGATATTAAAATTAATTTCTCCTCTGACCTCTTCTGGTGATTTTAGGGGTATTTCTTCACCTTCTACCTGTACAATCCTATCCAAGTTTTCCTCGTCCTGCCCATTATTTGGCTGAAATTTGCCTTCCAAATAATCTGCAAAGGTCATTGCCTTTTGCTCATTACTCTTTTCCCAAGTTCTATACGACCCTTTAATGGGTGGTATCTGCCTGATTGGTTTTTTGAGATTCTTAGTGGCTCTCCATAATGAGTATTCTGTGCTAGCATCATTAGTGAGTCCTTTCAGAAATTCATTGATAGAATCATTTTTGATTTGCTTTATTTCTTCTTTCAGTTGGGCAGTAAGACTATACAACGTAGTTTTGTCCTGCAGTGCCCTAGTCTGTTGCCACTTTTTTCTTGCTCTTCTTTTTTTGCATTTAGCTCTAATATCTCAATTGGATAACTGTTGATGTTTACCCTTTGTTTAATTTCAGGTGTGCTTTGCCATGCTGCCTGTTGGATATCATCCACAAATTTTTCGACTTCTGCGTCCAATTGTTCCTCTGTTTTTAGGGGAATTTTCAGGTTTATTCTGCTTTCAAGTATTAGTTTGAAGTTCTCCCAGTTTGTTCTTTTATTAATCAGAGTTGGGTTATTTGCCTTCCTTAATGTGGTTTTACTCAGTGTCATTATGATTGGAGTATGGTCCAAACTCAATTCTACACTGTCTTCTACCTTCAGATAATTACAGGAGATCTTCCTAGTCACAAAGAAGTCAATCAGATCTGGAATTTTGTCTGGATCAGCAGGCCAATAAGTTGGTTTTCCTGCTGAGTATGTTTCACATTTATATTCATTTATTGCCCCTAGCAATTCTTTCCCATTTGTTGTTATAAGTCTTGATCCCCAGTGCGTATGGTTTGCGTTGATGTCACCCCCAACGATGAATCGATCTCCAATACTTTTGAAGAATTCAATATATCTTTCTTTTTTGATTGCATGTTTTGGGGGGCTGTATATGCTAGCCACTGTGACAGCATAATTTTTAGTTTTAATATTGACTGCCACTGCTTGGATGTCATTAAATTCAAATTTCATTTCTTCATTATGATATATACTATCTTTCACTATTATTGCACTTCGCCCTTTGGCCAAATTTTCTGGATGGGTGGAGTTGTAGACTTTGTATCCTCTAAATTTGATGAATGACTGCTTGGTAAAGTGTGTTTCTGATATTAGACATATGTTGATTTTTATTTGTATCTAAGACTGCTTGCAATTCTTGTTTATGTTTAAGCAGTTCATTTGCATTCCATGCCATTATTTTGAGAGTATTGGCCATATTTATTTTTTCTTGACTTCAAGTTTTATAACTCTTTCATTCACATCGGTAATTGATGTCTCTAGCTTTGTCAATTTTGATAAGATGAGTTGTAGGGTCTGATTGATACCGATATTTTGTACATTTTGTGTTGTATGCTTGGTTGTTCCTGCCACAATTTCTACATACATTGGTTCACGTGTTATGCTTATGTTTTTTAATTTACTTTGTTGCATTGGTACGTCTTTGGTCATATTATCTTGTACATTTTGTACAGTATCTTCTTCAGTGTATGTTGGTTTATAAGTTGCACCTAAGCTTTTCAAACTATTTTGTTGTATGAGTATGTCCTTTTTGGGCATTTTGTGGTCTTGATTAATTTTGTTATTTCTGATTTTTTGCAGTTCTTTTGCTAAATAGCATCCTCTAGTTAGCCGGATGCTCTCCACCACAGTTCACACATTTTGGTTTTTACTCTATAGTTTTTGGGCAGTTTATAGTTAGGTGTCTACCAGTGCACTGAACACATCTTGGGTCTTTTGCACAGTATTTTTGGGTATGTCCAAATGACTGACATTTCTTACATTGTGGAATTAGTTTGGTTCCTCTTATTGGTTGCACTTCTATTTTGCATCCCAGTATATGAGATATTCCATAGATTTTTTTCTATATCTTCCCCATTTTCAAATGTCAACATGAACATATTCAGTGCTGTTTTTTCCTTCCAGGATAGTTTATTGACTGCGTTAGTTATTTTGTATCCTTTGGCTTTTATGTGATTGATGATATTGTCTGGTTTACATGAGTGATGTAAGTTTTTAATCATAACGCGTATTGGCCAGCATTGTTTATTTTCATAAGTATGAAAGCTGTACTGACATTCTTGTAGGAACTTCACTATTTTTCTATAACTATCTGAGTCAATGCCATTAATTTTTGCTGTTGTTTCATTAATAAATTTGACTTAGAAGTCTTTTTCAACCAACAAATTTAGTTAAATTGATGTATAGTTGCTCATATGATTTAACATTTTCTACTATGACTGGGGGAGGAGCTGGGGATTTTTGAATATTTGTTCGTTTACATTTTGAGTAATGTTTTCTTTTGGAACTTGTGTATTGTTTCCCTCTTGTTCATTTATAGAATCTGTTAAGGGGTTTGTGGGATTAATTTTTCTTTTTTTGGCTTTATGTTTGACTCTTATCCATTCAGACTCTTTAGTTAAGTCTTCTTCTTCCGAATTATAATCAGGGTTTATGTTTGTGGTTTGTGGCACATCATCCCTATTATCAAATCTGTTTTTTATCTTTGTTGTCTCTTGCATGCCAAAGGTCATTTTCATCTCATTAATTTGTTGTTGCAAGTTGTTTCATCTATGTGTTATCATTGACCACTCTTTGCCATTCATTAGTAATTCTTTGCCATTCATTGTACAATGTCTGCTCATTTTGCATTCGTACACTGCTCTTCTGAAACAGGGTGTTATTTTGGAGGATTAACATATATTCATTGACAGCACTTGGTTGCATATTACCGAGTACGTATTCACTGACAGTATTAAATGGTATATTGTCCAGTCCATACTCATTGGTTAGGCTAGTTTCTGTATTGTTATGCATTATTTGTGAAACTACCTGTTGTTGGCAGTAGTTATGATCATCTCCATCCACCATATTCTCCCTGCCATTTTCCATTTCCATAATTCATGACACGTAAGTAGCGTGTTAGTTAATATGATTTTCGTTCTTTTTCCTTTATTTTTCTCTCAGAGCTTGCTGTGAGAGTATTATTCTTATTATGTGCTCTAATTGCTATCGCTATTATATTCAATAAAATAGTTTAGGTTAAGTAGTAAGCTCCAATGCTGTTATTGCTCGTAATGAAGTAAAATTTTGCTTTTTAATACTAACAATCCTCTAATAAATAGCTTTCGTCAAATGTAACGTAACATTCATGAGCCACCATTTGTATGTACAGATTTTTTTTGTAAATTTAAAATAAATAGACAAAGTACACTTTTCTCGATTTAATGCGAATCGGGCATTATTAATGGAGACCTGGACAATAACTTAAATCGTACTCTATATTATGAATTTTTATAAAAAAAATAAAATACACTTGCATGAAAAATTATCTTATCTTTACAACATTTCTGATGGGATTTAACTCAATTATTCATGTTAAAAATATATAAAAGAAATAATTTGAAAATGTGTCATTTTTTGACTGAAAATTAGAAAAGTCAGCGCGTAGCGCTGGAATGGGCGGGGGAGGTCTTCAATGTCTTTGATGTGCCGAAGGCACGGCCAATACATACTGTAGTCTAAAAAACCCAATATTATGCTTAATTATAAAATACAGCGCGTAGCGCTGGAATTTGCGGGGAAGGGGGGCTCCCACCAGTTGAACAATACTAAAGTACCTTATTTTGGAATGCTAGAAAAACAAGTTGTTTGGATTGTTTTTATTTTTTGACGGTGTTAATATGGATTTTTTTATACACATGAATACAATAATAACCATGCACGAACATTCAGACGATATTTGTAAAACCCGCTCTGATATCATTTTTTACTCAAAATGGCCGAAATTTGTGACATCCTAGAGACAGAACATGGAATTCTTCCAAAGTAAAAGTGTTCTGCCCTCTCAAAAAATGTTTGTCAATGGCCATCAAATGAAACTTTATGTGAGTTCAAATGTGGAATGGAGGTGCAACATTTGTGTGTGTCAAAATCGCCTATCACTTCGGAAATAAGCCTGGGTTGTGGGCTGCAGATTGTCATTTGTCACAGCCATCTGAATCATTTATTATTGGAGTAAAAACCAATTGACCATACAATTGGAAATACATATTTTGGATTTGAGCAGGAAGACTGTCATTGCATGGAAGCAATATTTGACAGAAGCCTGGGTCAGGAAAAGTTAGAGATTGACCAAACACTAAACATGAAAATCAAAAATGGGAAGAATTCTATCGAAACTGGTTATTTGGTGATTAATGTTGAGAAATGAAAGTGTTTCATTGTCACTATTCCAGGTCGAACAGCATCTATTCTCCTAGGTGCCATAAAACAATGTATAGCATCAGGATTCTCCTTATATTCTGACTGTTGGAAAGCCTACAAGAGTGATGAATTGAATGTTGCAGGTTACCAACATTTCAACATAAATCAGACATAATTTTGTCAATCCTTGTACAGGAGCAGATATGCAAAATGTAGAAAGACTTTGAGGGCTAGTAAAATAGTGTAATAAATAAGAGCGGGGACCAATTCACATCACCTGGAGTCATACTTAGTCGAATTCATATGGCAATGACTGCAGCATAATGAAGATATATTCAATGCTATGCTACAAGCCATTAGTATATCATTGGTGTAAGTTTTAAAATTTTTAAATTGCTGTAATCTGTCCACTTCTTGTGTTAAATTATTTGTTTAATCTGTTATTAGTTAACTCTGCAATCTGCTTTTGTAAATAATTTTGCTGCAAAAGCTTCAAAATTTGAATGTTCTTTTTATCTACTTTCATGTCTATCTTTTTTAAGTATTTGTGGGATTTTTTATGTGTGTTGTACTTGGGTTTTTTTGGATGTTACCAATTCAATTTGAAAAATTTGTCAGGGGGGGAGGTGTATTTTACTCACATTTCATTTTCCAAAGCCATTATATTTTTTAATATGAGAGGTCTATCACAACACATTTCATTTTGCAACTTTTAATATGCAATCCAAATTTTTTCTTTGTGATTTAGTAATTTGTCAGGTTGGTGGGGTTGTATTTTATGTATTTCACCAATTTCTGTTTTTCTAATTTGAATTTTATCTATTTTTCAATGATTTTTTTATGAGGGGGGAGATATGCATTTCAGCAATAACTTTTTTGTAATTTTTATTTTACTTATTTTTTAGGGACACAGTGGAGTGCACCGAACAGTACCAAGTAAAGCCGTATTCTTGCAATTGGTGTGACTTTAAGACTTCTTGTAAAAGTTATTTAGAGAATCATGAAAGTTTGCATACAGATGAAAAATTTTATCAGTGTAGTTTGTGTGAATTCAAGAGTTCCTGTAAAGCTCCTTTAATACAGCATGAAAAAATTCATTACAAAATACCTTTTCATTGCATTAGATGTGGCTACAAAACTTTTAATCAAGGCCATTTCAAAGGTCATGCAAAAATTCATTCAAAAGAAAAATTTCGAATTACTAGCAAACTCTTTGAGTGTCAACTATGTGATTACAAATCTCCAAATAAAAGTGATTGGCAGAATCATGAAAATAATCATTTTGATCGTTTTTACAATCTAGTGATTCCTGTTAATTTATCTTGAAAACAAAAAATTTACTTTAAATAATAAGTTTATTCAGAACAGATCGATAAAAAATGACTGCTGGATGGTAGGAGCATTCACAAAAAAATATATGCATAAAAAGCAATAGAGGATAAGGATAATTTATTGTTATTAATTGATGCTTTGTATACATACATTTTTTATCTCTATAATTTTATTTATTTGTTTTTCCACTTATTAAATATGTACGTATACACATATGTGTAAGACAAATATTTTTATATTCTTTCCAATCTTTGGATTTTTATATATTTATATATTTTGTAGTTTTTTTTGTAAATTGAGTTGGTTATTGAAAGAAGAGAGTTATGAAGAAAATTACTAACAATAAATCTGTCAAAAACATCTAAATAAAAAATTGTAAGAGGATATATTTATGATTTAGTTATATTAAAATCATTGTTATTAAAGGATATATTGACAATTTGTAACAGCTATTAAAGCAGTACTCTCATTTTTTGATGAGACTTTGGTTAAGGTTTCTGGAGGTAAAAAAATCTGTCTATTGATATCTCTCAAGGACCATAGTAGCTTGATGGGTTACGACTGGTTCAAATTTATTATTTCATAGTCAGAAGAAACCATGCTTCACATCTCTCAAATTTTATATGTTTAATTTTTGATCAGAAATTCTAGACATTTCAGAGATAACTAGATAGGCATTGTGAACTATCATCACTGCCCTCTTCTAAGACTTCTGAGTAGTCAGGTTTCAGGCAATGGAGTTAGTTCTTGATCATATCCAATCTGAATGAGCTATTCTAATTATTCCCATAGGAGACCTGATTGTTTTATCATCACTTTGCAATTAACAAGCCTTGCCTGCTTGATTATTACTTCTTTCTATCAATTAAACAATTTCTTTCCATAATAGCAGATACAAAATTGGATTAAGGATAAATAATAACATTCAATAATAATATTTTTTTATTGTCTGACTATTGCAGAAAATATGATTTGAATCAAATAAGTGAATGATTACTTCATTTAGGCCAGTTGATATTGGGATATAATTAAGAGAACAGTCGACTAAAAATAAGAAAGTACTATTGGTTGATTTTGCTAACCCGATATTTATTTATGATAAATGCTACTACAAGAGAAGACATTCAAATCATTTTTATCTTGGATTGTCCCCATCCCCAGACCGGTTTCAACCTATGGGTCTTTTCAGTGAGGAGTTGGGACATTAGATTTAAAAAACCAACTCAAGCAAAGCATTTATCTAAAAGTTAATTGTTAGAAGAAGATCTGAAACTTTTAGACATCTACATGTCTTTAAAGTCAGCTCTCCAACTGAAAAAATCATATGGGCCTGAACTTAATTCAGATACTCCATATATTAGTAGGCTTAGCCATTTAATTTAGCCAAAGCCACAACAGCAAAATAATAATAGTAATAATAACAAGTCAGATGTCGCATGACTTATATATAGCTTGCACTTACAAATATGTAAAATTAAGAGCGTGCTAATAGCTCTAAACAAGCTGTTGTGGCTTTGGCTAAATTAAATGGCTAAGCCTACTAATATATGGAGTATCTGAATTAAGTTCAGGCCCATATGATTTTTTCAGTTGGAGAGCTGACTTTAAAGACATGTAGATGTCTAAAAGTTTCAGATCTTCTAACAATTAACTTTTAGATAAATGCTTTGCTTGAGTTGGTTTTTTAAATCTAATGTCCCAACTCCTCACTGAAGAGACCCATAGGTTGAAACCGGTCTGGGGATGGGGACAATCCAAGATAAAAATGATTTGAATGTCTTCTCTTGTAGTAGCATTTATCATAAATAAAAAAAAAAGCTTGCTTAGAGCTATTAGCACGCGCTTAATTTTACATATTTGTAAGTGCAAGCTATATATAAGTCATGTGACATCTGACTTGTTATTATTACTACTAACCTGATATTGAAAAATACTACACAGAACAAAAGGGAAAAAAAATTAGTTACGAGTGCTCCAAAAATTAGATGTACATGCATTCTCTTGGAGTAATAAAACTAGTTGTATACATGGCAGGATTAATCTCACTTTTTTGGAGGAAAATTTAAGTGACATTATAATTTGCCTTATATATTTCTGGTCATTGTGAATCAAAATGGTAGGCCAAACCCACTGAGAAACTATTTAGTAATGTTCAGTTGCTCTATATAAGCATATTTATTTTTTGTGTATTCATGTTAACTGTGTATTATATAAATTTATTATTTATCAAATTCCATTGAGACATTAAGAGTGAGGAATGACTAGAAAGTGCTATATACACATATATATCTTTCATATATCATAATTGTGCGTTATATAAATATATTACCCATCCAATTATAGAAATGTCTGTTTTATTCACACTACTCAACCCATCACAGTGCAAAATAATACACTTGATGCAATTGACAAAAAGAAAATACAGATATTTCTAAAATAAATGGCATATAGATAAATGAAATAAAAACTTATAGTTAATTTGTGCTAGTATTTATATCCTTACATTCTTATAAAATTTCCATCAATGTATACCTGATTTTAATTTAACATTTATATAAAACATGATCTTTGTTTGCAAATAATGCAAAGGAATACAAAAGAATATATGTTCATAAATAATAAATAGTAAATGCTGATGTTTTTATGAAGATTAAACAACTGAATGGAGATATAATGTGGCCAAGATGCTTGTTGATAACCAATGATGCAAATCATACAAAAACACAAGGCTTTGGTTGTAATCAATATTAATTATATAAATTCAACTTGCAAGTGTAGTTATTAATCAGGATTGGTTGCACTATAGCAGCTCTTTCTATTAAACAATATTGCTATAGCTGGTATTGTTGCAATTAATCCTAAGTGTATAGTGATTAAAATAATAAGACTAAAGAATAATTATGAATTTGAAAAGCATGTTTTTTGGTTAATTAATACAGTTCATTATTATATATAAAAAATAATTTGTCCACAACAATCAGTATAGTTTCATGTAATATTGTTGAAAATGTAGGAACAGCAATTGCCAGGTACATAGCTTAAGGTCTATTCAGTTTCACATTTTTTATGAAATACTGCTTTTTACAGACATGGGTCATAAGATTTGTCTGATGTTTTGCGTCATGTGATTTAAGCATCATTGAAGACTTCCATGAATAAGTGGCTTTTATATTGAGATACTGTGATGCAAAATGACTTTTTAAACAAAATCAGAAGTTAATCATTATCCCTTAGAAACTATTAGGCATGGTGATCTTTATTTTTTTTTGAAACCATTGTATATCTATAAGCTCATTTAAATTTTTTTTACTAATTTATTTTTTTAGCTTTTATTTATTTCATGTTCTTTTCTCGTCACATTTTAATAAAAGCTGTTTTATTAATTTCAAATCTTTGGCTCATATTCACAATTTTTATTATAAGATTTTAATAAAATATAATAAAAGCTATCTTTTTTTGTTCTCTTTACCCCTAAGTTTCTCCCTTTTTTATAAAGTTTATCTTTATCCTCAACATCTTAGACTTCAAAAATACATGTTTAATGGATTCTTTACCATCTCCATGTCTATAAGTTCAAATTCTTATTGCAACTTTGCTTTTCCTGAAACCTAAATCTTCCCTTGTACCAAATAATAATAAATTTCTCTTTTTATCATATATCTACTAATTTATTTCTGTGAAAAATCACAGTATACTTCAATCTTATGCTAGATACTACAAGTTGATCTAAGTATCTAGAAAGAATGTACGATCTCTATTTTCTTTTGATTTAACATCAAAATACAAGAAGTGTCAGCAAAAGAAAACTATTCAAGTTGAAATAAAGAAATTTGTATGATCATTACAGAAAAAGAAAGATATGTGATAGGCCTTTGTTAAAAAAACTGATATATACATGAATGTTAAAATAATTTTACTCTGCCGAATTAAAAAATTACTCAGGGAATTAAAGTTGCAAATTTTATCTGATAAAGAGAAAACTAATTACATCCATAATTGAATTTTTTTCTAATTAAAGATAATCTTTGGAATTTAGAAGAAATATTAATTAAATGTATACTTTCGAAAACGTAGTGGCTTATAGTATAAATCCATTTAAAATGTAAATCAGCTTAGTCAGACTTATTTTTAAGAACCAAGAAAGAAGGTAACAGAATATGTCCAGTTGAAGGGTTAGTTAAAACAGCCCAATAGGACTACAAGAGCAAAGAAAGAAGGCAACAGGATACTTCCAACAAAAGAGTCAAAATACCAGTGCAGAGGTGCACTGATGTATCAGAGATTAAAAAGGTCATAAAGGCCTCTGTATTATTTATCTTTATTTATTGATTGCTGGAGTAACCTCTCAGCCACTCACGCAGCAGCTCAGTATACATCAATTGGCACAGTCTCTATAATACTACTAAACTATTATTAAAATTTTTAAAAGGATATATTTTGAACATATTAAACCCTTTCCATCAACATTTCATATCACTTTTTGGTGTTGACAACAATCTCATAGTAAGAAAATTTGAATGCCGATAATTAAAAAAAATTGTATTGATCTCAATAAATTATTAGATAAACAAAATCTTTAAAGTAGACTATATTAAACAAGCCCATAAGTTTCTGAAGTTGTCATTTTTGAATTTAAAGGCATTATTAACTGTTCTTTATCAGGCAGAAACATTTTCTGTATTGAAGAAAATGCCTCCAAAATTTAAAATATTTGTTCTTTAGGTATGTTTGTTTGTTTTGAATGTCACACCAAATCTGTTGTGTACTCTAATTATGCTCTCTTAACATTATTTGATAGGCAGATGTCTTCAGGGATTCTATATGCATCAAATCTTATCAAGTTTTTCTAGCCTGTAGAACACATTTTTTCTATTCAAAATAAGCGATAAAATATGAGATGCATTTTATGCAGCTATAATCAAAATTATGAGTTAATATTTTAGTCAGTCTAAAACTTTGATTTATATTAATATACATATATATTGTAACCCTATACTTTTGTACATTGTTATTAAATTATTTTCTTAATAAAATATTCTATACTATTCAGTTATATTTTTTAAAAAAGTAAATAATAAATAAAAGTGTAATGAGACTATAACTGTCTCTATAGCAGTTATGCTAATTAATTTGAATGAAATAAAATATTTACTTTATTGTATTTTAATGAATATCGATAAATATTAACTTGTTAAGATAAAAATTATTATTAAAGTCAGTTTTTAGTCAAATATATTTGATAAAGATAAAAAGAGAATAAGCAGAGTTAATTTTATTATTAACTTTATAAATATTAGTGATAAGGAGTTATAAGTTAAAGCATAATTATTAATAATATGATTATTAAGCTGTAGTGTAAATCATAAAGTAGTAAATAGTTATTTAGTTAATTAACTGTAAAAATAAATTATATCTTTAAAAATAATGCTTTTAAATTCAATTAACTGACATCCAATTGTTTGAATAAGTTAAACTGTAGATTAGGAGATATCATTTCCTCTGTGTACACGTGTGTGGGTGCATGGAAGAAGTTAGGTTTCTTAGTTTTAATAACCAAGATAATCTTTTTTTTTAAAAAAAATCATTAAAATTTTTAATAAATAAATATTTCTATACATGAACAATAAAGGGTTAAATAAATATATTTCTGATAAACCAAGATTCAGTGTATTATTTTAATGAGGAATTAAATGTAATTTAATTATCTTATTTTTAATTAATTTTTTCTATAATGAGAAAATCCATTACATTGAACTTTATTCAACTTATTAAAGACCATAAGTTTTTATTATTTAATAATGTGGGTTAATGTTACATAATTTTTCTCAATCATTTCCTTGTATTGGTTATTTTAATTGCTACTAGGGTCACTTAATCAAGGGGAGGTGGCCAACTGTTGAGATGTGTCACAGGTAGTATTTTAACTGGGGATCATCATTTTTCAGGGTGTGACTGCCTCTCTCTCTGATCTGTTTCAACCCAGCTGCCTGACCTACAACTTTAAGAAGTGATAATTTTTTTTTTTATAATTATTTTATTTTTGTTTAAAGTGTTAAAGTATAAATTTAGTAGTTATTTGTATATGGTTTCCTAAACTACTCAAAGATATCTCATTTTTTTTATTTCCAATTCAATGTAACTTTAATTTAAACTATTAGCATAATGGCACAGAAAAGTTAGTTATTTATCATATTTAAACTTTGTTAATTTTATTTAAAGAAGTTAGATAATATATTTATTTATGTTGATTTACAAAATTAGGCAGGACATTGGACTAATCTATTCTTCATTTATACTTAATGTTTTTAAAAAAAGAAAATTAAAATATGAAATTATGAATTATAACCTGCTCCAATTCTGAGTGAATAATTACATACTGCGATACCAATTTCCCTACTAATTAAGAAATAACTTATTCTTGACAAATAATTATTAAGAAAATGAAATGTATAGTACTAAAATAACTTGTCATCTTTAACTTAAAAAAAATTATTATGTAAATTGATTTGCTTTCTCCAAACTTGTATCATTTTTAAAAGTATTTGGAAGGAAGTTGGACTTAATAAAAATTTTAAAATAAAAGGAATTATATGACGACTGGAATATACTTCATTCTTTACGTTTATGACAATGTAATATTTTGAATGAATGGGTTAAACTTAAAACTTCTAATTAATTTTTTTTTAAAAAAATAGTTTGCTAAAAATTTACAATAGATAATTGACATGCATTTCATTACCTGCAGACTATTAAAATTAATAATGTCTTCGCAAAAAGAGTTGATAAGTAAAAAAAAAATGCTTCATCTTATGGTCTATGTTACTGATCAATATAACAGCACGTATGTTTGGCAGATAGTGTTCATTTTTGTTGTACACAAAATATTGTATTACTTATAGACATTAATAAATGTATTTGCTATTTTAAAAATATTTTTTTTTTCTATATGTTCTTTTGTCTTGAGTTCTCAAAATTCATAATGTCTACAAAGATCTTAATTTTAACAGATAACTAATTCATGCAGACCCAATTGTAAATGTTTTTAAATGGAAATTTTTCCATAAATGCTTCCATTCCAAGAATGGGAATTATAACAAATAAAATCGGAAAAATACTTGCTATTTTTAAGATTATGTAGACTATTTTTCCAGACTGTGCAATATTAATTAGTTTACTTAGAATTCAGAGTTCCATGATTATATATCGTTATTTATATTGTGTTGTTGTTGGTGTAGTGGAAGGATGTAAAATATACTTTTTTTCCAGTTATTTTCAGTGAGATCCTGGGGAAAAGGCTATGATTCTTCTCAATTTTATGTTTTATTTATGAATTTATTTAGTAAATTAAATATCTTTTTGAATAATTATTTTTATTATAAAAGATTAGGAACATTAGCTTTTGAGAAAAGTATATGTTTCCTATAGTCTTCCAGGACATCAGTCATTTTATTGACTACACAATTCTATTATAACATAACTTCCAAGAATTACCAAGAACCCTGAGATCATTCATATATCTATCATCATTCCATCAACTGTCCATTCGTTTATTTAGATTAGAATTATAGATGTGGCATAAGAAATTACTCTACAAGAAAATTAAAGTTCACAGAAGATTTTATTTTGACTGCAAATTATTCTTATTCTTTTTTATTATACTCAGAAAATATATTTTGTTGAGAAGGAATTTACATTTTAAAAATGTTTTGTAATTTCGAGTGAAGTTTTTCCTCTTGCTAATTTTCATTTAATTATTTATTGTCTAATATGTATTTGTATTATATTTCGAGTGAAGTTTTTTCTCTTGCTAATTTGTTTTAATTAATTATTGTGTAATATGCATTTTTACTATTACTTTAAAAATTTCTATTTATCTTAATAGAAGTCTCTGGAGTATTCATAAAATTATATGTAACCTCCACTGAGCTAAAGGTCTTCAGACCATGGGTGTGTTGTATATAAGAGTCTACCATGAGTATCAAATCTATAATGCATTGCATTATAGATTACTTTCACCATTCTCATCTCCATCCAATTACATCTTTTTACCATTGGCACCTCAACTGTAGGAGTGAATTATATATTACCTTATTTTATTATGCATTACTCTTTTTTTTCATCATATTTCCATTTTACATTAGGTTACAATATATATTGATATATATTTAAAGAGGTGTTTGTTTTGCTGATGGTCTAGGCATCTTGGTGAACTGTTAAAGAAACCTATCTTTCTATATATAATTAGTTTAACAGTCACAGAACAGAAGCTGTTAAAAAATAAAATCAACTAAAAAAACTCAATTAGCTATAATTCCAGGTGGCACAGTTAGATGTCTACATTAATAAACTATGTAAAGAATTCATGATGAGGAAATATTAACAGTCTACAAATTTTAAAGTGAATGGGTCAAAATCTCATGGGATGTTGTAAAGCATGAGACAGTTGTAAAGTTATTTATGAAACAGGGATTTAGTAACTCACTTTCTGAAAAAGAAATACTGGAGATGAATTCCTAGATTTTGAGGGTGAAGGTTAAAAGGTATCTAACTACAGATTTTTCCAATTCCATTTTTTTAGATATAAATAAGTATAAAATTAGTACAATAAATTGTTATGGAAATTCAAAAAAATATATAGAAAAGTATTTTTTTGTCATTATGTCGTAGTAGAATTTTAAATTTTTTACATGTGGTCAATGCAATGCCATAATATCAGGGTTGTCCAAACAAATAAAATTTGGGAATCAAATTTAAAACCATATTGTTATCAGTTTAGTACTTTGATTTAATTTCATAATTATTCAGTAAAAAGCATTTACAATTAATTAGTATAGAAAGAAAAAGAAACTAAGGATGAAATTGTAATTTCTCTTGACTGTTAGATTAAAATTTGCTTTTTTAAAATGCAATTCTTCTTAAACATAAAAATCTTGTAAATGATTTTTAACATATGTGAAATACAGTGAGATTGTTTATATTCTCATCTTTTAAATTTGAGTAAAAAATCCACTGCAAAATATCCAAATGTTAAAAATTAAAAAATAACAAAATATATTTTCAGAAAATACTTGGATGCATAATACACAAATATATATATATTTCTTTCAACCACAATTTTGATTGTTATATTTAACTTGAAATAAAACCATGGGGCATCATAAATTCACTAATATAAATAATTGAATTAATTACTTTATGGATGCCCCTTACATAATTAATTAATTTGAGATGTTTTATGCTTTTATTTAAAGTTAAATATTACAATCAAAATTATGATTGAAGAAAAAAAAATTTTTTAATTTTTTGTTTCTCATCAAAATAAATAAAAGCATTTTTTATAAAATTATTTTAATATATATTGTTTAATAGTAGAATGTTTTTGTAGTAAAAATGTTAGAGAAATCTAGCTCTTATTTAATTACTATAATTCAAAGTCATGTAATAGATCTGTGTACAATTTTTTCGCCCAATACTCTTGGAACAATGTCTAAGTATGAAATGATTTTAATAAACTATGATTGAAACTGACTCTCCAAACAATTCATAGCCAAAGATATTGTAGAAATTAAAACTCAAGCTAGTAATACATTCAAAATATGTGAATCACATGAGATAGTGCAGTATCAAATATTCCAACATAGTTAAGAGAAAATAATAAACAAAAGACACTGAAGTTGGGGAAAAAGTTGCTCGCCAAAATAATTATGGCAGAACAGAATTACCTACAAGCAAATATAAGTTATCAGGAACATCACCTATTACCTGAAATAACATCCAGGATCATACTGCTACAGGAGCCTGAAGAGTGTCAAGATATTTTCATGATTTCATATGTGAAGAAATTTTTTCTTAAAAGAAGGATATGTAATATCCATATGTACATAGTCTAATGTATTGTACCTACCAGAATTGAGTGTAATTTTAGATTGGGTGCAAGATTGAGCATACATTTTTTGTTGTTATTTTCTCATTAGTTTTAATAGGTATTGCATTAATTTGAGAGTATTGAAATGGTTGCTATAACAATGAATGTTAAAGGAAGGGGTGTATTATTATAAAATGAATTAATAAATTAATCATATTCTTTGAGATATACATGTGAATAATAAAATTTACAATTTTAATGAAATAATTACAATTTCTTTATGTATTTTTATTTACTGCAGTCATAAGTAATATATTATAAACATTACAAACAAATTAACAATATTTTAAGTGTATAGTTTTATGTTTATATTATGTATAAGGTTTAAGTTGGGATCAAATATATACATATAAAGTATATATTTCCAATGCAATATTATGGATATGTAGTTTAAATTGTGTTGGTTTGTGTTAGGTTAAAGAGTATTATTTGTGTTTTTAATGTGAAAATATTATTTTTTATATGTAATTATTATCAAATCTTGTTTTTTTATTATTATTGTTGTTGTAAAAGAAATTTTGTTTTGAAATGTAGAATGAATTTAAACTTTATATTCTAGTAAAAAATGAGCATAACCTGTGAGATTAGTTTTACAAGGTTATAAATAAGAATGGGCAGTTCAAATTCACACTTTAATATTTTGACTTTTATCAAAGCAAATCCTTATATATATATATATATATTGTACCTAACTGAAGTTTCACTTAGTTCCAAAAGGAGCCAAAGGTTATCTCAGCTTAACCTTTTGGTTTGAAATTGATGATTTAAAAAAAAATAATGATAAAAATGGAAATTAAATTAGTTAATGACTAAAATAGGTTAATCTTGTATTGATTGTAATCATTATTATTTTATGGAATTATGTCTAAGTATTTGAAAAAAGATATATGAGTTAGGTTGGTAAGAGATGCTAAATAATTTGAATTTTAAAAAAAAGAAAGATTTCAGAAATAGTTGTCAGTTTGTAAGTAATATTAAATGTATTATTGTGTAATCCATTTTAATGTCTAAAGAATAATAATTAGATATTATAAATAAGTCGGAATAATTAAGTAATAAATTTTTAAAAAAAAATGATATATAAGTTTTTATTAAAAAATAAGAATATTTGTTATTAGTTTTGTAGTTTAACATTCAGTTATAAAAATTATTTAGATGAAATATTCATTAACATTCTATTGTTGTAGTTTTAAAAATAACTTTTAAACAATTAGCTTGCATTTGTATGTGAGAATGTGCATGCATTGACGTGGAAACATAAAAAAAATAATTTAATTCCAATATTATTTAACCTTTTGAACGATGATTATATAATTGGCCGAATGAGTTAAAAATCAAAACTTGTAATTGGCCAACTCACAACTTTAACAAAATCTATTGTTAAAATAGATCACTTTTAATAATATAAATATGTTAGTTTCATTTGTAAAAAGTATATTACTGAATTTTAAGATTACGAAAGCAAACGAAAATCTTTTCAAAAATAAAATTTGATTTATAATTTAAAAAATATTCAATTGCGGTGAAATAAAAGTAACCGCTATTTAACCAACCAAAAAAGATTGCTGATGCAATCTTTTTTTTTCACTTTACGTTACGATCAATATGTAGCAATAAATAAATAATTCTTGGTAATATCTTAACTATTTTTCTAAAATAATTTGATTTTTAGTATTATTTTATCAATAATAATTTGTAATTCAATTCAAATATTGTTTAAAATGTTGTAAACATTCGTTTATCATTTTCGTAATAAAAATCAAAACGAACGTAACTTTTTGGCAGCCATTACCCTTTCTGACAGAAGTGGGACAGCCAATAAGATTCAAGAAAAGTTGGTGAGGAGGCGGTGCTTTGGTTTTTTTTTGACATATATGATCATTTTTATTGATTTTTTACTTGTAAAATAACTCTGAAAAGGGCACCATCTTACAGAACTTTTGATTTTCTTTCTAATGACGTATCATATGTATACGTGGGATAAAAAGTAGCTGATTTAGAGTGATGTCAAATCTTCTCGTTTTTAGACGAGTCATGCATTATAAGAGTTAAAATAAGTAAATAAAACAAATGTATGGATAAAATTATTTCAATAAAATATTTATGGGTTTAATAAAGGGTATAACTTTAAATTTTATATTTATTACTATTGGGTTGTAAAATATCATTAAAAAAACATTTGTATAATATTTGTTAATAATAAAATTTTGACTTTGCAGCTGAAGGTCATGTGGTATGGAAAGATTATATTGATTACATCAGTAGATCGATTCTACAGCTGGTTTGTCAGAATATTAAAATTTAATAAAAAATAGTTTTTATTGGTTTTTAAATAAATTGTAGGTAGATGAAAAATTGTGAGAAAAAACAGAGATGAGGGGTCATGCAGTTGCTGATCTGTTTTAAATATATGTGTGGATGAATCTTAAAAGTTCCTTAATAAAAAGTAATTTTTAAAAACTTTATATTTTCTAAAAAAATAAAAGTATGTTTTTTAAACCATTATTTAAAATCGTCTTGTAATGACAGAGGGCTAAAAGACAGGTAATCCGTATTTCTGACAGTTTTTCATTCCAGTTGAGGCATTAAAATTACGGTAAATTGTTTGAAGAAAATACAGCGTCTCATATTTCATTTACTTTTGATCTATTCATTTTTCTTTATTTAGAAGTAAAACCTAAATTATTAAGTATTGTTATGGCTAAAGACTTTATTGCACTAAACTATAGTATATCTATCAAATTAAAAATACACGTGAAGAAGAAATTAAAAAAAAAAGACATTTAAACATTTTAAAATATTAAATGGAAATGCATTAGCGTCTTTTTAAATTAAAAGTGACATTAAATTTAATACTTTATTACTTAATAGATGATATATACATTTAAATATGCTCTTAACAATGTTTCTGTGGACAATATGTAGTTTAAAATACTAATTGTCATTTATGCCAGTAGTATGAAAGGAATTTGTTTGAAAGCAAAACTTTAAAAGGCTTTAAGAAATATTATTAATGAACTTGTCTCTATCAAATGCATAATGTTTTGATATAGTTGCCAGTACTTATAAGTAACTTTATGACCGTTGATCTTTGCTCATAAACGGAGGAATGTTTTAATTTTTTAAAAAAATCTACTCTTATGTTTAATAAATAAAAGGAAATTTGTTTAAAAAAGAAATACATTTTTAAATATTAAGAAATGTTTTTTTTTAAAAAAAAGCTCTATTTTAAAAAATGCATTTATCTAAGGAAGAATAGTTGAAGTTAACTAAAAATATATATATTAATTATTCCACGTTTGAACCTAGGATTATAAGTATAAAATGTGTTCAGCTGAAGAATTTATTTTGTTTCATGCCGGCTTAATCTTATTATTTAAGTTTTTTTTTTTTAAATTGTTTTAAAAAAAAATATTATTAATGAACTATTGAACATTTTCGTTTGGAAATGATTGCCATGTATATAAATGTATTAATTGAAGCTTCGAATTCAGATAGATATCTTAACCTGGATAAATTGTCTACACATTATGAAATGGAAAAATCATCACGGAGCCGAAATATGAACTTGAATTAATGTATTATTTTTTTTTTACGGTCTGTTTTATTGGTTTTAAAAAAAATGAAACCATAAAAATATTTATGCTATTATTTTTTGTAACACTTTTTGCATAAATATACAGGTAAACTAGGGTTATAATTTTAAAACGAAATAGGTTTATTTGAATGAGCAAATGTTTCTTGTTATACTTAAGTAGATTTAGTTTATTTATCAAGCATTACACTAGCTAGTTTCTATTTAATAATTTTTATTTATAGAGATTTAAATATCACAGTCTTATTTTCATATCAATCAGATGTTTTACTCAATTTGTATTTTAAATTTACTAAAGAAGTTTATTAGAGAATATCCATTCATTTGTTTTATGAATGTTATATTAATAATAATTACAAATATTTTATATTCATCGAGAAGTAAATATTCTTGCATTTAATTTACAATTTTAAAAGTCCACTAGTCATTATATTTTGGCATTTAATATTTTGTTATGTGTGCATTGTACCTTGCCTAGAATTTTATATGCATTTAAGTTTAAAGTATTTTCTACTGTAGTCAGTTGACACATAGTTTGCTTTGTTGGTTCGAACATTGGATATACGTTTTGTATTTTATAAATTTCTTGGAAATAACTTAGTTAGTTTAAGTGAAGTATATATCTTGCTATTAGTTAGAATTTGTTAGCCTCAAGAGTTAGGCTTAGTTTATAATTTTTGAATATGCTTATGGAGTCGAGAAAATCCTCCGTCCTTATTGTAATGTATTTCCATGATTTGATAGTGCTAGTCCCCAAAAAGAGGGTATTGTATTGTATTTTTTAGTGATGATTATCACATTTATAAGCATTGGAAATTCCATGAGAGAATTGTGCTTTTCTGGTGTGTTTTCGTATTCCCAGATGTACTGAGATGAATTCCAGACATCTTCATTTTGCCTCGAAGTTAGGTCTTTTGAAAGCGACCACATTCTTTTCCAGCTCTGAGGAGCCTAGTATCTTTATATTTTTGCCTATCATTCATGATGACTTAATGCTAATTCCACCACAGTAGGTGATGTTGTATTTGTTTTAGATTTGTGATGACAAGATATGCTTGTTTGAGGAAATGTATTTCTTCAGGTAGTTGTAGCTAATTTATGGCTCATAGGTATAGCAATGTTTGAATTGTGTTGCTATGATAGTTTTGTCACGCACAAGCTAACCAACAATAAGTTATATTTATTTTAAAGTATGTTAAATATGCATATGGTATAAGTGGCAATTCACACATACTAATTTAATATTTTCATCCAGAGTTTCGCCACTGGATTTGTAAGTCTGTTACATTATTAATTTTAAAACATTGAAAGAATTATTTTATGTGGACTAAATTTATTTAAAAAAGTATAACTGATCTCTGATGAATGAATGTCTCATACATTTAACTTAAGTTTTATTTTGAGATTAGCTTAGTCTAATTTAAAAATATATCATTAGTTTAATATTAATTATGTCAGTATAAATAGTTGTAGTTTTCAAAATATATGCTTTTCCAACTTAGCTTTGTTAAGTTTAGGATTATAAAATTAAGTTAGAGGTTCAAATATAAACCTAGTTTTGTGTGTAATTCTGATTACTAGATGACACCATAATGTTTTAAAATATTTTAATTTAAAAAAATTTATAATGTGCTTATTAAATGCAGACATTATAATTAAAGTTAAAGATTGTAAAATCTCTAATTATTAAAAGAGATGGAAATTGAATAGCCTTAGCCTGTTATTAGGTATACTAATGTAAACTAAAAGAAATTGTTAAAAGTCAAAATACTTATGTTAAATCCCAGTGTGATATTGGCAATGATTGTAGTCCATTAAATTTATAAGAATTTCTTATTGTTCTTAATAAACCATATTATTATTATTTCAAAAGTTTTGTTTGTTTGTTTTACTTTTATATGAGAATATATTATTATCTTGGGTTCCACGTTCACAAAATCTTAAAATATAAAATTATTTAATCTTCAATTCAGAAATTTACAAGTATGTTCTAAGATAATAAATATAGTTAATATTGTCTTGAAAATTAAAAAAACAAGCTATGTTAAAGTAAATGATTCTCATATTGAATCATAAATACAGATAATTGCATTATAGCAGATACCTAATTAAATATTTAGTTAAAAGTTTATTTTTTAAAATTATCGGTATATCTTTCAGATTAAAGATTATGCAATATCAGATTAACAATATTAGTACTTCAGAAGAATATTTTAATTAATATTATTTAAGGAGCTGCATCTTATCTTATGTTTACTGCACATCATCTATCATCATCTTAAATTTGATATATTTAAATAATTATAATTTATTTGCATTTGAGGTCTTTAGTAGTTGTCTATGAGTATGGAAAGGCATTAAAAGTACCCTTGCTCTTTTCTTTGCTCAAGTAATATCTTAGATAATAGGCCATTATTAGTTAAATTTAAATTGATTCATTAAATTGTTTGCATTAATGTTTGTTTTGTTTATTATTTTAAGATTGAACATATAATTATTTTATGGTCAGCTAAGATGTCATTTATTTATTAATCACAGTAATTCTTTGTTAGGCAACTTAATTTAAACTTTAATTTTACACAAGAGTTTTAGTTTATAATCCCTGAGGTTATTTACTCTTGTTGTTTAGTAAATATAATTCTGTAAGATAATCTTATAAAGTAAAGCATCATAGGTCTTATTCAGAGAGTGTATGATTTATTGGTAAGACTAATATGGTACGCATTGAGTAGGGATTTCTAAAATCTTTTGTATGGTTTATTAAAAGATCAATATGCTGTAGTATATATAGTTCATCAGTATTGGGTCTGATCTTTACTTGATTATACATCTCTGAATCATCATCTCTTTTCTTTAAATTTATTGTAACCCCACTGAGCCGAGTCGTTTAGAGTCTCTAATTTATGGCTCATTTTATATCATTTCAATTTTATTCCATTTCTTGTCATGTCATTTCTCTTTTTTTTATCATTTCATTTCCCTCTCCTCTATTCCATCTTCTTATATCTCTCTTTCATATCTTTCCCATCATCTCATTTCTTTTCTCTCTCTATTACATATACTATTTTTATTATTTTTTCCATTTCTTTTCTTTCTCAATTCTTTTCTTGTCCATCATTTTTTTTTACCATTATAATTACCTCCATTTCATTATTATTATTGATTCTTATCTCTTTCTTTTCTCTTTCTCTCATTTCTTTATTAGCATTATCTCTTTCTCTATCTCTTATTCTATCAGGTTACAATTGGCCTCTCTCATTTCATTTTCATCATTTATCTTTATCATTATCTCTCCTTTATTCCATTTTCTTCTTATCTTTCCCTCTCTCTCTATTTTATTAGGGTTACAATATATATATATATATATATATATATATTGTAACAGACAATAAATATAGATGACCATTTGTAACAGCATACAAATTAATGTAATGAGGAGAAAGGCTGAGTGACAAAAATAAATTATCTCATTTTTTTATATAAAATAACCAAATGAAAATTAAAACTATCATTATTAAAGATTTAAAATATTTCGATATTGGGAAGTCACTCAATCAATAAAACATACTAGCCATTGTCATTAGATAAACAAATATTAGATATAGCAACTGAATAAAAATTATTAAAATTCCTGGAGTGCATTATGCTCATCTCCAATAATAGGTTCTTTTAACAAAGAATCCTTCCTATTATTCTTACCAAATATATAAGACCTTTTATGGTCACACATACACACTGGTGCTATTTATAAACCATTTATAAAAATATATAAAATTAATATTATGAAGTTGGAAAGGGATTAAATCACTATTCAGTTTAGCTAAGTGCATGTGTTTTCCCATGAGCACCACTAGATTGTTCTAAATCTAGATAAATATCTGTTTAGAGTGTACTGAGTTCAAACTCATTTGGTACATTTTTATTACACATGACTTGGATGACTAATGAACAGAAAAAATGACTTTCTTATATTTTACTCATGTCAATAAAATCATAAGATCCCCATATCACCAAATTTATATATTCAAGACTTATAGATATTACTAGCTCAGTTAACATATATTGATGAACAGACAATTATACTCTTATTAATGGCTTCCAACAAGCATCATGAAGACCATTACTGATATGGATGGCCATTTAACTAGTTACTTAACTTAATTATTTATCATAATATAAAGATAATGATGATGATATCAGCCATAGCTTATTAATGAACTCATAACAATAAATTTATCTTTATAAACTCATAGGCACTTTAAAATGCGATTTAAATATTACATTCACTAGCATTTATATAAGTTTATGGTTATTCACTAAAATAATTTTATAGTTAAAACTAGGATTCAATAATACCAGTGATGATGAATGATCATCATGAATCTCTATGCATGATATTCAACTTTCTATAAACCCTTTTTTTACCAAACATATTAACTATTAACCTTGGGATTGATTGAATGATTATTTATCATATCAATGATGATGGTGATCATAACTCATGTACAGTACTATGTTTAAACTGTTTTAATCAATAATATGATATCCATCTTTGATGAAGATGATCAAAACTCATGGGCATAACATAATTTTAACTTTCTATTATTAACCTATAATTATTAAAACTTGGTTATTATCAAGCTTAATCCCCAAATACTTATACATAAATCAATATTCTAGCTTGCTTAACATTTTGCAAGACTTGCTTAATATTTGCTAGTGCTGATGATTCTTAATATCTATGAGCAATGATGATCATTTAAAACAATAGAATTAAGACAAGAAAAATACAACAATATTTTTAATAACAACTTGGAAAACAATTATGATATATAATTATATTTTTATTAATACTATTCTTCTTTCTTTTCACCTTTTAAATGAAATTTACTAATTAGATAAATGACTTATTATTACATTAATTAAATATAGAATTAATACAAAATTTTATATACGCATAACAAATAAATTTAATATACAAGTTTATCATTTTGGATATTTTAAAATAAGCTGGCTTAAAATGACATTAAAAAAATATTTCATTGAATGCTTACTTAAGACTTTCCTAGCTTATTATATCATAAAAATAAATTTCATATGTAACTTGTGTGTTTTATTTCACTTCCATTCATATGTGAAGCCCTGCTTTTCAATTTACCATATTTAAACTAATTATGTATAACCTATTCTTTTGATGTGTTTATATAAGCAGTTACACATGCACACACACCCTGTGATATGTCAACATATATTTTTAAAATGTGTTCCCTTATATTAGGGATTAATATATAAATCACATATATAAAAATTATTCTTGCAACCTTGAGGAAAATAAAATACATTATATCAAATTTAATATGCTAAAAGATAAATAAAAAAACATAAAGGCATATATTTATAGATTGCTCATTATCATAATAAATGAAGAACAATAAAACAAAAACATTTCAATATTACAATATATAATACAGAAAAAAAAATGAAAATTTAAGTTTAAAGATTTAAACTGTGTTTGTGTTATGTAATATTCAGAATAACTATCGATAAACAAGCCCTTAATGTTTCTGTATCAAAAGAAAAAAAATGCTTTGATTCTATAAATTAAACTTTACTTTTACTAAGTAAGAATAAAAGATTTGTTAATAAAAATTCAAAGTTACCCAATTACTTTCACTTTCCATGATCGTCTCAGGTTTGAGTTTTCCAACTGCTCACCTAACCAAGCTTCAACTGGCTGGTTGCACCATTTAAAAAAAAGTTCTTGCAGATACATTCTAATAAACATGAATTAATTAACTTGCTTGTTTCCACAATTTTAAAATTATTTATTGCCAATACTTTTGATAAGATGAATTGGTTGACTGGCTTGTTTCTAATTCTTAAAAAAAATCATTGTAGACACTTTAGATGAATGTGAGGAAAACTTTAAAAAAATTGATTCATAACTTAATCAAACTTAGTTATAATACTTTTATACAATTTTTTTTTCTTCGTTCCCCTTCTCCCTCCATTCAAAGGAAATGAACCCATAATAGGCCAGGAGCCAGAAAAGAACCATTCAAATAGCTTGTGTGGTTGGCTTTAAACTCGATCATTCTGTTGGTTATAAAGGACTTTTGGTATAAGTCCACGGATAGATCAGTGAATTAACCCAAAGATGTCAGATTTCAAGAAGCAGAAGAAGTGGCTTTAGCAAGACAAATTCATTGTATTATACACAGCAAAATATATTATCATTTTATAGAATTGTCAATAATTTCCAAGAAATTCAATTTTGTTCCATTTCTTTATCTTAATCTTGCTGTGAATTACTTATATATATATATATATATGCACATCTTTGTCTATACTGACTTTAAAACAAGTCATTTTTCTCCTTCCTCAATTTTTAAAGAGAAAAAAAAATCAATCACTCATAATTTTTCTTTAAAAAAATGAAAACTGTCCATTTCCTTTGGTTTTCACGAACTCAATCACTACATCTCTGTTTAATAATAATGAATATTGATCACTACATCCCTCCTTTAATAATATTGAAAAAAAACTGAACACTACATCTCTAATAATATTGAAAAAACAATCTCTAAATATTGTTTCATTCGTTTATATTGCGAATCTTTGATCAAAAAAAAACCACTTGGAAATCTTATCTTGAGATAAAGATTAAAGCTTCACAAGTTTGATGGTCTGTTGCAATTAATAAAAACTTAGGATTAATTGTTACATTTATTCCATCCAAGCATCACTTCCCTCTCTAGATATCAACAATCTAGATAATACAAAAACAAGAAAGCTTGCAATCTTAGTCATTAAAGATTTGTGTAAAAATGTTTTATGTTTAAAACATATACTCACACGTGTACATTTTCATATCCTAATCTACTAATCTTGATCACTCTACTTCACACTTTTTTCTGATCTGCTTTATTTAATAAGAATACAGCTAAATAATTTCAACACATTATTTAATAAAATATAATAAATCCCTATATTAAATATTGTTTCTCATTGCCTTCTCTCTTTACAACTGCTTATTTATTAACTATTTATAAACTATATAATAATAAATACACACAAATCTATATATATAAAAGAATTTTTTTTTCTTAATTAAATAATATATATGTGTATGAAATGAGAACATATATATACTATATATATATTTGTTTTATGTGTTGGCTTGGTAATTACAAAACAATGGAGTAAAAAGGAATATATTTGTCTGGGAGACAGAACTGGTTTTCTGAATACTTGTTATAAGAAGGAGAAAGGAAATTTATAGTATTCAAATTCATTTTAATATTTCTCTACAGAAAAATGATTGCCATGGGTAAGCAAAGTATTTGTTATGAAACATCATAATTAATAATATACTGCTATATATGAGAATTTTGCCTATTTATGGATATCATTTTATAACGCAGATGGATTACTTTGACTTAGGATTTGAATCAATTTATTTACATATCGCACATGTTGTAAATGAAAACTAGATTCAGCATATATATAATGTTATTACAATACCAAGTAATTTGCTATATAAAAGATAAAATAATATTTTTGAGTACACTGGAATTTAATAACACACTTTACTTTGTATACTATTTATAATATTCTTTATCTTGATCAAATTAGTGGATCATATTAATTAAATTCCTAGAAGCACACAGAATAAATATTTGAACTATTCTGCTTCTTTGAATTACATATGTTAAAGGACTGTGTTCAGATTATATATATAAATTTGTATTTTATTTACTTATTCATTTATATTGTATTTTCTCAACATTATTGATTATTATATTAAAAGTTGGTAAAATGTTTGTTTATATACATAAATATAACAAAGTTAAATATTAATTTAAATTTAAAATCATCTGTTCTAATTCAATTGTTATTAGTTTTTTTTTCTGAGCAAACATAATATCTGGTAAAAGAAAAATATACACAGAAAAGATATTTTTTTAAACACTATTTAGTTTTATTACAGCTAGCATGTTTCAGCATATTTTTATTATATATTCATGGCATTCCATAATGTGATTAATTGGTTTTTTATATAAATATTATATTAACTGTTAATGTAGTAAATTTTAATTTTAATATTCAAATAATCCATTTATCACTAGCTATTGCACATGCTTCTTTAATGTTCCAATTTTTATCCTCTCTATCTTTGCTTTTCTTAGCTCAAATCTATGACCAATTCATTTGCTTGTGGTTTTCAAATATAGGTGCTCTTTATCTCTGAGAGTTCTATTTTATAAGTATCATTGTTTGGCATGTCTTGTTGACATATTGGCCTTGACTTCTCATAATATGCAGCATTGCAAGTAGATTAACTGAACTTAATTCTATAGACCACTTGCTGTGCTTGTTCATTTGGTATAATGTCTTTAGAGTTATTGATTAATTGCTTAAGTGATGGAGCAGTTTGAAAGCTTATATTTTATTTATTTGAGATTTTCTTCATTTTGTATAGAACCTCTTTATGGCATTTATGGTTTTATTGTGCTTATATCCCTTATTTCAGCAGCCATTTGAGTACTGTTTAATGTTGCTTTTATCATTTTTAAACTTGCATTGTGAATAGTTTCTGTATAAAATAACTTTCAATCCTGCATATTTATGTGATATTGGAGTTATCAATCTAGGGTGGTTTGATCTTCTTATATTTAGGGGCTTAATCATCATTCTGTAGTCTAGCATGTGGCTCTGTCTTTGTATATATAAGTCAAAAAACTTTATTTCTCTATTATTATCTTCTTTCTCGAGGCATCAATGTTTCCAATTCTTGTATTTCATCATTCTGTGGGTCTGTCACACATAAATGTGCTGACTATGTTTCTTACATGTATTGAACTTGAGTTTAAATATCTGTTATTAGGTATAATACATTTTTGCTAGGAATAGACTTTTGATGCTACTGCTGCTGGAGAATCCCAGCAGCTATTTATTTTATAATATTTTCCATTTGCTGCTGCTGCTGTGAGATCTTTGTCAATCCCTTTCAAAACTTATGAATTACCTTTTGTGATAGTCATAGTTGCTGTTATTTAGCAATTTATTAATCGTCTTAATTGATTCCATTCTGGGCACTGAGTTGTATAACTTTTATATTAAGGGACACAATTTTATTATTAGCATTTATTTTCATACTTTTACTTTTGTTAATGAATTTTTCAATGTTTTAATTGAGTATTCGCCAAATCTTAATTCTTCAGTCATTTATACAGCAATAGATTTGACTATTTTGTAAAAGTATGGATTTTCAAAATCAATAATCCTTCTCAGCAGAGAGGTTTTTTTATACAGCTTTATGTTTGCAAAAATTCTTGGAATGCTTGCAATGGAGGGATACATTTGAAATATTCCACTTTTCTAAACACTTTTCCATAGTGCTTTCTATGAACCATTGAAATAAATTTGTCTGTAATGTTTTTAAGATTATATGCTGCTATATTTGTAAATAAAGTTTTGTTTGGTACTCATCCTTTTTTATTAACACCACACAGTTTTCATTTTGCAAATCATATTGTGACTTTCTCTATGTGTTGTAGTGTTTTTTACATTAACATTTATCCTTATGCTTCTTAGGTAGAAAATGCATTGTTCTAGCTGACTTTTCAACAATCTGATTTTTTAAGGGGTCATTTTCAAATATGATTTCTATATCAGTTACTATTTTAATTTTATAATTTTTCCATTTTCTGTCCATGAATCTTGATTCATTATTTAATGTTACATATTGTGTTTGATATCTCTTCGTTGGTTAAGTTGATCCAATTGTCTTGTTTATTGCATTCCAATTTTTTGCTTTGTTTCAACTAAAAAACACATTTTCTTATCATATTTGCTTTTTAATTTTAAGGTCATACATATACAATTATTTTTAATTTCCTCTGGTGCCTCATATTTCCTATTCATTAATTCAACTCATTGTCTGCTTTAATTGATCTTTTCACACTTTGTATTATCAGCTCTAGTAAAACTATGTTGTTTTTTTGTTTTTGTAAATTTCTGAGGCTGATTATTGATTTTGGCAATTCATACTTTTACAAAATGACCAAAACTCGCTTTATGAATGACTGAAGAATTGGGATTCAGCAAATACTCAATTAAATCATTGTACAAATTTGTTAACATAGTTAAATCACAAAATAGATGCTAATAATAAAATATGCATCACTCAGTTGAGATGATTGATGAATTGCTAAGTAATAGCAACTATGATAATTGCAAAAGGGAATTTGTAATAGAGATTTTGAAATGAATTATCAAAGATTTTTCAGCAGCAGCAAATGGAAAATATAAAATGAATAAGGACTTGCTAATAGAACTCCCTTGCAGCAGTATCATCAATCGTCTATTTTTAGCTAAAATCGAAAAATGTATTATACCTATTCACAGATATTTAAAGTCAAGTTTAATATATGTGAGATATGTAGACAACACATTTATAAGTGTGACAAATATACAGATTAGTGAAATACAACAGAAATTGGAGAGAGCATCAGTGCTTAAATGGCCCTTGGAGGAATAAGACAATAATAGAGGAATAATTATATATACAAATTCATGGCCATAGGCTAGACTATAGAATGATTATTAAGCCCCTAAATATAAAAGGATCATTCCATTCTAGTTCAATAATTCCAATATCACAGACATGTGGTATTGAAGCATTTTTAATGCAAAAATCATACACTATACAAGTTTGAATACAATAAAAAAATTGAACAGTATACAAATGTCTGCAATAGGGAATGTAATCATGATAAAATCATAAAGAGATTCTATACAAAAAATAAGAAATCCTTGCCCCAACCAACATGTAGAACCTAAAAACTGGATATGCCTATCTGATATTCCAAAGATTTGCACATAAAAATATATGTAAAAATAAAATTGTAACTGGGATTAAATATCTTACCACCTGCCTTTTAATTGTGTCACTGAAACTACTGTTAGGAAAACTAAAAAAGTATTAAAAATTTCAAATCAAACAAACATGGAAACAATTTTTGAGTCATCACCCTACCAGCAATGTATGACATTGTTGACTATAGGAAAGTCTCCAGCCAAGTTGATGATTGGCAGAAACTTAGAAGTAGAACTATCAGCATTGGTACCACTGGAACACCAGCAAAAATAACAGCCAACAAATAAAATCAAAATTGGATACAAAATATGGTTTTATGATAAACTAAGATACTAATGGATGACAACAAACAATGACAGTGCAAACAGATAATGGTCTACATTACTGTTGGCATTGAATCATCTCCATCAGACATGGACACAGAAAAAAAACAGTCCTTGCCTGAAATAACTTTACCTACAAAACAAAAATGACAAAAAAGAAACAAGAAAAAGAGGCAACACAGGTTCAGACTAAATCACAACCAATTATGACAAAATTCAATTAGGGTCATGAAAAAATAGATAACTCAATGCAAAAGTCAGACATAAAAACTTCAGGAACAGTAAGTAGTAATAGAGATGGGAAAAATACTGCCAAAAGAAAAATTGAGAAAATGCTGTCTAAAGAGATGAGAGGAATTCATATGCAAGATGTGAAATTAAAATGGAGAAGAAATGTGTAAAGGGAAGGCAACGTTGAATATTATCACAATATAGTAGCATTTGTGTATGTATATATATTAGCAATTTATAGTAAAGTGTACGTAATTAAGAGCCTAAATAAATATCAATGTACATATCAAAATAGTAGATACTAATAGTGAACATACATAGTAAGCTAACAGTCATATATTAATAGAATTATAAATTGAGATGGATATATATATATATCAACTGGCTTATTTATTAGGGTGTATACATAAAAATTAAAAACAAAACTACATTGCATCAGCCAGAGTGAGAGATTGCATTACTCTTACTACTCCAGAAAAACAACAACAGAAATGAAAGTATAAAAAATCATGCCACAGATTATGGTGGTGGGCTTTTTTTTGAGAGTCTGATCAAAGATTTTTGTCTGAGATTAGGGACTGTTTATTCATGCCTGATCCACAAAGTTCCAAGTGCAAATGGGGATTGATTATAAGTCATACAGACTTTACTATTATTTTAATAGTTCCACTATAGCTTTAGTTATTGTAAATAATAAACTATTTATTTATTAAGGGTATTAAGTAACCTTAGTGTGAACTCTTTATATATATATATATTACTTCTAAATTACCAAGATGATAGCCCATATTTTTGCTAAATGTAGCTTCAGCCTTTTAAAATGAATCCAGTGAAGTTTAAAACAAGACCAACGGATATTGAGTCAGCTGATAACAACCAGAAAATTATATGCAGACCAATTAAGATCACCTTTACAATCAAACCAAGAGTTGAGAAGACTAAATGAATTAAGAAGTAATGGTATAATTACACCTTGCGAGAAATCAGCATGGCTACTCCAATTGTAGCAGTGTTAAAACCTGTTGGAAGTGTAAGGATATGTGATGATTACAGAGCTATGGTCATCAAATACATAAAGGAGGATACTCTACTCAGTATGAATAAAGTACTAGCATTTTTGCAAAAAAATACTTCATGTGATTTAAAGCAGCTTTTCATCAAATTTCTTGACCAAGAGATTGACAATAAACTTAAATATGGGATTATAAAGTTCAATAGACTTCCATTTATGATAACCAGCCTATTCCACATGTAAATGTATTTGTTATCATATATTGGTTTGTATAGTCATTATAAAACTCATTTCTAAAGCAGTTTTTTTCTTTCCATTCACTCTTGTTTGGAGTTGAAATGGCCATACTTGTTTACAAATGGTTACTTTATCATAAAAAAATAAATGTAGAAGAAATATCAATTAATACTACAAGGTAGAAGTTATTAATCTGATAAATCATTTAACTTCTAGTCTTCCACTTTTGGTGAAATAACAGTGATTTGAGATTTAAATATTCAGATCAAATTTGATACTAAATATATATATATTTATTTATTTGCATGGGAGTAACATATTAAAATATAAATATAATATTCTTAGATTGCAAGCCAATCATCACAATATGAAGCTGTAGTCTAATGCTTCTTATAAACTTTGCATATGTAAATAGTTTGAATTAAAAGATAACAAGATGTATTGTGATTTACTCAAATATTAGTTATGTTTTATTCTTATGTTAGGGGCTTTTTTTGAATATAACGTTATTTAGTAGCAGAAACAGACCATCAGCAATAAAAATATTAATATTTGTTTAATTTTAAAAAGCAAAGATATTACAAAGTTTCTGTTAGAAAATGCTTATTTCCAAATGAATGCTAAAACACACTTCATCGATCATAAATACATTAATTTTTTTAATAAAACAATGGTGTTTTAAAACTTCGCCTGTCTGTATGAAACAAATACTATGATCAAGTATTACATTTTAAGACTGCAAAAAACTTACAGAAAACACACTCCTGATGATTCAGTTACATGAATTTATTCTAACAACCCTCACCAAATTAATATTTATTATTGTTTCTAATTCACATTTTTGGTATTGATTTGCTCTAATTTTACTTTTCTCAATGTATTGCAACAGTTACATTCATATGTCATAGCAATAAAATTATCAAATTCCTAAAATTAATCCACGCAATGATTAAACTAAGAATCCACAATTCAGACACTTAAAAAAAGTATATCCGTGGGAGTAAAAAATGTTTTTAAAACTATAGGCAGTATATTAGCTGTTAAACATTTCTGTGAACATTTTGTGACATATTGTGTGTTTATTTTCATTTATTAAATTCTTGATAAGCAAAAACTCAACAAATATTTTATTTACATATTTAAAGAGCTTATAAATGAGATAGCATTTAAACTATGGATATTAACATTAAAATATAATAGAATAATTTGCAAATAAAATTAAATTTTACATGAAAGATAATTAAATATTATTTTTAAAATATCCTGCTAAAGTATGTTAGTTCATAAAGACTTCAGTAACAAAATTAAATTGAAAGTGATGAAGCTGAAGTTTGATCAATGGATCTTTACACCTAAACTCCATCCCACTACCACCAAACAAGGGTAGTCTTACAGATACCCCCAATATCAAGCTTATATAAAGATTATAGAATAAATTCATATCAAGCCAGTTTATTTGAAAGTGATGGATTAAATATTCAATGTCAATATAGATTTTTATCAATATCTGAGGAAAAAAAATTTATTTTTTCAAAGTGTTTTTAAGAGTAAAATCAACAATAATCAGAAAAGTATAAGTAACTTTTTTTGTCACCAATTAATTGTTTCTAAACATAATTCAGTGATCAAATAACTTTCTTGATGTTGAAAAAGGAAATATGTTGCATATATGCTAAATAAATACATGCAGATATTGAATTTTATAGCTTTAATTACTTTCAAAAAACTAACTCAAAATATTCCAAAGTTAGAAGTGATTTATACAGAGAGAGAAAATAAATTGACTATTCTATCATCCACAAACATTAACATCATGATTAATCGATGCATTCCACATTAATAGTGATGAGTGATGCAAAAAGTCAGCATTGAATCATAGAATAAAAGCAAATGAAGCTTTTTAAAATGAAATGGCTTTTTATTTAATAATGGAAATTAAAAAGTGTTTAGACAGTTATAACATAGGAATAACAATAAATACATCAAAATAGTTTTTAAATGGTTTATGTGTAATATTTCTTAAAATGAAATACATAAAAAATTAAAGAATAGTGCTGGAATAATGATTTCATAGTAATGAGTTAAAAAATAGTTTATTGTGGTATATAAATTGTATACAACATGGTCAACAGAGTTTTGGATTTCATTTTAAGAAGAAGCAATTTCACATAATGAGATTTATAAGGGAAGTAAGTATTTAATAAATAATTAAAATTAGAATAAATAATTGGTAATTGACACTTCATATAGAAAAACAAAGCAAAACATTCCTTTTTAGTAATTGTCTTCCAAGTTCTGGGTTTGTCGTATAAAAAAAATAATATCTAGGAATCATTTAAGATTTGAGTTAACTACAATTTTATGGATAATAAATGTATGTAATTATAGACTCTATATTTAATTAAAGCACACATTCCTTTATTTGAATTTTTTACCTTTCAATCATATAGTGCCACTAGGAAAAAGACAAACTAAATTTTTGTGTTCACATGATTACTATTCTTTATGCTTACTCAATCTGTTTACACAGAGGCAAATTTCTCCATATATCTATAGATTAGTCTAGCTTTCACTGAGTGGCGATACTCTATTGAGAGTTTTGCCTCTGTCTAAATCTTTTACTTCATGTACATACTGTCATATTTACTGCAAAACTCAAGTGTCATCTAATGTTATTGTTGAAAGTTCACAACAATAACATCAAGGAATAATTTTAGTTCCAAGACCAGACTGAATGTGGAATATAAGGTATTACATTTTGCAATTTGTTACATGTTAATGAATTTCTTTTTAAAAATAACTTCCTGAAGTAACAGAACACATGATCATCAAAATGAATTTTTGATTGATAAATGTAACATCATCACGAGTATCATTTTAATAATTACAATTAGCTTTATTATATAATTTTTCAAACTAAATACATCTTTTGTATAACATAATCAGTAAAATGATTAGTTTCTATGATTTTCTAAGAGTTTTTTTAGTATTTTTGAATTCACACAACTGACATTTAAAAACTTCAATATTACTGTCACAGTTTTTTTTCTATATGGTTGTTCTTGCAGACTCAGAACAGACTGTTTTATATAGATATCTTCTACTACTATATTACTTTTTATAGCAGTTGTGATTTTTTGTATGTAGTATTGAAAAGACTTGTCATTTACTGGATTTATTTCATGATTATTTGAACTGTTTACTATATCAGATTTAATAATTGTATTTGTAAAGCACATACTCATTACATAAAGTAATATATATATATATATATATATATATATATATATATATATATATATAAGCTTAAGACTATGCTCCTAATAAAATGATAGTAGGGACCTCTGCAATCTTTAATACAAAATTTATTTAAAAGACAAAAATGGCACTGTCTTTTAAAATAATCTTGTGTTAATGATTAGCAGATGTCCTTACTATCCTTTTTTCAGGTGCATAGTCTAAGGTTATAGCTTTAATATATATTACTAAATCAGTTTTATAATTGGAATTATAAGAAAATTCTCTAACATGATTTCTTTTATGGAAATTTAAAATACTTCTTACAGAAGTTTTAAAACTGCACAATTGGCACCCATAAAGTTTTTTACTTGTGTCTGTTTTTTCATGAATTACAGAATTGTGTTTTGCAACAGTTTTATATTCAGATAAATTGCACTGGTACAACTTTGATTCCACATAATTTTTTTTATGATTTCATAAATTTCTTTTATGGTTGTTTGATAAACACACAGGCTACATATAAACAGTAATAATAACATATTTGAAAATAGTAATCTATAAATAAATATTAAAAAAATTATGAATAAAAAGAACATTAAAATATTTAAAAATGACCCATTAAAAAAAACTGAATTTTTGGGAAAATGATACCAAGAATTAAGAAAAAATAAAAGAATATTACTTTGAATTGGTGAAAAAAGCTATAAAAAAGAATAAGTTTCAAAAGTATAAAATCACATCATGGAATTTAAAAAGAAAAGATAGAATCACTACTAAAAACAGGAACAGGAATAAACAACAACAAAACAAAAAGATACCATCTAAATTTCCAGCCATTTAAAATGAAAAGTGAAGCCTACAATTAAATCTTAAGAAAAAAAATCCAATAAATGATAGAATATTGATATATAAAAATAGCTGAAATAAAAATCTGTATAAATATCTGAATGACTAATTCACCAGGTGAATGTAAGAATGCAGTAGTGATGTTCATATTTTAAAAAGCTGATTAAGAAGATTTAAGAAATTACAAATTTATCAGTTTAATATAAGATCACTACCAAAATAATTACAACTCATTTTTAATGAACTTGGGATTCAAAATAGTGGGAAAAAGAAGGTGGATTTAAAAGTAATTTCAGCAAAGTGACTTACATCAGAGTATTAAGAGAAGTTGAAAGACTAATGAATATGAGTTGCCATTATTGCTGTGGATTTCTGGATTATAAAAAGGCATTTGATTTTAAAAGCATTTCAATTATGATTATAGGTTTAGACCAAAATGTAAAGTCAGGATATTATCATATTCTGGAGAATATCTATAAAAATGCAACACCACTGATTAGATTGCACGGTACCCTAAGATTAACTATTACTAGGAAGTATGACAGAATGACCCCATACATCCAAAATTTTATAGCAGTTTTACAAGAAATATTTTGTGGATTAAAATGAAGAGCAAAAAGACTAAAAATAAACAGACATGGTTGAAGTCATCTAGATTGTGCAGATGATATAATTGATTTCTAAAATAATGCTTCAGTGATTCTGGAAATGTAGCAAGAGTTATCAGATGAAAGTAAGAAATTCACACAAATGATAAAGTAACTAAAGTACATTTCAATGGATTTTCTCTGAAGATGATGATGAATGATAATTATTAATTAGAAACTAATAAACAAACATTTCAATGAGATTATTAACGCAGATGGAAACAATGATTGAAATTAATCATAGGATTGAACTTCAATGAAATTAATCATAGTATAAAATTTGAATAATTACTTTTGGTAGAAATAAAATTTAATAACAAAAAGAAATTTATAGTTATATTTAAAAGATTTTGTAAAATGTGCTTTACAAGTTCTTACATGTGGATTTGAGATTTGGATAACAGTAGGATCTTCAAATCTTTTAATAAGATATAGTTATATATTGGGAGAAATAACATGGGATTTAAACTGAAATTATGGGTGGTGATAACACTAAAAACAATTTTGAAGAATTATACAAATACTGAACTGGTTACATTGCTCAAAGGAATAATAAGAGATGGGATATTGAAATCTTAGCTGGATTCCAAAGATTAGTACAACTTAGGATGGATGGGATAAAAAATTTGGTTATATAGAGTAAGGCTATGAATTAAAGGATTAAATTTAAAAATAATTTGGATCAATAATGGTGTAAAATGATGTTTGCATAATTCACACAAGAATTAAAAATAAATGAAAGATGTTCTATAAGAGATGAATCATAATCAATATATAAAAAATAACCAAATATATCACATGATCTCTATACAGACATCATTTTAAAGTAGCAAATGTACTTTTTTTCTATTTCAATTATGCCACATTGTATAAGCTTAAGAAATTCAGGTGAACTAGATGCAATCACAAAGCATCATTGATGAAATTCACAATGTATAAATATAATCTGGGGACAACAATAGTTTTAGCATTAAATAAAAATCAATAAGTATTACCATCTTGCATCTATTAATTACTTAAAGATAGATAAGGTGACAAAATGGAGCAAAAAACAGATTTGCTACATAAAAGTAATAAATTGCAGAGATCAAGTGATGGTATGTTGCAGTTTTATAATCCTAACCAATGAGATAGGTATTAAAAAATGTTGGAAGCAAAATAAAATATATAGGTAATGAGTTGATATTAGATCTAAGTAACTATGCAAACAAGTTTGCTTAGATTCAAAACATTGAGATATTATTATATTTCAGGGTGTTAGTAAAAATGATAAAAAATAGCTGCTGCTGAATTAATGATGCATTAAATCCAAAAAGTTTCAGGAGCACAAGATCCTAATACAAAACTCCTTATAGATGAAAGCCACAAACTAGAATCTAATCTGGGCATGGTTAGGATTTAAGCTCTGCCAAGTATTAATTGTTCAAGTTAACACAAGATAGCAGAATTGGAGTAGATGAAATATATTTACTAAATATATGTAATATTTGAATGTTTCTACCAACATTATGTTTTTTTGATGATTATGTTTTATGGTTGTTGTGACTTACGCCCCATGTGACCGTAAGAGGTGCTATTTCTGTGTCAACCACAGAAATATCCAGAGTAGAGGGCAAAAGCAGATGACACAATAGTTAATAAAAAAAATGAATAGTATTTTGCATACTTTGAAACTTTATGGTCCAATTTATAATCAATCATTAAAATTGACCGTGCAAAAGTTGCAGATATCAGCATTATATTACATTATTAAATGAACACCAGGATTATGCATATATAGATATGAATGTCACTATTGTGTTGATTTCACTTTGACATTGCAATTGGAGAGTCTAATAAGTTGCTTATTTAATTATAGCAATGAAATTGAAAATGTAATACTTGGGTATGACTAGTAATTAAAGTAGATGCTAGTTCATTGTTATTTTACAACTTTCTTTTTGCCAATATCACCTTAAATAGTAGTGCACTGCAGTGGCAATTTGAGAGCTAAATATTCCATTGTTTGATTGCTTTGAGACTTCCCATGCAATAAATGATTTTTACTTAAGTGATATGTCAGATATAAAAATAATATATTGCAGCCCATTTAAATGCATAGTTGTGTGTTGTACACTAAGAAAAGACTAATATACACAGTAACCTTGTAGTATCACTGCAATTGTATAATATAATTAAATAACTATAAAAACGTTATTGGCTTTCTTTTTATAGTTAAGCAAATATATTCATCAGTCACTACTTGAATAGCATATAATATAATTAATATTAAGTACAAAAGTCTCTCATACTAATATTTAAAGAGATATAATTTTATAAAGCATTTAAAAATGACTTCCAATACAGATTTTAGGATAAATGTTTGTATAAAAATGCATAAGTTTACATTTTTGTCATTATGCTTATTAAGAAACAAAACTATCTAATTGTGAAAACAAAGATGCTCACACACTGAAAAAAATAATTTAATATAGATATATACAAGTTATAAAATTAACATTACAACATAAAAAATATTTTAAATGAAAGTAATTATATTTAAAATTACACTTTAACTTAAGGAATAGAACACATAGTTTTTACATTTTAATGTGTGCATGTGTAAAAAGTTTATGTTGTTGAGATTTTTCAAAAATTGGTTTAGTTTGCTAGGTTATTTATTTAATATTTATTAAAAGGTCAATTGAATTTAATTGAAATAAGACTTATGATTTATTTTGAATAAATAATTGTAATATTATTTTAAACTAGGAAGCAAAAATGTAGCAATTGAAAAAAGATTAAAAATGATTTTCTTTCACTTCATTTCTGAATGGCATTCATAAAGTTTTATCACAATGATTCAAAAGTCATAGCATCTATAGTCAGCATATTAAATAATCTTGACAACCCCTTACCAATTTTCCCAGATATACAGGAAACTCCAATGCATAATGTGAAATATGTTGTAATCCAGACATCAGCTGATCAACTAGTATAAAAGTTAAATTTTGGAAAAAACAGTTTTCAACAAATTTGATTGCCCTCAAAACCTAGGCAATTTAAAAACTTTAAATTGTCATTTTGTTTGCCTTCAACAACAGCTAGGTTAGCTCAGTCTAGGCACTTTGCTTTTGCTAAAAAAATGACTTCTCATCAAATTTAGAAATGGATGAACAACAAATAAAACAGAAACTATCAATAATTAATTCATTATTATTTCAAGAAATATCATTTATGGCAATCAAGTGTTAATCAAAAAATGAATAAATTGCTCATGGAATGTTAACAACTACAAAATAAATCACTGGACTTTTTCAATTAAATTCACCTTGTATTAAAAAATATGCTAAATGAATTTATTAATATTTATATTACATTTCAGAAAGGATTACATTACTAAAAGGAGATTAATTGTGCTTTATATCATTTATAATGCTGTTATTTAAATCTCTTTATGAGTTCCAGGAACAATGGAATATTATCATGCATTAGTATTTCATTGGGATAAATTTTAGATCTTTGTAACCATTGGAGTATAAACTGATATATAATTTAATGAATTATAATTACTTTTATTTAGGGGCTTACAAGTGAAGGATGGTTGCAAGAATTGCCTATATTGATTAGAAGTATTAGGCCATCTGTTAATAAGGATCTAGGTTTGAAAACATTAATTTTATAAAAATATTTTTGTAATAAATAAGTATATGTAGATGTTACAGAATTAGAATAAGATATAGTTTTGGAAGGTTTTCATAGAGGGCATAAAGGTGATGAAATAAAAAAAAATTGAAAATTATTTCAATTAGAAAAATAGAAATGATAAAGTTATGAGGGAAATTTAGTTAGAAAATTATAAAATTTAAGAAAAATAAAATTATATAAATATTATGTTAATATTATTGTTATTGATTAATATATGTATGATATGTAAGTAATTGAAATAGAATAAAAATAGATTAGATTAAAAGGCAAATTAAAAATTTAAATTATAAAAATATGAAATGAGCATTGAAATATAAAAACTTTATAAAACAAATTAATTGAGTATAAATGTGAGATTAAGAGGTATTAGATTGTAGAGATAGTAAAGATCCATATTTAAGCTAATGGAGTATTTGAAATGTTTTTATATTTTATGTATATATATATATATTGGTATATATGTATGAATAGATATTAATTGTATATATTAAATATTGTAGTACTGATGATGACTGTTGGACAGTTGAAACACTAGACAAGAGAAGATAAAATAAATCATATATTATCAGAGTATTGTAAAGTGTAAATTGTGGAGTATATGGTATATTATATATAATTCAGTAATTCAAATAAGAAATGGATGGAAATTTTAAATTTAGTTATGGTAATAGAAATGAGAGAGGATATGACTTATGAAGTTTGCAGAAAAAACAACTTTAACTTATGAATTTCTTTTTTTAAAAAAATGTTAAAACAGACATGGAAGCATCCAAATAAAGATACAGCCAAAATGGATTATATTTTGACTAAGAGAAAGTACATATTTCAAGATTACAGAAAGTGATCATCGATTAGTGAGATGTATAATACATATTAATAAAAAATTAGAGACAAAAATTATTAAGGAAAACAATATTAACAGCTGATATTCCTAGTTTTCAGAAATACTAATGAAATTAAATTAGAACTTGGACATTGTTTTCAAATATTAGCAGATTTTGTACATGGTTCAGATATATGAATGAAATTAATAGGAAAATAACTGATACACTTTTAAAAACTACAACAAAAAGACCTGGTAGAAAAAAAGACCAATAAAATTACTACTGAGACTAGAGAAATTATAGTGTAAAAAAAATATAAAAATTTACAAAAATGATGGATTAAAAATTGAATATCTTCAATTTTGTAAAATGGTGTGAAAACGATTTGATAATAGTATAAGAAAGTATAATTATGAACTACCAAGGAACGTTATAGAAAAAAATAATCTTAAAAGAGTGTAAAACACCATTTTGATATTGGTAGGAAACATCTGCAATAAGAAAAGAAGATAGAATTATTATCAAAAGAAAGATGACATCATGAAATGGGTAGAAGAGTTGTATCAAAAATTATAGAGTAATAAAGAACAAGTAATTCTATAACTATTATATCTTCTGAATTGCCCATGCATTTAAATGAGAAGTGAGATTTGCAATTAAATTTATAAAGGGAAAAAGTTCCTGGGAATATGTAATTACAATCGATATCTTAAATGAAGCAGGTGTAGAAGTAGAGTATATTTTGGCAAAGTTATATACCAAATCTCTAAATAATAAAGGTGTACTAGGTGACTGCAAGAATGTAATATTAATATTTTAAAAAGGTGATAAAAAGATATTAGAAATTACAGATGTCTTTTATCAGTTTTATACAAATTTTTTTACCAAGATAATTACAATTTGTCTACAAAAAATGTAGCATTTCAACCAACCAAAAGAACAAGCTGGATTTAAAAGTGGTTTTAATACTGTGGATCATATCCAAGTACTGACAAAAATATAGAAAGGACTAAATCAAGGTATAATATAGATCCATGACCATCCATCATCAGCTTTTCAATGATATCAATGACTGAAAAGTTAAAGGATGAAGACTGATGTCTGTCCATAAAGTATAAAGATTTGCTATCTTAATATCTGAGAATTGATTATATGTGTGCAAGATATTCTGGACCAATTAATGAATGCTGGTTCAGTACAAAATATGTATATTGGAGATTATTGATTTTTTCACCTGTGCCATCATGTGTATCAGTTTTATAAGATGTAGTGAATAGCTGCAAAGAGCTTGAAAGTCTTGAGTTCAAATGCCTTCTAAATATTATTAATGTAATAAAGAATATACCAGTTCTTTAGATATTATTATATGAATGTTTAGGTAATATTTCTATTTAATATTATTATTGTAAATATAATGAATAGGAATAAAAGTGATGTACCTTTGGTTGTATAAATCTAAGTAATTATTATTACGTTTAGATAAAACTTTCCTATATTGCAGTTGTTTTATGGGTTCCTAAGTTTCAATCTCAAAGTTAAATGGAGTTAATCAACTTTATTTAAATAGATCTGTAAAAAAGATTTTACTAATTGCTCTTATATATTAGTATTAATTTTAAAATGTTTATTCAATAAGGCATTCAAATAGTCATTATATTTTGTTTGTAGTCTAGCTCCTAGCAATCGAACCATCAAATGAATCCATCCAAAAAAGGATCTTAAGATGTAATAAGCCCTATGTTGTAAACATCAATTAGGTATGCTAAGCAAAAATTGCACTTGCTTCTTTTAATCAAAAGATTAAAAGAATCATCAAGCGAGATTTACCAATACTTGACTTTTTGTGAAAAAAAATTAAGACAACTATAAAACTTTTATCTTTTATTATAATTTTCGTCCTCCAGTATTTAAACTGAGAATTATTCTGAAATAGTAAGCTACCTCTTCCTATTTAATGTTGGTACCTTTGCAATACCATTCATATCACGTTTTAATTAAACATAGAAAATCAATCTTACCGTATATTAAAATATTTTATATAATTTTCTTTACTGTTATTATCGTTTATTTTATATTATGTAATAAAGTAATTTGTTATATATATATTATTTATCTTTATTAATCAAACGTTGTCACTGCTTATTTATGATATAAAGATATTAGATTACACATAAATCATTTTGGATTAAATACGTTATTATTGATATTGATGGTATCTGAAATTCAAAAGTATTGATGATCTACATAAAATCTTTTTTACATTATAGTATCCTAAAATGAATAAATATACTTTACATTCATGCATTTATTTTATGTAACCATGAGATAAATCATTAATCCTTATATTAAAACTTGCTACCCTTAGTTTAAACACAGATTAATTTATTCTTAATTAATTTGTATAGTAAGAAATATTATATTTAAAAAAGATTTTCATTACAATATAATAAGATTAAAAATACACACACTATTGAATATGAAATGCACCCTAGATCTATTGATAAGATTTTCATGGGTTACAGACATAAATACATTTTGCAGGTTCATCAGTGTATGATTTTGATTATGAATATATTGACATATCCATACAAGCCATCAGATAGGTAATGAATAGATTATTATAAAAATAATTGTAGATCCACTATAAACAATGATTTATAACAATGTTAAATTTCCACCATTAGAAAAAAGGATATACAAAAGTTGAAAATAAGTCGGAAAGTCTTCAGTGTTCAATGTTTTTTGAAAAAAAAAATTCCAAATAAAAAGGAAGTTTGAGTATGTCATTACATTTATTGATACAGTGAAAGAGAATGTTATATTTGAATCAGATCCGGCTTTTTAGACAAATCAGTATTGTGACCTAAATCCATAGCATGGAGAACCCTGGTGTTAATGAGCATTGCTTAATTGCATTAGCATGTTCTTCTCTTCTAATACTAATGCAATGATTGGTCATATCTACATAAGACATTTTATAAATGCCACATAAAATTTCATGAGCTTCAAGAGGAACTGAATCTTTAGGGTTGGTTATGATGTTATTGAGTTTTTTAATTACTATAAGTTTTTATATTGTAGCATTTTAAAATATGTCAATATGTCTGTAATTCTTTTTCTATAAAGAACACAAATCCAAATAGTTGTTTCTTCTTTTATTGGGATTTGAATTAAGACATGGTGAATAATTTTATTATTATAACCATTAGATAATGAAACAGTATTTAATGATTTTTTTTTCTATTGAATGCATGCAAATAATATTTTACATCATTTATGTTGTATAAATTTTGTATTAATTAAATTATTTGCTCATTTATGTAATTACTTCTACATTATTCTCAGTTTTTATATTTGATGAAATATACCAAATTTACCTAGTTTTTAATATTTTTCTCGTAATTTCTTATCTAATGTTAAGAATATTTTTTATTTTTTTTATTTATTATTTTAGAACTTATAATAAATTTTTTATTTAGGTTATTAATAATTTTATTTGCATTTTGTACTGTTTTTATATCTATATATTTAATTTTTTATTTATTTCTTTTATGTTTATTTGTTATGTTTTCTATGAACTTCCTGTTTCTCCCATCAATTCTTACATTGCTTGACAAGAATTATTAAAATGACTTAACTTAAATTCTGGATAATATAAATAAGACTAATAAAATAAAAAAATGAAGCATCTAGGATTATTTCATAGCATTGGAAACATGCTAATTTTAACTAATAACAATCTCCACTGAGAGGGACATATAAAAAAGTAAGAGAGTTAAATAAAAAACATTTCTAAAATTTAATTTTCCTATTAGCAAATATGATACAGTACAGTGGTAATGGAACATATGAACAAGATAAAGAAATATTTAAAAAATTTAGCCATAAATAATTGTATAAATGTTACAGAATTCAAATGGAATGCTATTTGATATCTCCCAGACAATGAATTATTAATAATATCAAGATAAGTAAATTTTGCAAACAAAAAACCTTACAAGCAGTTGTCCCAGGTTAGTGGGTTCACTTCTCGGCCGATGCTATGACACATAAAAAAAAGTATTATTAATGAGTCAATTATAGGATTTACTAAAATATATCCAATACAACTAATCAGGATTGGCAAATGCACTTTAGGAAAAATTAACTGACCCAAACATGATGTTCTGAATTGTAAAGAGAAAGCATACAACAATGGAAGTAATATGATGGCTAAATATAAAGCTGTGCACTCCAAAATAATATTAAAATCGTCAAGTAATTTATATGCCTTATTTATCACTTTTCTTTAATTTTTAATTTGTGATGTTGCTTTTGGCAGTACAATTTTAAGAATGAAAAGCCTATATTTTTTATTTTTTGCTTCTAGAAAAAAAATGAAAAATTATGAAAAAGCAAATAAAATTAATATGTGATATTTATAGGGAAGTCAAAATTGATTCCATTAACGTTATCTATAATCAATTCAAACAAAGCTCTAATGCTCTAAATGAATTTCTTGATATGCATAATAATGATATAGTATTTCTAACACAAACTAAAAGGTTATCAGTTTAATTATAAATAATACTAATCATATTTAATGGTACAACTTAGTACACTATTTGAAATAAATCTTAATAAGTTATTCCACAAAAACAATTGTCCTTCACTCAGCATTTAATGTAAGGTAGCAATGTGAATTCATACATGAAGAATATAGAAAGTATTATCAAAGGGAAATCAGTAAATAGGAAAAATTATTTTCTGATATGGCAGATAAAATAGAATCATAAAACAATTATAGGTGCCATTTTTTTAATATTTTTATTTATTGTATGAATACACAAATAGAAAAGATTCCAAAATCTCTTAAGATTATTTCAATTTTTTTAATTAATTAAATTACACATTAGAAAACAACAAATCAGAAAAACTATCATAAAATTTATTATGTTTACTGATGATTATGTATAAACACAAATGCATGGAAATACATTTTATAATATTTTATGAATAATACATGAAAATAAATATACATTTGTGTATTCATATTTATAAATATACTCTGCCTGCTATTGTTGGCATGGTATAACTCCTAGTTCTAAGAAAACCATGAAAATAACTTCACATGCCCTTATAGTTATTACCTACCACTTCCAGCTTTTCTATAACAGCCTGTTTTGCGAGTAGGTATAATGATACTTCTGGCATATTTAACAGCTTGTCTCAAGTTTAGTTTTAGCATTGTTAAAACTTGAATGTGGATTTGCCTTTGCATCAACAATTCTCCCTAACAGCTATTGTCTGGAGATGTTGATTCCGTCTTTCAGCTGTGACAGTAATTCTTTGCAAAATATGTAGACTGACATGACTAGAGAATGCGTATACTGCCATTCAGCTATGTGACAGTAGTTCTCAGCTATCTTCAAATGGCTTGACTATTTATTGCCAGATCCCCATTTTTAAAGGAAACATACAAGTTCAGTGTACATCATTACTTATTAGCCTATTCTTGCTATTGGCTATGTGTTATCTAATTGTATAAGCATTGTTTCAAGGTGTTGAATTATCAATCTTATCTAGGTAAGACAGAATCTGGACTAATCCATTATTTAGAAGTGAGATATGACATTCCCTCCCCTGGCTCAAATTTAGCCCTGAAAAACATAGTCATGCAAGAATGATGGTAGGTGTCTTCTTTGTCATGTTCTAGTTCAACTTGGTGATCTTGTCAGTAGGGCCAATGTTATCATCTGTCAATCTTGAAACTGTAGATTCAACACATCTGATTGGTGATTCATCGCTGGTACATTGTGCTTCTTCATTGTTGTCTTACAAGACTTTATTGATGGCAAGTGACCTTTATGATATATGTGACATTTCTGGCCAATGGTTCCCTTAATTAGCACTACGATCCTTTATGTTCTATCACTATTGGAACTCATTTGCTGGTGGGTACTTACCTGCACTGTAGTATTGCTATTTTCATTTCTTTCTTTTATAGAACTAGGTCTGAGAACTCTATAGATTGGTTGTCAGATCCCCATTGAATAATAGATAAACCATTAAGCATCACATGATCACAATCTCTTATACTAGCACATAATTGTTTATAAACAAAGCAAAACTCTCCATACAGTATTGCCACCCAGTGCCAACCAGAGTAATCAATGAATGCCAGAAGGCTTGTGCATAAAATCCCTATCTAATGCCTACTCATCCAATATCCCCAGACTAGTTTCTGGCTTGTGGCCATCGTCAGTGAGGAGCTTTGGATCTGAGAGCACTGCACCTGGATCTGAGAGCACTGCACCTGATCTAGATGCAGTGCTCTCAGATCCAAAGCTCCTCACTGATGATGGCCACAAGCCAGAAACTAGTCAGGGGATATTGGATGAGTAGGCCTTAGATAGGGATTTTATGCACAAGCCTTCTGGCATTCATTGATTACTCTGGTTGGCACTGGGTGGCAATACTGTATGGAGAGTTTTGCTTTGTTTATGAATAATAGTTGTTGGTATTTGTCCTGTAATTGTATTTTAAAAAACCTTACAAATCTGAGGTCCAATGACAGACAAGTGTGACTAATTTTAAGTCAAGCCTTTTAATTTGATTAACCTGTAAGTAGAAGAAAACTCAATCTTTGTAGCTTGACCAGTTTTCCAAATGGACCGTATAGAATTTCTTCAATCGAGCAATTTTTGCCATTACATTTTATTCTTTTTTTTTCCAGGAGTGAGCCAAAAATAATTTTTCTTTTAGTGATGTGTGAATAACTACTTGAGTTGATTTATAGCTTTATGAGATGAGATACTTTTAGCATAGCTGTCAATACAAATCTAACAACCCACTGGAGGAAGTTTCTGCCTTTATTGCTAACAAGTAACCATTCATGTTTGATTTAAGATTTTCAGTGATGCACTAATAGTGTTAGCAGTAAATGTTTTTTGATTTTTTAATATAAGTCAGCAGGGACAAAATATTGTCGTTTTAAACTTTTTCCCCCCAGATGTTGGCAGAAAAATTTATTTTGCAAATTGTATCAAAATGTTGGCATATATATATTGTAACGATCCGAGGAATATAACTTAACGTAAACTGCACTACAGGGCGCCATCTAGGCATTTGAACCTAGAAAAATTTATAAAGTAGGCAGATACGTCAGTCAAAAAAAAAAAAAAATTTTTTTTTTTTTTTAAATTTTGATTCCGGTCGTTAGCCCATGTCACTAGTTCAGTGGAATAGCAGAGATTTAATAAGATAATCTAAGAGTATATATATAAAAAAGAATAAAATAAGCCACTGCCAGTAATTAACATACAAAAATTTATTTACGCACATATATATATAAGATTTAAAATTGTTTTAGTATCAGTTTTACATTTCAAAATTTAACATTATTTTTAACTTTACCTTAGATTTTAATTTACATTTTAATTTCTATTATATTATCAGTTTACATTTTAATTAAGTTCGCACAGATGGGATTATAAAAGCTTGTTTTAATATGTTGCTATAGATCGGTTACATAGATTACACGGTTAAACACATTTCAAAGTAAACATAAACGATCAAAATACAAAATTATTGATTACTGACAATTGCGGAGGGAAATTTATACGTAACCCAATAGTATTCACCATAAGATACTTGCATTGTCACCAATAACTTAAAAGACATCCGAATAAATACATTTTTGATACTCACCGTAAGGTATCATTATTTATCGAATGTCTATATATTTCGATCAAATATGGAAACGCAAAACATAGTTAACCAATAAACAATCCATGCAAGCGTCTATAAACAACTTAAATTTAATGCATTTCTATTTAGGGTCGAGTATGAATAGACCACATAAATTTGCTTTTGAAAATAAACATTCTATCCCTATTTAACCTTAGGTTAAAATTCGTAGTCAAACTGGCATCAATTCATCTGATATATCAATGTATTCAATGTAATAAAATACGGCAGCACAAAAAGTTAAGAGAAGAAATTGCTTCTCATGAGATAGGAATATTACATCTATCTGCAAAGAAGAGCAATAAAACAAAAAACTCCATAGAAAGGAACTGCGGTATCCGACTTATAATTCCTTCCATAGGCAAACGGAAGTGTGCGGCGTATAAAGCGATTCTGCCCGTAGCGAATCAATATTACATCTACTAATCACACCAATATATCCAATCCATTAACCCAATTTAACCACGAACCAAATAACCCAAGATTACCCTCCCCTAATATAACTTTACAAATCTATACAGCCATTCATGCCCGACTTAAGTTTAACATTTATATAATTTAACTTATCGGAAAACAGAAATCATAAATAAACTTAAAGAACAAAATTAAATAAATGGAAATGATTTTAAACAAATAAATAAAAAATACATCAAATAACATTATTAATAAATTAAGTTGGTCAGATAGGATAATATTGCAATCATTTAAATATGGAAAGTTTTAATTTAATGTTCATTATTTATAAAGTTCTTACGGTTTAAACAGTTCATCTTTATCTGTCGTTTGTAAGTTTGAACGGGAATTCCCACGCCGTCCTGAAGATATTGGTATACATTTAGCCGATGTTTTATTTATTCATTCGGAGGTTTTTGAATTTAGTTGGTCCTCAATGTAGAAAACGATAGTTCATTTCTCTTTTCTTTAACATCTGAAAGAATTGATAGCGCATCTGTCAACTCCTTCACCTCCAACTCCGTACTAATACATATAGTCACATCGTAATAATCAATAATCAATCACTATTTTTCAACCTTGTCCTTTTATATTCATTTGAAGGATTGCATTTACATTACGTCATCGATGCGATGATCCTTTTCGTTGAGGTCCGATTTCCCAATGGATTTATTTCATTTGCTAAAAGTTTCTATTGTTTTCCTATCTGACCGATATTTTTACATTTAAATGCCCAAGGCTGTTTTACATTTGACTAATTAAATTTATCATTTCCATTTCTGATTAATTAACCTGTTTTCCAAATCAAAGATATATTTAAAGATAAATTTAAAGATATAATTTTATCTCCGAATCTTTTTAAAATTTAGTTTTAAAATACTTTTTCTTTAATAAAGTTTTATTTTAATAATTTTTCATTATCTGTGCGATTTAATATATACGAGTTTAAGATGATATTTAATTTCAATTTTTAATTCTTAAAGAAAATTTCTAAATGCGAACCTTTTAATTTACTTTCATGTTTAATAAATATAAAAAAAAACAATGTAACGAACGTCTGTGCTCGTTTCAATATATATATATATATGATTTAATAATCACACACTCATAGGAATGTTTTATAATATATTTATTAATAATACATGAAAATAAATATATACTTGTGTATTAACATTTACAGCTCCTCATTCTATGGTGAATTACAGGAAGGACTTCACAAGCCATTATAGGTTTTATTGACCTTTTCCAGAAGTTACTGTACAGTTTACCTCACGAGTAGATAAGGTGATACTTCTGACTATACTTTATAGCTTGACTTGTGTCAGTGCTTGGTTCTAATAACTTCCAGTCCTGAACATGGACTTATGCCATTGTGTCAACTGTTTTGCTCAACAGCTATTGTTTGGAGAATGTCGATTCTGTCTTTCAGCCTGAGACACTAGTTCTCTGCAGAATATGTAAACTGCCATTTAGGTATGTGGCAAATGTTGGTGGGAGAACATGTATACACCATTCGACTATGTGATAGTTGTTGGCTGAAGATTGTATGCTGATGATTATACATATTGCTGTTCAGCTTTGTGACAGTAGTTCTCAGCTCCTACTTCAAAAGGTTTGAGTAATTATTGCCAAATCCCTATCCTTAATGAAAACCTTCAGTTTCAGTGAGCATTATCACCTACTGATATATTTTTCCATTGGCTATGGATTATGTAATTTATACATGATTGGCTCGAAGTGATGAATACATAATCCAATCAAGGTAAGATGGAGTAGTAGACTAGTCCACTATTTAAAGACAATGTAAGATATGACAAAATATCATTTAAAAACAATGTAGATGAATTGCTTGAAATGTAGTGATTTTGAAAGAAGATATAAACTCTATGCAGGATATTAAAGATAATTGTTTTATCTGTGTCAATTTTAAGCACTGACTCTTTTAATAAATCAAAGCCAGTTAAAATTATCTTCACTTTCAGAATATATGCATCAGTTAAATCACTTGCTGTATCAATTGTAAAGAACATTGGAAAAAATTGATTTCTTAAAGTTATCAGTGAAATACCAATATTCTTAACATATGATATCTTTATCATAGTCTTTGATTTAATTTCTTGTCTGATATTGCTCTCATAATTAAACCAGAATCTTTTTAACAGAAATTTTCTAGGCTACAAAAAATACTTCCATCCAAGTCCCTTTGTAAAAAAGGCAGCCCTTGCATAATTCATATAACAAATAATGAGTTTATTGTTTGTTTACGATTTTAGTTTACATAAAAAATGGTACTTTGGAGTTAGACCTACTATAATGAAAGTTGAAAGCAGAAACAAATACATTTAATTAAAAGTAACAATTAATATTTGTATTTTTATTATACATTGATATAAAGTCTTTTTTTAGAGTATGTGTTTTTGTCAATGAAAAAAAAAGATTTCAAAATATTGGCATTTTATGTTAAATCTAATTCCTTTTGATTAATATTGTTTTAATTATTTCATTGTGAGAATTACTAACATAACAGGCACCAAAAAACAAAAATAAATTGTTACTTTAGTTATCAATTAAATGATGTTTAGGAGTTTGCAAATGCCAAATAAGAAACGGTTAACAGTAAATAAAACAATCTTAATATATTATGCTTAGCACTTTCAATATCTTTGTCACAATATCATAATCACAAAAAAATGGTTGTCAAAATTTCTTTCAAAATTTATACAAAAAATTGAATAGAAAAATATAATAATAATACAAAATTAAAATAAATTATTTAACAATGTCAAGGAATTTTAAAGAATGTTTACTGTTTACAGCAATAGTCCAATTCATTAATGTTAAAGAATTCAAATTTCATTTTGATACCAAAGATAAATTGCAGAAAATTGCCAACTCTTACAATTATAATAAACTAGTAAAATAACAATGAAAATAAAAATAAAAGAGTTACAATAATCCAAGTCATTAGTATAAATCAAAAAGATGTATATGGTTTTAAAATGGTAATGTAATATAAGTGTCATAGAAATTGTGTGTAAATATTATGCTTAAATGCCTCATTTTTAATAAGAGAAAAGCTAGATTCTTTTTTTATATAGCATTGGCATTATTGGTAAAATATCAAGCTTCCTTTTATTTTAAGTTTTGCATTATTCTTTTCTTTACATACAACACTGGCTGCAATAAATTCAAAAGTATGACCAAGTTGATTTATGTGCTCACGAAATATGGATTTGTGATCTGGATTATTTAAGTATACAGTATGGGGGGGGAGTGTACAAAGCCCCCATACTCTACAAAATTCAATGATGTGATATGGGTACTTACATTTTTATCGAAGTCAGGAATATCTCAACCACTATGCCCATGAAAACCTGTTAGTGACTTTACTTTCTCTTTCCATTCCCCATCCTAAGTTTCCACATAGTCTTCTCTAGCCTGCTCCATCCCATTTCCATATTTTTTTCTGCTCCATGGCCTTTATATCTAGATCCCACTTATCATTTTCCAAACCCAGCATAACAGCTAAAAATTCATTTTCTGTATAATCACTTAGTTTATATTTATTCTCCCATAACATTATTTGTACCCTTTTTACTTGTAAGCATTTACATTCAATTAGCAAGTACCTATTATTTTCCATGCATTTTTTACATAACTTGCAGACTAAATCACACACATTTTCCCATTTATTTGTTCATTCCATTGTTGCTAGCAATCCTGCTTGAACCTTAAACAGAACTTTCTTAAATCACACACAATATTCTGTTTACTTCAATATATATTTAGACACTACTCTGCACACTAGTTATCCATCTTTACAGTTCCCTATTTTTTATTAATGCATTTATTTTTCTATCCTAATCTTTGCCCCTATAACAATTCTCGTAACACAATCATACCACCTTTTGTACAAATATACAGACATAAAGACTTTATCCAAATCTTTAGCATACCATATGAATTTCCTCACATATCTTGTTGCCTATCTTTTATTTCTAACCCAATTAAACCCTATTTTAGTTATTTTTTTACTATTCATAAATTGTAATCTGCCAAAAATACTTGTCAAATGATTATTGGGGTCTAAACTTGGTTGCCATTTAGATACTGTACTTATTGGATTTAAAAGGTAACTGAATTATTTGAATGGCCAAACAATTAGAATGTCAAAGTAAGTTTTATTTCAAAGCATATTAAATTAAATGACCAATTAGTAAAAGCTTCTTTTGACAGTGCTTTACCAAACTCAAAACAAAACAAAATATACAATTTGTGAAAATTTTGTCTTAGCAACAATAATAAAAATTTATGAAACTATTTTTGATTCTAAAATACCAAACCCTTTAAATATAATATATTCAATGACATAATTAAAAATAATAGATACTATTGTAGATAACACCATACCTATATTATAATTATAAATCATGCCAAATATCATTTTCCCATAGTTTGATGAGATAACTGATAATGCAAATGATTTTACAATATGATTTTTGGCCCTTATCTGTATAATTTAAAAATTAATGAAAATTTTGGAGAAATCTTTCTGGTGCAATTAAAATAATACATTGAAAACAAAAATATTTTTTTCTACAAAATGAATTTGATTACCAAAAGTGAGATAAGTTTTCTACCGAAGGAGAAGCAACCATGACTGTAAGGATTTATAGAATTAAAAGTAGTTTATTCAAATGCAAGACATGTTCATTATATCATTCACAGAAAAAAATCTAGTTTCTTGGCATGAAAAGAATGACTTAGTAAAATGTTATAAGTTTCAACAGGAAAAATTTATATACAAAAGTAAAAACATCAATAGAATACTCTTCCAAATTTTATATTAAGAGATGGATTGCAATTATGAAATCTTTTTACATCAGAAAAAAGTAAAATAGTCGTTGCATAGTAATGTTTTAAAAGGGCATTTAGTATTAAAAGATGGATTATACTATTGTTTTCCTTGAAAAATCTACATTAGCATTTCATTTGTCTGATGAAAATGTTTGCTTCCATGCCTGATTATTTTGGAAAAAGTAAAGAAATTGAATTTTTCTCTGAAAAAAAAACTACAATATATATTTACCCTAAACACAAAATTACAAGCATTTCAAAATAAACTTCTGCATAATAATATTTTTGTAATATAATTTTTACGACCCCACGCTCACGCACGTCAAGGACTGGTCTCTATCTTCTTTTGCCATCTTGTGTAAGGATGTAATCTTAAACATGACCAAGAACATCCAACTCATGAGTGTTGGATGTGTATAAAATGTGCATCTTGGGAATCATAGATATTTTTGTCATATGTTTACAACAGTTCTGTTGTATTACACATAAAAGGGCGCCTCGTCGCATCCCTCTAAATAATTTTAGCAAATGCCCACACTTTATACTTTTTTTGTGTATTGTATGTATCCGAAAACCGATATTTGTAAATAAATGTTTTTTTTATTGAAATAACGCGATTTTAGTAAGCAATAAATATTCGAGGGTTTACATTTTAAGGGGTAAAACTAATCAAACGGTATGTCTGAACATACTTTGAAGTAGTTAACGCGTATTCTCGATAACATCTACGAGACAAATAAAATGGCGCATGGAAAGTCAGATGTTGTTGCATTTTCTGATTTACCGGTAACAGAATCGGATGCTGTGGTGTTTTTGCAGAGCAAGAATGTACTTCCACATTCAAAGACATGCGAGTGTGGAACACCAATGAAATTGTTTATCAGAAAATGTGCAAGTCAATTTCGATGTTCGTTGCGTTTATGCGGGCGTAAAAATTCGATTAGAAAGCTGACTTGGTTTGACGGCTCAAGAATACCGTTTGTTAAAGCTATACGTGTTATATATTACTGGAGCCACGAACAGCTCACTATCGAAGCTGTCCGGACAGAACTGGGTCTCGGCAGAAGTGCCGTTGCGTATTTGACTAACGGGCTGCGTGAGCTGTGTTGTGAGAGTTTGTTATCTCGACCGTGCTGTCAAATAGGCGGACCCGGTTTGACAGTTGAAGTTGATGCAACTCTCTTTGGCCGGGGAAGGATCCACCTGGGAAAAGTGCTACCTCAACTGTACCTTTTTGGGGGTGTGTGTCGCGAGACACGCGAATGTTTTTTATTATGTATTCCTTGCACATCTGTGTCCACCCTTCTGCAGGCTCTGAAAGACAATGTCAAGTCCGGATCGACTATCTTCTCGGACTGTTGGAAGGGTTACAAGACTGTTGATCTTGAGGCCGCTGGGTTCCACCATCTAAAAGTAAACCACATCTACAACTTTGTGGACCCTTCCACAGACTCTCACATGCAAAATATTGAGCGTCTTTGGGGCTTAGTAAAGTGTCGCAGTCGACGCGGAACTCCCAGGAAATTACTGCCAAACTACATGGCAGAATTTATTTGGCGTCGTCTCCACAAGGATGAAGATGTTTTCCTGGCCATACTTTCAGAGATGTCTTTGTCACAGCGCGTCAATAGACAGTAGGCATTTTTAATTATTTACTTTATTCATGTTAATAAAAGAAAGTTAGTTTTACAAATATTTTAAGTGTTAATGTAAATGAAAGAAAGTTATTTTTACAAATTTTTTAAGTTTTTAATGTAAATAAAAGTTGAAAAAGTTATTTATCACAATTTTAATATTTGATGTTATTTTTTTAAAAAAGCGTTTTAAAATTCATCAATGTTATTTTTAATCTATTTTAAATGTGTTGATTTTTATAGCAAAAAAAAAAAAAAAACGTAATAAGTTTTATTTTTGTTGATGTTTGTTTTTAAAAAAAGCGCCAACCAAAAAAAAAAGCCTACTAAGTTTTAAGTTTGTTGGTTGTTTATTTTTTTTGTGTGTTTAAAAAAGCGTAAATAGTTTTAAATTTGTTTTAAAATAATAAAAAAACACGTTCTTTGTATATATATAAAAAAGCCTAATAAGGTTGTTTTAATTTAAAAAAAAAAAAAAAAAAGCAAGTTATTTTTGTAAAAAAAGCATACCAAAAAAAAAAATGTCATAACTTTTAAATTTGTTTTTTTTTTTTTTAAAAAAAAAAGCTTACAAACTTTACATGTTGATGTTATCATGTGTCATAGCATCGGCTGACAAGAGAACCCGCAACCCAGGCAACTGTTTATGAGGCAGTCGCACTGATGTCTCGATCATCAATGCTTGACAATATGTAGATTTTTTTAATATTGATACACATAAATGTAAAAAAGATAAATATAATCGCCTTGTAACATCATTGCATGTCACAGTTTGTATGTGCAAAATGCAATGTGACATCATAGACCTTTTACATGAAAAATATAAATGCTTGGGACAAATTCAATCAAAATATGATGAAACTAGTCTTGAAATACCTGCTTAGTTTTATTATGATGTATTAATTATTTTGGAATGCTAAAAATACAAGTTGTTTGGATTGTTTTTATTTTTTGATGGTGTTAAAATGAATTTTTTTATACACATGAATACAATATTAAACATGCACAAACTTTCAGGTGATATTTGTAAAACCTGCTCTGGTATCTTTTCTTATTCAAAATGGCCAAAAATTGTGACATCCTAGAGACAGAACATGAGGCAGCAGAATTCTTCCAAAGTAAAAGTGTTCTGCCCTCTCAAAAAATGTGTGTCAATGGCCATCAAATGAAACTTTATATGAGTTCAAATGCTAAATGGAGGTGCAACATTATCTTAAAATCACATATCACTTCAGAAATGAGCCTGGTTTGAGGGCTGCTGATTGTCATTTGTCACAGCCATCCGAATTATTTATTATTGGAGTAAAAATCAATTGACCATACATTTGAAAATACATGATTTGGATTTGAGCAAGAAGACTGTCATTGCATGGACGTAATATTTGAGAGAAGCCTGTAAAGAAAGTCTGCTATCTCACCTATTCTGCAAAATTGGAGGGTCAGGAAAAGTTAGAGATTGACCAAACTCTATTCAGTAAACACGAAAGTCAATTGGAAGAATTCTATCCAAACAATGGTTATTTGGTGGTTAATGTAGCGAAATGAAAGTGTCATGATCACTATTCCAGGAGGAACAGCATCTATTTTCTTAGGTGCCATAAAACAATATATAGCACCAGAATCTTCCAATATTCTGACTCCTGGAAAGCCTACAAAAGTGATGAATTGAATGTTGCAGGTTACCAACATTTTAACGTAAATCAGACATAATTTTGTCAAACTTTGTACAGGGGTGGATATACAACATGTAGAAAGACTTTGAGGGCTAGTAAAATAATGTAATAAAAGAGAGCGGGGACCAATCAACATCACCTGGAGTCATACTTAGTCAAATTCATACGGCAATGACTGCGCCATAATGAAGATATATTCAATGCTATGTTACAAGCCATTAGTATATCATTGGTGTAAGTTTTAAAATTTCTAAACTGCTGTAATCTGCCATGTCTTGTGTTAAATTATTTTTTAACTCTGCAATCTGCTTCTGTAAATAATTTTGCTGCAAAAGCCTTAAAATTTGAATGTTCTATTTGTCTACTTTCATGTCTTGTAAGTATTTGTGGGACTTTTTTTATGTGTGTTGTACTTGGGTTTTTTGGATGTTACGAATTCAATTTAAAAATTTGTTGAGGGGGGGGTGTATTTTACTCGCATTTCATTTTGCAAAGCCATTATATTTTTTAATGTGAGAGGTCTATCACATTTCATTTTGCAACTTTTAATATGCAATCCAAATTTTTTCTTTGTGATTTAGAAATTTGTCAGGTTGGTGGGGTTGTATTTTATGTATTTCACCAATTTCTGTTTTTCTTATTTGAATTTTACTTATTTTTCAGCGATTTTTTCATGAGGTGGGGTATGCATTTCATCAATTTCTTTTTGTAATTTTTATTTTATTTATTTTTTAGGGGCACAGTGCAGTGCACTGAACAGTACCAAGTGAAGCTTTATTATTGCAATTGGTGTGACTTTAAGACTTCTTGTACAAGTTATTTAAAGAATCATGAAAGTTTGCATACATTTGAAAAACCTTATCAGTGTAATTTGTGTGAATTCAAGAGTTCCTGTAAAGCTCCTTTAATACAGCATGAAAAAATTCATAAGAAAAAATCTTTTCATTGCATTAGATGTAGTTACAAAACTTTTCATCAAGGCCATTTCAAAATTCATGAAAAAATTCATATAAAAGAAAAATTTCAACTTAATAGCAAACTCTTTGAGTGTCAACTATGTGATTACAAATCTCCGAATAAAAGTGATTGGCAAAGTCATGAAAATAATCATTTTGATCGTTTTTACAATCTAGTGATTCCTGTTAATTTATCTTGAAAACAAAAAATTTACTTTAAATAATAAGTTTATTCAGAACAGATCTATAAAAAATGACTGCTGGATGGTAGGAGCATTCACAAAAAAATATATGCATAAAAAGCAATAGAGGATAAGGATAATTTATTGTTATTAATTGATGCTTTGTATACATACATTTTTTATCTCTATAATTTTATTTATTTGTTTTCCCACTTATTAAATATGTATGTATACATATATGTATAAGACAAATATTTTTATATTCTTTCCAATCTTTGGATTTTTATATATTTATAATTTTTGTAGTTTTTTTTTGTAAATTGAGTTGGTTATTGAAAGAAGAGAGTTATGAAGAAAATTACTAACAATAAATCTGTCAAAAACATCTAAATAAAAAATTGTAAGAGGATATATTTATGATTTAGTTATATTAAAATCATTGTTATTAAAGGATATATTGACAATTTGTAACAGCTATTAAAGCAATAATCCCATTTTTTGATGAGACTTTGGTTAAGGTTTCTGGAGGTAAAAAAATCTGTCTATTGATATCTCTCAAGGACCATAGTAGCTTGATGGGTTACGATTAGTTCAAATTTATTATTTCATAGTCAGAAGAAACCATGCTTCACATCTCTCAAATTTTATATGTTTAATTTTTGATCAGAAATTCTAGACATTTCAGAGATAACTAGATAGGCATTGTGAACTATCATCACTGCCCTCTTCTAAGACTTCGGAGTAGTCAGTTTTCCGGCAAATGGAGTTAGTTCTTGATCATATCCAATCTGAATGAGCTATTCTAATTATTCCCATAGGAGACCTGATTGTTTTATCATCACTTTGCAATTAACAAGCCTTGCCTGCTTGATTATTACTTCTTTCTATCAATTAAACAACTTCTTTCCATAATAGCAGATACAAAATTGGATTAAGGATAAATAATAACATTCAATAATAATATTTTTTTATTGTCTGACTATTGCAGAAAATATGATTTGAATCAAATAAGTGAATGATTACTTCATTTAGGCCAGTTGATATTGGGATATAATTAAGAGAACAGTCGACTAAAAATAAGAAAATACTATTGGTTGATTTTATTTCATTTAGGCCAGTTGATATTGGGATATAATTAAGAGAACAGTCGACTAAAAATAAGAAAATACTATTGGCTGATTTTGCTCACCCAATATTGAAAAATACTTTACAGAACAAAAGGAAAAAAGGAATTAATCATGAGTGCTTCAAGAATTAGATGTACATGCATTCTCTTGGAGTAATAAAACTAGTTGTATATATGACAGGATGAATCTCACTCTTTTGGAAGAGAACATAGGTGACATAATTTCCCTTATATATTACTGGTCATTGTGAATCAAAATGGTATGCCATACCCACTGGAAAACTATTTAGTGATGTTCAGTTGCTATATATCCATATTTATTTTTTGTGTATTCATGTTAACTGTGTATTATATAAATTTATTATTTATCAAATTCCATTGAGACATTAAGAGTGAGGAATGACTAGAAACTGCTATATACACATATATGTCTTTCATATATCATAATTGTGCATTATATAAATATATTACCCATCCAATTATAGAAATGTCTGTTTTATTCACACTACTCAACCCATCACAGTGCAAAATAATACACTTGATGCAATTGACAAAAAGAAAATACAGATATTTCTAAAATAAATGGCATATAGATAAATGAAATAAAAACTTATAATTAATTTGTGCTAGTATAATAATTAAATAAATTATATCCTTACATTCTTATAAAATTTCCATTAATGTATACCTGATTTTAATTTAACATTTATATAAAACATGATCTTTGTTTGCAAATAATGCAAAGGAATACAAAAGAATATATGTTCATAAGTAATAAATAGTAAATGCTGATGTTTTTATGAAGAGTAAATAACTGAATGGAGATATAATGTGGCCAAGATGCTTGTTGATAACCAATGATGCAAATCATACAAAAACACAAGGCTTAAGTTGTAATCGATATTAATTATATAAATTCAACTTGCAAGTATAGTTATTAATCAGGATTGGTTGCAATATAGCAGCAGTTTCTATTAAACAATTTTCCTATAGCTGGTATTGTTGCAATTAATTCTAAGTGTACAGGGATTAAAATAATAAGACTAAAGAATAATTATTCATGAATTTGAAAAGCATTTTTTTAGGCTAATTAATACAATTCATTATTATATATAAAAAAAATGATTTGTCCAGAACAATTAGTATAGTTTCATATAATATTGTTGAAAATGTGGGAACAACAATTGCCAGGAACATAGCTTATGGTCTATTCAGTTTCACATTTTTTATGAAATACTGCTTTTTACAGATAGTGGTCATAAGATTTGTCTGATGTTTTGGGTCATGTGATTTAAGCATCATTGAAGATTTCCATGAATAAGTGGCTTTTATATTGAGATACTGTGATGCAAAATGACTTTTTAAACAAAATCAGAAGTTATGCATTATGCCTTAAAGGCTATAAGGCATGATAATCTATACCTTTCTTTGAAACCATTGTATATCTCTATAAGCTCATTTAATTTTTTTTTACTAATTTGTTTTTTTAGCTTTTATTTATTTCATGTTCTTTTCTCATCACATTTTAATAAAAGCTGTTTTATTAATTTCAAATCTTCTGCTCATATTCACAATTTTTATTATAAGATTTTAATAAAATATAATAAAAGCTATCTTTTTTTGTTCTCTTTACCCCTAAGTTTCTCCCTTTTTTATAAAGTTTATCTTTATCCTCAACATCTTACACTTCAGAAATACATGTTTAATGGATTCTTTACCATCTCCACATCTATAAGTTCAAATTCTTATTGCAACTTTGCTTTTCCTGGAATCTAAATCTTCCCTTGTACCAAATAATAATAAATTTCTTTTTTTATCATATATCTACTAATTTATTTCTGTGAAAAATCACAGTATATTTCAATCTTATGCTAGATACTACAAGTTGATCTAAGTACCTAGAAACAATGTATGATCTCTCTATTTAATTCTTTTGATTTAACATCAAAATACAAGAAGTGTCATCAAAAGAAAACTATTCAAGTTGAAATAAAGAAATTTGTATGATTATTATAGGAAAAGACAGAAATGTTGTAGACCTTTGTTAAAGAAACTGATATATACGTGAATGTTAAAATAATTTTTCTCTGCTGAATTAAAAAATTACTCAGGGGAATTAAAGTTGCAAATTTTATCTGATAAAGAAAAAAATAATTACATCCATAATTGAATTTTTCTAATTAAAGATAGTCTTTGGAATTTAGAAGAAATATTAATTAAATATATACTTTCGAGAACAGTCGTGGCTCATAGTATAAATCCATCGAAAATGTAAATCAGTTTAGTCAGACTTATGTTCAAGAACCAAGAAAGAAAGCAACAGAATATGTCCAGTTGAAGAGCTAAAACTGCCCAATAGGAGTACAAAAGCAAAGAAAGAAGGCAACCGGATACTTGCAACAAAAGTGTCAAAATCCCAGACCAATGCTACACCGATCATCTAAAGGATGTATCAGAGATTGAAAAGGTCATAAAAACTTCTGTATTATTTATCTTTATTAATTGATTATGCTCTCTTAATGTTATTTGATTTTTTTGAGATCAGTATATTACCAAAATTAAAGGATTAATTCATCTATTCCTTTAATTTGAAAAACATTTAGTGTAATGTTAAACGCAAATGAGAGGCAGATGTCTTCAGGAATCTTATATGGATTAAATCTTATCAGCTTTTGCTAGCCTGTAAAACACATTTTTTCTTTTCAATTTAAGCCTAAAATATGAGATATATTTTATGCAACTATAATCAAAATTACGAGTTAAAATTTCAGTGAGTCTAAACTTTGATTTATAATAATATACATATATATTGTAACTCTATACTTTTGTACATTGTTATTAAATTATTTTCTTAATAAAATCTGTACTATTCAGTTATATTTTAAAAAAGGGTAAATAATAAATAAACATGTAATGAGACTATAACTGCCTTTATAGCAGTTATGCTAATTAACTTGAATGAAATAAAATATTTACTTTATTGTATTTTAATGAATATCGATAAATATTAACTTGTTAAGGTAAAAATTATTATTAAAGTCAGTTTTTAGTCAAATATATTTGATAAAGATAAAAAGAGAATAAGCAGAGTTAATTTTATTATTAACTTTATAAATATTAGTGATAAGGAGTTATAAGTTAAAGCATAATTATTAATAATATGATTATTAAGCTGTAGTGTAAATCATAAAGTAGTAAATAGTTATTTAGTTAATTACCTGTGAAAATAAATTATATCTTTAAAAGTAATGTTTTTAAATTCAGTTAACTAACATACAATTGTTTGCATAAGTTAAACTGTAGATTAGGAGATGTTATTTCCTCTATGTGCATGTGTGTGTGTGCCTGAAAGAATTTAGGTTTCTTAGTTTTAATAACCAAATATTTCTATACATGAACAATAAAAGGTTAAATAAATATACTTCTGATAAACCAAGATTTATGAACAGCAATGTATTATTTTAATGAAGAATTAAATGTAATTTAATTATCTTATTATAAATTAATTTTCATAATGAGAAAATCCATTACATTGAACTTTATTCAACCACTTTTTTATTATTAAATAATGTGGGTTAAAGTTACATAATTTTTCTCAATCACTTTTTTGTATTGGTTATTTTAATTGCTACTAGGGTCACTTAATGAAGGGGAGGTGATCAACTATTGAGATGTGTCACAGGCAGTATTTTAACTTGGGATCATCATTTTTCAGGGTGTGACTGCCCCTCTCTCTGATCTGTTTCAACCTAGCTGCCTGATCTACAACTTTAAGAAGTGATATTTTTTTTTATAATTATTTTATTTTTGTTTTTTTTAGAAATGTTAAATTATAAATTTAGTTCTTATTTGTACCTACAATGATTTGGTAAACTACTCAAAGGTATCTCATTTTTTTATTTCCAATTCAGTGAAACTCTAATTTAAACTATTAGCATAATGCCACATAAAAGTTATTTATTTATCATATTTAAACTTTGCCAATTTTATTTAAAGAAGTTAGATAATATATTTATTTATGTTGATTTACAAAATTAGGCAGGTCATTGGACTTATCTATTCTTCATTTATACTTAATGTTTTTAAAAAAAGAAAATTAAAATATGGAATTATTAGTTATAAGCGGCTTCAATTCTGAGAGAATAATTACGATTCTGCAATACCAATTACCCTATTAATTAAGAGCTAACTTATTCTTGACAAATAATTATTGAGAGAATGAACTGTATAATGCTAAAATAACTTGTCTTCTTTAACTTAAGAAAAATTATTATGTAAATGCATTTGCTTTCTCCACGTTTATGATAATATAATGTTTTGAATGAATGGGAGAAAGTTAAAACTTCTAATTAATTCCTTTTAAAAAAATGGTTTGCTAAAAATTTACAATAGGCATTTGACATGCATTGTATTACCTGCAGATTATTAAAATTAATGTCTTAGCAAGACAAGTTGATAAGTAAAAACACATAAAAATGACTTTTGCTGTGATTGTAGAATTCATACATGCTTGTTTTTAAAAATGCTTCATCTTAAAGAATAAAAAAATATTTCTTTAAAAAAAGTATCATTCATTCCAATAAACCACATACTCCAGAAAATGTTAATAAAATAAAATTGTGCTATTTTCAGATGTTGCCAAATTACTATTTTCCATCTCAATATTTTATTTTCACATTGACCAAATTTTTATATCCAATTCTAAACTTAGTGTTTAAGTTAGTTTTAAAAATTATAGTGATATTTCTTCATGCATATTTAAAACTACTTGCTGCATTTCTAAAAAAAAATAATAATTTAATTGGTATAGAACTTTTTGTTGCTAGGATAACCTGATAAGGAAGGACTTTGCTCCCTCAACAGACCACCCAGCATGGAAAAGTTCCACTTATGAACTAGGGTGTTCTAATAATATATATATATATGCTTTTTTTATTATTATTGCTTTTTCATTTTTAGTGTTGTTATGACATTATTTTATATCAAGGTAAATCTTATTTTCATTATCGTTATTAATGTCATTATTGGGTTTAAAACAGAATAGACAAGTATTTTTGCACATTATCAGGTAAATTTGATAAATGATGATAGGAGATATTTATCACTTACATTTATTTTTCTTGAAAAAAAACAGGTTTGGCTGAATATTCTATTCATGCAGTGGTAAAAGATCCAGGATGTTTATCAGAAGTCCAATATTTCTAATATAATCATTACAATATAATGATTCTCTGCAAGTGTTAATATAATTGAGTATTCATTAGCTTTGCATTATTTTATTTATTTTGCTTTTATGTGCACTATTTTTATGAAATTTTATGTTATACATTGTCTATATTGTAATAGCAATTTTTTATTTCATCCTTACTTTGTAATTACTGATATGCTAAAATTAATTGCGCTAAGTCTAAAAGATAGAAAAGATAAAAAAAGCCTACTAATTTATAAACTTAAATGTTTCACCGTAACGCAATTAATTTTAGCATATCAGTAATTGTCTATATGTGTGTATTTCTTGTTTACTGCCAAATTTTATTGTGCCATAATTCTAAATATTTTATAGTTGTTTGACTTGCTCTTATATTGTTGGTTTCAGACATTGCTTATTGTTATTATTTTACTACGCATATTAATTTAGTCAGCTTTTACCAGTGTTTATTGATTATCTTGCCATTGCTTAGTTTGAGATATTTTTTGCTTAGAACATTAGGCTTTATTTGGTATAATATATTTATTATGCTTAGTGGGATAGAGTAGCTTTCCTTTCTGTCACACATTTTATTCTATGAGTTGATAGTACTTTGTATTTAGCAATTGTTATCACATTATTATTGTACCTACATCCCTTGAGAGGATCATTACTTTGGTGTGTTTTCTGTTTTTTATGTGCTGAGACAAAGTCCACACATATATTTCACCTTAGATATAGGTGTTGGAAGCCATCACATTTTTGCTTAAGTTGTTTTGCTGGGCAGAGCCTGGGTTTTGCCTATCACTCATGATATAATTAAATATTTTTCCACTATAGTAGATGAAGTTATTCATGTATTAGATATGATATGGCAATGATAAAATAGCTATTGAAGAGTCAGTTCTTCAGGTTGTACTTTGTTTGTAGTGCTTGATTAAGTAAAAAATTGTCTGTATTGTGCTGCCATGTTGTTCTAGCTAGCCACAAGCAAACCAATAAAATGTTTATAATTTAAATATTTCTTGTTTAGCACATTACATAATGGGCAATACACATTCAATGTATTTATTTGTACCATCTGGAGCATATTGCTGGTCAGTTTGTAATTTGTTTAACATTAAATATTTTTATTATTATTATCATCATCATCATCATCTCATATAGATAAATTGCAGTCAATATACAGTAAATTCAGTAATATAATTAATGCAAAAGATGTTTGTATAAATTTGTTTCATAGAAGAGTGATTTATGATATGAAATTTTTTTATTTAATTATTCATGGAAAAATTTACTTGCATAATTGTATTTCAAAGGTATTAATAAGATGTTTGTATAAAATTTGCTTCATAGAAGAGTGTTTCTTGATATGAAATTTTTTCTTTTATTTAATCATTCATGGAAAAATTTACTTACATATTTGTATTTCAAAGGTATTAATAATAGTTCCTCATATATATATAAGGAATAAGAATTTATTTAGTATCGATAAATATAAATGTGAAACTTTATATTTAGCAGCATTATACAGATTACCAAATTTTTATAATACATATTTGAATGATATTGACATATTTTTAGTAGATCTAAATACATTTGTTAAGGAAACAACAATTACTCTGTCAAATATTTAAGGTTACCTTTTTTATATAATCAGATTGGGACTAACATTAATCTTTGTGATATTGATTACAAGAAATTTTGTTATCTTGTTAAACTTAAATATTATGGTTGATTAGCTTTTAATTTTGTTTTCTTATGTATACATTTATATTCTCATTTATGTCATATGTATTATCTTCCCTTTTATTGTAATGTGCAAATTGTAATTGGATTTATATCATTTGTTAGCACTTAAATAAGTAAATTGAATTCTTGGCTGTTTTCTATTCCCTGGTGTTAGCCACGAGATGTCGCTATTTCTAGGTCAATTTCTAGAAATATACTGTTTCACCAGCATTCACCCAACAAAAGAGAAAATTACCTACGTTAAAACGCAAAAAGAGTCCTCACGTTATGTTGGACGCGACAGAAGTCAACACAAAGAGACTTCTTTCTATGATAAAACACAGAAAGAGTTCCCGACAGCTGCCGGTTATGGCTTTTTTTCTATGCTAAAAGCAATGCTTTTATTGGCTGCTGTAGTTGATTTTGTTAATCATTTTATCTTAATAGTAGAATATCTATTTTCTCTGTAGTTTCGTGTGAGAGTTTGTGTATTTGAGCCAATCGTAGTTTCTTAAAATTTGATTAGACATATTTTTTTTAATGTGCTGTAACTTACTTTAGTGTTGTAAGTTTATTAATAGTGTCCTGAAGGTTCCATTACGAATGGGTAACCCTCAAAAATTGCTTTTAATGATGCGGAACAGCAAAAATTTCGAGGATCATGTGAAAAGTAATATTTTCACGAGAATTCATCCGTGACGAGTTACTTTTGATATATATATATGCACAAACAAAAAAAAACCCAGTGTCTAATTATTAGTAATTACTTGTCCAAAAAAGAAAATTAGTCAGGTATTATTTTTTTTACATTTATTATTTAAAAATAAGATTAGTTTTTATATCTACACACTAACAAAAACAACTCCATTTCTGATTAATTACTGTCCAAAAAAAAGAAAGCAAATTAGTCGGGGTTTGATTTTTAAATGTAGTATTTGAATTACAGTACTTTTTATATATACACAAGATTTACAAAAAAAACCACCCCATTTTCTGATTAATTACTGTCAAAAAAATGCAAATTAGTCGGCTATCATTTTTAAATTTAGTATTTAAATAACGGTACCTTTTTATATAGACATACTAACAAAAACAACCTACTTTCTGATTCATTACTGTCCAAAAAAAAGAAAGCAAATTAGTCGGGTATCATTTTTCAATTGAGTCTTTCAATGACGGTTCTTTTTAGATATACACACTAAGAAAAAGAACCCACTCTTTCTGAATAATTACTGTCCCCCCCCCCCCAAAAGGCAAATTTGTTGGTGGGTATCATTTTAAAATTATGTAAATTTTTTTAATGTTGTGGTTAAATTGAATCATGTAGAATTACATATTATTTTCGATTGAAAAAAATATCGTAACTTTTTATATATACACACAAAGAAAATAAAACTCACTTTCTGATTAATTACTGTCAATACGCAAAAAAAAGTTATTCGCGGGTATCATTTTTAAATTTAGTATTTCAATAATATTACAGCTTTTGAGAAAATCTACACACTAATAAAAACAATCCACTTTCAGATTTATTACTGTCCAAAAAAATGCAACAGTCGGGTATCATTTTGAAATGTAGTATTTCAAGAACGGTACTTTTTATATATACACACTAACAAAAAGAATCCACTTTCTGATTAATTACTGTCCAAAACCAAAAAAAAAAAAGAAAGAGCCAATTAGTCGGGTATCATTTGTAAATTTAGCATGAATGTAGCAATTTTGTGTAAATTGAATATAAAAAATTTATATAATTGCGTCTTATTTTCGATTAAAAAAATCCAGTAACTTTTGACAGATACACACAAACAAAACTACCCATTTTATGATTAATTACTGTCCAAAAAACATCAATTATTCGGGTATCATTTAAAAATTTAATGTGAATTTCTAAATTTTGTTTGTTTGTTTTTTAAAATAGTAATATTTACTATTAGTTCCTCAAATTTCCTATTACAAAAATATTAAAAAAGCAGATATTTATATAGATAGAATCACAGGCCCGACCCGGAATTGTAATATGTATATTTTTTGATCTGGAGGCAGCAGGATTTAAACATCTGCATGTAAACCACCGCTACAATATTATGGATCCTAACTCAGGTGCATACCCAAACCGTTGAGTGTTTATGGGGCTGCCTCAAATCCCAAACAAAACAGCATGGGACACACAGGCAATGCATGGATGATTACTTGTGCGAGTTCCTTTGGTGACATCTTCACAAGGGTGAAGGTGTTTTTAGTGCGATCTTGTTTGAGATGCAACTAATTACAAAGTAGTTGTCGCCTGTTCAATTTTTTTTATATATGATAATTTGTTCACATAGTTCAATAACCAGTTATAGAGTTATTTTGTTATTGATATTTCTTCACTCAAACATGTGTTTTTGACAAATTTTCTCACCATGAACAATGTTGTTGTTTTTTTAACCAAGTAGACCAAAAAAGAAAAACATATATGTGATTTTTTTAATTTGTATATTAACTATTAATTTACTTAATGATTTAGGAATATATTTTATCCAAATGTTTTACTATTTTATACAAACAGCATTATTTTTTATTAAAATAATGATGTTATATCCGTTATAGAAATATATACACAAACAAAAACAACATAGTTTCTGAGTATTAATTACCGTCACAAAAAAAAGAAAGAAAATTATTCGTCTAATAAATCTAAATATAGTATATAAATTTAAGGTTACTTTTAACAGATTCACACTATTAAAAAACAACCCACTACTTTTAACTTTAAAAAAAGTTTGTGGGGAATATTTTTAAATTGTACTATTTAAATAATGTTATTTTTTATATTTGTGAGTTTTAATTACTGTAAAATAACCATAGTAGTAGGGTATCAATTATAAACTGTAGTATATAAATTACATTACTTTTTATATGTTTATAATTACGTATTAGTTTTTAATAAAATTATTTATTTACTCTTAAAAAATACCGTAACTTTAAAAAGACACACATAAACTAAAAAAAAATTTGAAAAACACCGTAACTTTAAAGACATACAAACTAAAAAAACAAACAATATAAGATTAATAAACATTTACAAAAATGAAAGACTAACATCATATAATGTTAATTACTATAATATTTTATTAGAAATCTAAATCAGATATTTTTATATAAAATCAATCACAGGCCCAGAATCGTTATATGTATATGTTTTCGTATAGTATCAACGCCATCTCGCGTCTATCACCAGGTAATAAAAAACAACCGAATTCTTCTCTTCTTTTTCCTCTTCCTCTTTTTTCTTCTTTCTCTTCTTCCTCCTCTTCTTTTTCTTCTTCATCCTCTTTTTCCTCTTCTGTTGCTGCTACTGTTGCGGTGGCACTATGGGAGATATACCACGTGTTCTTTGCAGTGGTCTTATATTTGGCCAACAGCCAAGAATTAGATGTATTAAATGCAATAATAAGTTTTCATAAATCATGTGTAAAATCTAATGGAATAATATTGCATAAAAATGAAGTAGAAATGGAGTTCTATATTTGTGATAAATGTGATCATAATTAAGATAGTGGAAGTCAGTGAAAACAAAATGGAGGTTATTGTATCAGAGGTAAATGATTTATAAGACTTGGATATGTTTGATGGTCAAAATTTATTAGAAAGTGAAGGTAATGACATTTGTAAATTAATAGAAATTAATGGTATTTTTAATCATAATTTTGATAAAGTAGAAAAAAAATCTAACTAAAATGGATACTAATTGCTTATCTTGTAAAAAATCTACTCTTTTATTAAATAGAATTTTAAATATTGTTGCTAATTTATCAAGTGAAATTAAATTATTAAAAGAAGAAAATATTACGATAAAAATGTTATTAAATGTATCATTTAATAATTGGATATAAATAAAAATAATGATTATGGAAGCACAGACGGAAATTCTGTTTTAAAAAAAAGTCAACTTGTTTTAAAGCAAAAAGAAAAGCAAACTCCTGAACTTATCATTTGTGATTTAAATTTTCTTTCACTCTCTATTATTAATAGAGTGGATAAATTACAAAAGGAGGCAGTTTTTAGGGTCACTGATGGATCAACTTTTAAATTTAATGAACAACAGAATAAAGCAATTAAAATGAGGATTGGTCAGTCAGATCAGAAAACAAATGTAATGTCACATGAATTGACTCAGATTTTTAGTCAAGATAACACATCTAAAAAATCACATGCCTTTTATTTGAAAGATTGTGCAGATAAAGAAAAGGATAGTTTTAAAATTATTTTATGGAAAAAATAAGCATAAAAATATTAAAAGTGCAACTACTTCTATTATAGGAAATCAGATTAATCATGTTTTAAAAGCTGTTAAGACAAGAAAGAAATTTTTAAAAAAAATTTCTGACTGGAATGGATAATGATACCTCTGCGGAAGATGGGATTGCACATTTGAGAAATGTTATACATATAAATAGTGTGTATTATAAACAATACTAAGTCTAAAAAATATTCTTCATTTTATTTATCTATAGAAGACTGAATCTGATATAGTTTTGGTCTGTAATGTTTGGCCTTTGTCAGCGATCATATTGCCCTTCTATGGTAATTTAAAATATTTAAGAAATTTTAATGTTGATAGTACGCAGGATAATACTATAGTAAATATTAACAAGATTATTGAAGAAAAGACAGAAGATGGTAAACATGAACTTGTCAGGTCACGACAAAATTCAAATTTTTTTTTTTGAAGTTCAAATCTTTTTCACCAGAGTTTCTTGTTGAATTATTTAAAAAATTGTTGTGAAATACCAAATACATGGCGGCATAAAATTATATTATAAAAAAATAATAACAAATTTCTTATTATTTTTTTATAATATAATTTTATGCCACCATGTACTGAAGCAGATGGATCTGTAGATCAGATCCATGCTTCATATCTTTCTAGATTACTAGATAAGGATCAGACCTGATCCACACGTGTTACGATGTTTGTAAAACTTTCTGTCTGCCATTTTATCTCCATTTAAATTTTGGCCAGTAAATAAGTTATTAAAGTATAAATTTTTTATTAAAATGTTTTACTATAAATATTAGAGGGGCCCAGTTAGATATATATATATATGCAAATACGTATATATATATAGAATTACAGATGGAAACTTTTATAAAAATCAATATATAAATTTTTAATATGGTATTTTTTTAAAGTATTTTTTTCTGGAGATTTGCTTTCACAATAAACCTTACCAACATTCCATAGCTTTCAAAGAAAATAAAAATCATTAACAAAATGGAAATGGATTTTCTAATTAAAGTAAAATTAAAATAGAAAAGATAATTTGAAATATAAATTCTGCAAATCTACATTTAATTAAAAATATATTTGAAACAAATCATTGGGTTTATCAGAAAGCTGATCTCAAGAATACAATACCAGTATACTTTAGGTATTCTAACATTTCCATTTAGCCCGGAGCATATGAAAAAGGGAATTTTCCAAAAATAATTGAAAAAGGTATAAGTAGCCAAAGAGAACAATAGAGAACCAGTCACAGTATTTTGTCAGCAATTGCCTGGCAAATTTACATCAGTCAACTTTTTAAAATCATGATAAAAGTGCTCCAAAGTATGATAGAGTGGACAGCGTCAACCTGCCTGCCTCTCAGGTCCTAAATATGATCATCAAAATACCATAAGCCAGAGAAACCTCATAAAAATAAACTGCTGAACTGTTGAACTCTTTTAGTCAATTCATAGCTAGGTATGCCTGTGTGGAAATTCAGTTTTCATCATGGGATTCCAACTTTCACTTGGGACTCATAATAAATTAGGTAATATGTTTCCAATTTGTTATTTCTAATTGCCTAATTTATTCTTCTAAAACTCCAGTGACCCAATAATGTAAATCCTGCTAATTGTAATGTCTTCTAAAATGTAATCCCCATAACATAATTTAAATGTAATTTAAAATATTTACTTTAATAGTCTGTAAACTACACTTGCTATTACTTAAAAATCTAATGTCTTTGCTTTCTATCTGTTTTAAAATTATGGCCTTTCTTAATACTAAACTTCCTTTTAATTGCGGTTTAGAAAATATTGTTATTAATTACTTAAATGAAATGAATATATGCCACTTTTGTTCCATCTCGACAAAAGCTTATCTAAATAAATATTTGCTGTATTTCCCACCAACGTTTGTCGGTAAATAAAAATGAGTAATTCTCTAGCTCTAAAAGATTAATACTTGGAGCAATCTTTGTTTTGTTGAGATGAAACCATTTTATATTATTATGTGTCTTTTTTATATTTATACATACACAGTTTAGTTGTGGGGAGACATGAGATTCAAGTATGAGAGTTAATTTTGTTAAATTATTTTATTTTTAAAGAGTGAAAGAGAAAGGGTTTATAAATTATATTCACATTAAATAATAAAAAAGAAATAGAATGTCATTTTAAATGTTAGTGGGATTTTGTGTTGAAGGAAGAGACATCACTCATTACAAATATTCGTAATAATAACTAATGTTTATTTTATTCTTGTTTGTCTGATTTTGGTCAATTCTTATAACGTGTGTAATCTTTAGCTCAGCACAATTCTATATTTAAATGCTAAAATATATTTTCCAGTACTCGTATTTTGCCTTGCTGGTATTTTGCTTAATTACTTGTCTTTTGTTCTGTTTGACAGCTAGATCATAACTAGACCATGTGGTAATTTTACGGCCATAAATTTCATTATCAGGATATGAAAGTTAAAATGGGAAAAACTAAGGTAAGCTAAGCTCAGCTAGCCTTGGCGATTTTCATTCCTTCACCTGAAATATTTTAGGTTTGCCAATGGCGCAGATTATTTTTTCTCTTATTTCTTCACATCACAGGAATGGGGGCAGATGAATTGAGTCTATGCTAGTAATGTAATGTCGAATGCTGGGATTTGATTACTTTCTTTTGTCTGAGCACATTACGGCGGATTGACCATGATCTCACTAATTTATGTATTTTTAATTCTTGAAATAGTTATGTGCGAATATCATGATCCATTTATATTTTAAATGTGTCACTCTCTCCAACACCAGTTCCTATAGTTTAAGTTAATCATTTCTCTCTTAAAATAAAATCAATCAAAATAAGATTATATTTATCATAGCTCTATAAAAATATCCATTTCTATATCTCACACTTGGGCGGGCATCTCCCACATATCGATAATCGTTTACATTTGTTATATTGGCAGATAAACTATACCACTCTATTGCAAGAGGCATAATAAATGACAGAATAGAAACTTTTATTAAATAATTTTATGAAATCAAATCAGAGACATTAGATAAATTATAAAAATAGTTTTATTAAAAATATCTGAATTTAAGCTACCTGTGGTTCATCTCTATTCCTTCATTCTAAAATTATGTTTTCTAATTAATTATTGTGCTGCTATCTGATGACTCACAGTCACACACATACCATTTTATATTTAAATAAATAGATAATCTAATTAAAGTTAACAATTAGAGTTAGACATGAATTAGTTGAGACTCATGCTCCACCGTTGATACTAGTGAGTCAGAGTGTGCAAAAGATTAATTGCTTGCCTCGAAAATGTTAATTAGTTTGCAGATTTAGAGAGTGGGTAAGCAGGGCAGAATCAATAAGTATTCTTGATTTTTGATCTCGTGTACAGTTGGATTTGAGGTACTTTTACCCAGGCTGTGAATCATGTTGAGTTAACATACAATTTTGACTGGTACAGTATTTCATATTTCACAAGAAATTTTCAACAAGAAACACTGGTGGAAAAGACTTGAACTTCAAAAAAAATATTCAAATTTTGTCATGATCTGGTAAGTTCATGTTTACCCAGAAGATATGTTGAAGTGATCAAAGTGTATGCATACACAGAGCTTCATGATAGCTGTTTAAAAATAAGATATATCTAAATTTGATAGCTCAAATAGCTAATTTTTCATTTTTTGTTAGAAAATAATATACAGATGCATGTATGTGGGTTATTGAATGAGAGGGCATGTATGTATATTGTTTTGTTGAAATACATATCTTTAAAGGCAGTTAAAATTTTTGTATCTTAATTTAATCATGATAGGATTTTGCTAACAAGTGTAAATTAAAAATCAGTCAACCATTCTATTTTCATTTCTGAAAAAAATTGAGTCTGAAGTCAATTAGGAAAGCTTTGTTAATAAAGAAATAAGAGAAAACAAAGACTAAGGATTTTTGTTTTGCTGAGTAAAGTTTTTTTTAAGTTATAGGCTTATAAATACTGGGTTATTTTTCTACATAGGAAGTAAAAAGTAAGAGTCAAAGTAAAAGTAAAAAAAGTCAAAGTAAGAGTAAAAGTGAAAGTCAAAGTCACTAATAGAGCCATTGAATGTAAGATGATGTCATATAATCACCATGACTTCTGAGTAGACAAAGTTTGGCCTTCTCATCAGAGATCTCCAGAAAGTGAATCTGTGGGAGGAAAGAAATCTATTGATTCCATGTTGCTGCTGCTGAAAATATGGAGAACCAACTTCGAATCCAGACTCCTATGTCCAGTAAAGCCAAAGGTTGGTCATGGAATAAGTGTGAACCAGTAAGAAGATGGTTGCCTCATCAAAGTGACATCAAATATTGCAAGTATGAACTTTTAATCCTTCAAGATAAAATAATTAAAATGCCTTCTATAAATAAAAAAACTCTAGAAAATCTAAATTTAAAATTCTCAGATTTATAACTGCTCAGTAAAAGACTATATCTTTAAAAAAAAGTCTTTCAAAAAGACAGTAATATATATGAGTGTATTATTTTTTTTATTTTAGCAAGTCAATTTAGGTCATAACTTATTTTTCTAATTATTAACATACAAAATGTTAATTTCTAAGTTATAAATGGAACAAAATGCTATAAAATTAATAAATACAGCTTTTATTATTTATTTTGAGATATGCCAGTATGTTTTCTTTAATTATAAAAATATACACTTTATTGATTAATTTTATATTTGCCAAACTCAGTCAGTATTGGACAGATTATATTTTACTATTAAATCAATTTATGCATAAATTTGTTAATCTTAAATGGGAGAATAGTAATTATTTTATAATTGTAAAGTAACAAACAGTCAAACTTGAATTTCTTAAATCGTTTGTCCAATTCTTACTAGTTAAAATGTCATTTTTTTTTAAAAAAGACAAAATCAAATATCTAAATTAAAATTCACCATCTACCCGTATATATGTAATTACTGTACATTGTTAAAAGAAATTAAGAATATAAATGAGTGTTAAAATCATTATTTAATTTAGATTTGATTAAGATTCTTTATGACAGTTAAATGAAATAAAATATGTATGCATTTATGTGTTAAAAAAGATAATCATGCTCTTTTTTTTAAATGTAAAATGAGCAATATTACTGTTATAAAAGTATGTTGTATATATATAGCTAGGTGAAAACATACTTTTAAGTTTAACTTAAACTTAAAAGTATGTTTTCACCTAGCTATATATATATTTAGTGACACATACATTTAGGGAAAAAGTATTATCTCAGCAGTCGTATTTTTTTGCCTCCTTAGCAATTATGATGATAATTTTGTAGTTAAGCTTTATATTTAAGCTCATGGGCATTTTTTATAGCCTATAAAATATGGTTATCTTAAATTTTCCTATTATTACTTATTAAATACAGGCTTAAGAAAATATGTATACAGATATGAGTTAATGCTTTCTTTGGGCAAATATATCAGTGTTGCTGGGTAGAATGATCTGTGCCTATGCAGTTTTTAATAATGAATATATGTCGAGTAATGCCATGTGAACTGCCAGATGGATATTTTTGCCGATCCTGGAGATAGCCATGCTTTTGAGCCAATAAATGGGTACTCTATGATGATAAAGATTCATAGCCCACGCTCCATTTCCTACACATGCCACGCTGACTGTGAATGTGTCTTCATACAAACTTATCTATATATTTTATAACTCGATATGGAGATTGGCTATCTCACTAATGCCAATAATAATATAGCCAGCACAGAATTCAAACCCAGATACCACTGTCATACTGTGATTAGATTTCTTGATCATGCCTGTTAATACAGCTGTGTGGGATAGATAAACCATATTTATCATATAACTGTTAATAATAAAGGAAGCTAGAATTATGCTTTGGTCCATAACTCCTACTGGGAATACTAAAAGTAAATATAATAATAAAAAATATACTTAGCTTCCTCTGTATGTGAACACGCACATAAATTTATTATATCTATATTTCTGGCCTCTAACAGAGTAGAACCAGTTATTGTGTTTACTCTTGACAATTGGCATATTAAAATTATAGTGGCATATTAATTTTATAGTGGCATTTTTGTTGATCAAATGTTATCATTATCAACATATAAATTTTTTATGCTCACACATATATAATATGATGTATAAATATTATTGTAATTATTGTTTCTGGTTAATTTGTAATACCCATACAGTATCATACTGATTCATAATTGTTGTCATTATTGACAGTATGATTTCATTGTAATGCTCACACAATTACCATAATGATACACAAGTGTTATTGCCATAATCAATAAATAATTCTTTGTAATGCTTACACATGTATAATAACTAATATTTCAATATTATTGTAATTCTTAATTTCTGGTTCATATGTAATGCCCATACATGGATCGTAATAAGATCCAAACATTATTATTGTTATTTCTATCTTTTACTGAAGTTGTGTTAATAAATCATGTATATCTATTGAAACAGTCAGTTTTATCCACCTGCCTGTTTCATGTATTTTACCACCAGACCTATCTTTATGCCACATTTAAACCCTTTCAGAATACCCATTTAAACAATCTTAAATTAATATATATGCAAAATCACACACACACACATATATATATGTGTGTGTGAATGGTAACTCTGTAATTTAATAGTATATGTATATATTACAGATAAGTATTCATTTTGAAATATTTCTAGTTTAAGAAATATTTTAGTTTAATTATTTAGCCAATTTTATTGTTATATTATGAAATCACATATGTATATAAGCCATTTCCTTCCACTGTTGTTATTCTGTCTGTATGGTAATAAAATTTGTTTTCCATTAATTATCCAAGCAACTTAATTTTTGTAAACAACTTTTAAATTAGGTCACACAATAGTCCTAAAATAGCGTGAACTCGATTTCATAAATCTAAAATGTTAATAACAATTTGCAGAATTTTATAGCATTGTCGCCATAAACTGAAGTGATAAAGAAGTAGAAAAACAAAATCTAAATTAGTTGTCATCATTAAATATGTTTTTCTAAGATAAAGTAATGGGTTTTTCTACTAGTTTTAGCAATTAAATATATTTTTCTAAAATAAATAAATGTAGATAAGCTTGTAAAAATAAACAGGTGGCCAGAGTTAAGAAAGATATATTTAAAGTTTTGTTGCCAAGGATCGATCATATATATAATAATTGAATTGTAAACAGAACCCACATTCATTTCACCTTCAAAATGATGGGGGAAAGTATGTGATCCCTCACCACCTCCTGCCTTTGCTGGGGATGGAAAGAACTTTTGTCTGACAAAATGTAATGCCATATACCAGCCAAGCAGCCCATGGAAAAACCTCCATTAACTTTAAATCATCATGAAAAGTCTCAACTTATTATCATCCCAAGTGCCCAGAAACTGCAATAAAGACAACAGATGGGTAAATTGATAAATTTTTACTCAGAGCTCTGTTCATAAACAGTGACTTCCAGTTTTTTTATTTTAAAAGCTAGCTATTTATTAAATCTACCTTTCCAAACACCTTTTCTAAAATCTGCAAAGAAAATTGTTAAATGCTAATGTTTAAATCTTGTATGATTGTAAAACTTATGATATTGAATTCTCTGTTAAAATGTAAAACTGTAATAATTATTTTAAACTAAATGTATAATTTTCTGTGGTCTTTTATGCCTATTTTTAATCTATCCAATTTATTCTATAATTTTATCATTTTGATATTACATGTATTTAATATGCCAAATAACTCGAAACCGTGAGTATTTATAAGTATAATTTTAGCTTATCGATCTGCAAAGATAATTTCAAATCTTCGCTATAATAAATATTAAATAATTGAATTATTATTTTACTGATTAATTTTGGATATTAATATTCTAATAATCAGTCATTCTCTAGTTAAAATTGTGGTTTGCTTAACTAGATATTGTCAAAGCATATTTTAATGTTTTATTTGTAATTATCCCTCAAATATGCTTTGTCCTCCTTAGATTTATATATGTTGAGATGCAGGTGATAATCTTAAACTAGGTTACTAATTAATTTAGTCCCTAAATAGTGTATTTGAAATACTAAATTTAAGAACTGGGTTGTATAAATATGAAAATAGATGCTATCTTTTTTTAAGGCATACTAATATAATTTTACGTATTTGTGTTATATATGTATAAGTTGCGGATGTGTCCTTACTAAGTATGCAATGTACAGTTATCTGCTTGCATGATTCTTGATGAGTTGCTGACGGAGGTCATACTTATCCAATTAGTTTGGGTAAATCACACTTTTTTAGAACTAGGACACAAGGACCTAGATTATTAATAATTAATGCTTATCCGACTTCCTTAACTACTAATGTTCCTATTCGTAGCAAGTTGATCAGTTGTAGGGCAACCAAGCCTTTGAGGCTGAAGCCTGTGAATAATGACTTTTGTACCTTCTAGCATTATTAATATATTAATATGTGTCATAGATTATATAGGTAAACCTATCATAAACCAGTTTTCTCCCTTTATATTAAACACTTATCTAGCATAGTGCATGTCCTAATCTAGGTTAGCATGCTAACCTGTGTATCTCTGAGCCTAATTATGTGCTCGACTTAACTTTGTATAGATAGATGCCACAGGAGAGCTATAAAGTTAGTTATATAACTTTGGCTATTAAATTCCATATGATTTAGTAGACTACACAAGAGCTAGAAATTTGGCATATTGCATATTAATATAGGCATAAACTTAAATACCACACTACACTTTATTGAATACTTTAAACGAGACAATATGTAACATTAATCTCATTAGTTATGTAATGCCTGCGAGCATAATCTTTCACGTTCTCCGTATACATAATTGTGTATATTTTAGTTTTACTATTTGTTATTGTTTTATTAAATTAATAATATTTAAACTCATTTTCATATCTTTATTGTCCATGAGTTCATTTTATCCAACTCTAGATATGTTTGCACATACATCATTTTATCTATATGTAGATTCTTCTATTAGATTTCATAATCAATCATTGATATATTAATTAATCACTTAGTCATATGTGTGTATATCTGACCAAATCAGCGTTAAGTTAGTTAATTTATGAGTCTGTTGGTTTATCCTGGGTGACTGCTGGACTGTGAATAAATTGAATGTCTGTGTAAGTTGTGAAGTGCCACCCATAGGTTATTAGATCATTGAGCAGAGGTGAAAGGATTGAATGTTGGCCAGATTCTGGATCCCAGCATCCAGATTTGATCAGCTTTAGTGTATTTTTTTTATGTTCTAGATTTTGTTACATGGAGGGACAATTCTTACTGTTACACTATACAGTTGTCATGTCATTTCCTGGTTCACCACATCTACCCACCTATATCCACTCTTAATTAAATAATCTATGTGTATATTCAAAACCTATGAAATATATAAAATAATATTCTGAGCTGTATCAAATTATTAGGTTCTGATGGAGCTGGTGAATATCTTAAAATTTATATAATAATTCTAGTGCATGACAAGCTCAGTTTGAATCAATAGAGTTCTTGTTTTACTTTGACCACCAGAACCGAAGAAAAATGATTACCATTAGTAGCAGCAGGAGCGTTGGTTGGATAGTGGAGGTTTTGGAGCACTGGCAAATATGTTAAAACTTAGTACTGTTCCACAACTACCATATTCCAAATATGCTGCGTTTGAAGTACTTTTGCTAGGTCTCTGAATCTTGTTGGGGGATCACATGATTCTGTCCATTATAATATTGACTGATAATGTTGATGAAATTAGCACTACAGTGCAAGATATAAATTTGCAAAATAATCCGTGTAATAAATAGCAATTCATGAATTGTTATTATTAAAATGTTCATGGTCTTAGAACTAAGTCGATTTTAAATGTGAATTATTTTTCAATGAATATGATGTTATCTTTTTAACAGAGACTTGGTTAAAAGAAGAATTTGGTAATATTAGTATATTTGATGATAGGTACTGTGTGCATAGATGTGATAGAAATTATAATAATAAAACAAGAGGAGGTGGTACTTTGATTTCTAGTAAAAAAGGCATAAAGCACAGACAGATAATTATTAATAATAATAATATTGAATCTTGTTGGATTGAAGTTAGTTTAAAAAATAAAATATTGTTAGATACTATATATCTTTGACCTACTTTGTCAATGAATGATTTAGCTGTACATTTGATTAAGGTTGAGAATATATTGGTAAAATATAAATATATTATAGTTGGGGATTTTAATGAAGGTGACTATTTAATACATAGCAATAAGACTGTTGATAATAGTAAACTTTATAGATTAAAATTTTTTGTTTAGTTGGTTAGATTAATTCAACTTAATAATATTTTAGGGGTGGTATGTTGAATTTATTGTTTAGGACTAAGGATCAAGCTCTTTTGCCTTCTAATCCTTATCATCTACCTTTGGAATTTGTAATTGATGGTTCTCATGAACATATAAAACCTATAGTAAATAGTAAAAGAGATTACAAACATGATGACTATTATGGCCTTTATAAAGCTTTTGGGACTATTGATTGGAATGTAATTTTGATGGGAAATGATCCAAATATAGCTGCAAATAATTTTGTTAGTATAGTTCAAAATTGTCTAGATCAATATATTCCTGTTAGGCATTAATTGAATACTAATAATAAATATCCTAAATGGTTTTCTAAGGAATTGTGTAAGGGTTCAAATAGAAAGCATAAATATCATAGGTTATATAAATTAACTAATGATAAAGAATTGTATAAGAAATTTAGTGGTTTGCGTACTTATATTAAGACTTATGAAAAGAAATTATAATAATAATTTAAATAGAGTTTAAGAAAATTTTAGGAATAATCCACAAATCTTTTGGAATTATATAAAGGATCTTAATATTGTTGGAAGTAAGAGTTGTAGATATAATGTAATTAGGCCTTCTATGGATGATCTAGTCACTCATTTTACAAATGTGTATTTAGATACATCAGATAATAATAATATGGTTGATATTAATTTTAATAAAGAGAGTTTTTGGAATATAGATGTTAATAAAATTGTAATTCCTGAAGTGTTTAGTGCAATTTGTAAACTTAAATCAAAATCTTCTATTGGATATGATAATATTCCCAATTTTATTATCAAGGGTTGTGCTGAATGTTTTGGTAGCACCATTGCATTATATCATTAATTTATCAATTGAGAAAACTATTATTCCTGATATATTTAAGATACCTAAGATTATACCAATTTATAAGAAAAGGGATAGATCTGATCCTGGTAATTATAGACCTATTTCAATTTTGTCATCTTTTGCTAGGATTTATGAAAGGTGTATTTATAGTGATATTATTGTGGATATGACTAAGATATTACCTAGTTATCAGCATGTTTTTTTACCTGGTTGATCTGTTGAAACTAATTTAATGATGATATCTGATCACATCACTTATGCCTTATCTGATCAGAATCAATTAGATGTATATTTTGATATGACTCAGGCATTTGACAAAGTTTTATATATTAGACTTTTATATAAACTTAAAATGGTGGGTGTCAGTCCTTATTTGAGTGGTTTTCTAATTATTTGAGGGGTTGTAAATCTTATGTGCATATAGATAGAACTAATTGTCTTTTTTTAATAATATGATAGGTGTTCTTCAGCATGGAATATTAACACTATTACTTTTTAAATTTATGTATGATCTTGATCATAACAAAAAATAGTATAATACTTATGCTGATGATTGTAAGTTATTTAAGAGAATTATTGCTTATAGTAATTATATTGAGATTCAAAAGGATGTAGTTTTATAATATGGTGTAGTAAAATTGAGAATGGTGTTCATAAATATTTATAAAGAGATTGTATCTGATTTAGGAATTATATTTTGTAGTAATTTTACTTTTAATGCACATATTAAATATATTATTAATAAAGCGTACAGAAAGATGGGCTGTATTTTGAGATATGGAAGACATTTGTCTATTTTCATAAAATATAGGTTTTTTTCTTCTCTTGTTGTTACACTTTTAGAATATGGTTTTTGTATATGGACTTTCAATCTGATTAATATTCAGTCTTGAATATATAATGTTGAAAAAAGATTTAATAAATTAATAATGGGAGAATATCAAAATGTTGAAACAGTATTGAAAGAAAAAATATTGAAAGATATGATATTGTTGAAAAAGTTGGTTGATGGGGAAATTGATATCACTAACTGTATATCAAAAATTGAATTGAAAGTACCTCGTCATTTGTTAAGAGAAATGCAAACTTTCAAGGTTAATAAATGTAAAACTACTTTCTTTAGTAAGTCAATTATTAATAGATTGCAAATAGTATATAATCTAACTTTTAACATTGATATTTTTTATGATCAGTTTGTTATGAATGTTAGAAAACAACTAAATTTATAATCATGAACATATATGTATATATAATCTTATGTATGCAGTTTTTTTTAAAACTTATTATTGTTTTTTTTATGTGTTTTCTTTATTGTGTATTTCTGTTAAAGTGTAAATGTTGAAATCCATAATAAATAGATATTGAATTGAATTATTATTATCATCATAATTTTTTATGTGGACAGTAACTCAATATAGTGTCTACATGACTTCTGGTGAATGATCCCTACCTTTCCTTATATTTAAACTAAAATTAGAATAGAGCCTACCATTATTAATTTATTGTTTAAGTCTGATAGTTAGTTTTATCATGCCAGCTTTATATTCAAATCCTGCTAATGAGTAATTTAAATTAGCAATAATTTTTTTTATGGAAAAGAATGTTAATTGATGCCTGATTAAGATGTATTTTTAAATAAAATGTTTATTGCTCAGCTATGATTTAAGCTATCATTATTTTCATTTTGCTGAAATCCCATTTTTGTTAAGTGGAATATTTAACTAAGAATAACATTAAATAATTTAGTTAATGTTAAACCAATACCTCCATTGAGTGTATTTGGTAAGTAGCCAATCAAAACATTGTTTTTCTTAAATCTTTAGTTTATTTTTAAAGTCAGGAAATGTCACTTATGTTCTATGTTACCAATCAATGTAACAGCGGCTTTGTTTGGCAAATAGCTTTGATTTTTGTTATAAATAAAAATTGTATTACTTGTAGTCATTAATAAATGTATTCATTATTATTTTAAAAACTGAGTTTTTTTTTCTGTATGTGCTTTTGTCTTGAGTTCTCAAAATTCAGCCAATAGTTATAATTTTGATTTCTATAAGAAATCTGAGTAACAGATAACTAATTCATGCAGATCCAAATCTAAATGTTTTTAAATGAAAATTTTTCCATAAATGTTTCCTTTCCAAAGATGGGAATTATAACAAATAAAATCGGAGATATACTTGATATTTTTAAGATTATTTAGACTATTTCGCCCAGACTACACAATATTAATTTGTTTATTTAAAATTCAAATTTATATGATTACATATAATTATTTATATTGTGTTGTTGATGGGAAAGGTACCCTTTTCTTCCTGTTATTTTGAATGAGATCCTGGATAAAATGCTATGATTCTTCTAAATTTTTTTTGTTTAATTTATGAAATTATTTAGTAAATTAAATATCTTTTTGAATAATTATTTTTGTTATTATAAAAGATTATTGAGAACATAAGTTTATGAGGAAAGTATATGTCTCTTATAGTCTACCAGGTCATCAATAATTTTATTGGCAACACAATACTGTTATAACATAACTTCTAAGAATTACCAAGAACCTTGAGATCATTTATAAATTTATCATCATTCTATCAACATTCATTTATTTAGATTAGAGTTATAGATGTGGCATAAGAAATTCTCTATTATTCCCTGTGCTATTAGAAAGGTACATTGTATTATATGCTACTAGAGTAGAGTTGTTTAGACCATGCTACTGTTTAGGTTGGTGACATAAAAATTATATTAGTGAAAATATTTAAAGTTTAAGATTGATAAAAATTATATTAATGATGCTTTTATTTAAGTCGGTGGTACAGATTTTGATTAATTAAAATATTGGAAGATTAAGATTCACAGATTCTATTTTGAGTGCAAATTACTTATTTATTTTTATTTCTACTCAGATAATATATTTTGATAGAAAGGAAATTAGATTTTAAAAGTGTTTTATAATTTAGAATGAAGTTTTACCTCTTGCTAATTTGTTTTAATTATTTATTGTGTAATAAGCATTTTTACGATTACTTTAAAAATTTCTCTTTATCTGAATGGAAGTTTCTGGAGTATTCATTAAATTATATGTAACCTCCACTGAGCTAAAGTCCTTCATCAGATCATGGGTGTGATGTATATAAGAGTCTCTACCATTAGTATATATCTTATTCCATTATAGATTACCCCCTTCATTCTCCATCCAATTGGATCTTTTCCCTTGGTTACAATTGGCACCTCAACTGTAGGGGTGAATTATATATTACGTTATATTATTATACATCATTATTTTTTCCTTTTCATCATATCCCTATCCCCCTTAAGTTACAATATATATATATATATAGGGATGGTTGAGCACATTCATGTTAAAGGTTAAATGGGGGGAAATGAAGTTGTGGATGGTCTAGGCATCCTGGTAAACTGTTAAAGAAACCTACTTTTGTAATATGTAATTAGTTTTACAGTCACAGAACAGAAGCTGTGAAAAATAATATCAACTGAAAACTCAATTAGCTGAAATTTCAGATGGTCTAATGCACCAGTTTCAACATTTTAGATGTCTACATTGTAAAGAATTCATGATGGAGAAATATTAAAAGTTGGATGCCACTTATATGTATTGATTAATTTGAGATGCCCTTTCCTTTTATTTAAAAGTAGCTATAACAATCAAAATTATGATTGAAGAAAAAAAACTTTTTAATTTTTTGTTTCTCATCAAAGTAAATAAATAAAAGCATTTTTTATAAAATAATTTTAATATATATTATTTAATAGTAAAATGTTTTTGTAGTAAAATTATTAAAGAAACCTAGCTCTTATTTAATTACTATAATTCAAAGTCACGTAATAGATCTCTGTACAGATTTTCCTTCCAATATTCTAGAAACAGTGAAATAGATTTAATAAACTATAATTGAAAGTGACTCTTAAAAAAATTCATGGTCAAGATATTGTAGAAATAAAACGAAAGCTAGTATTATATTCAAAAGATGTGAATCATGTGAGATAGTGCAGTATTAAATATTTCAACATAGTTAAAAGCAAAAGTCACTGAAGATGGAGAAAAAGTTGCTCACCACAACAATTATGGCAGAACAAAATCGTCTACAAACAAATACTAGATATCAGTAACAATGCCTGTTTCCTGAAATGAAATCCAGGATCATACTGCTACCAGGAGCCTTAGAGTGTCAAGATATTTTTAAGATTTCATATGTGAAGACATTTTTTCTTAAGGGACAGGATATGTAATATCCATATATGCATAGTCTTGTGTATTGTACCTACCAAAATTGGTGTAATTTTAGTATTGGGGGTAAGATTGAGCATACTTTTTTTGTTATTTTCTGATTAGTTTTAATAGGTAGTGCATTAATCTGAGAGTATTGAAATGGTTGCTATGACAATAAATGTTAAAGAAATGGCTGTATAAGAAAATGAATTGTTAATTTAATCCTCATTTGAGATACACATGTGAATAATAAAGTTTTAAATTTTAATAAAATTATTACTATTTTTTTTATTCTCTGTTTTAGTTTATTGCAGTCATAAGTAGTATATCATAAACATTACAAACAAATATTCAATATTTTAGGTAGTTATATTTTTATGTTTATATTATGTATAAAATTTAAATTGGAATCATATATTGTAATGATCAGAATCATGTGATCAGCCAACAAGATTCAGAGACCTAGCAAAAAGTACTTCAAATCCAGCATGTTTGGGATGTGGTAGTCAGAGAACAGTACTAAGCTTTAACCTATTTGCCAGCACTCCAAAATTTCCACTATCTGACCAATGCTTCTGATGCTAATAATGGTAATTGTTTTCTATTGGTCCTCGTGATCAGGGTTAAACAAGGACTCTACAGATTCAAACTCAGCCCTAATCATGCACTAAATTAATTTAAGATACTTACCAACCCCACCAGAACCCAATACTTTGATTCAGCTTAGAATACCATTTTTATACATTTTATAGGTTTTGAATATACCCATAGATTATTTAATTAAGTGTGGATATAGTTGGGTGGATGTGGTAAACCAGAGAAAGGCACAACAAGTGTATAAATACAAATGTACATAATTTATTCACAACAAATACAAGAAAAGATAGAAGTAACAATAATCATGTTTGGATCTTCTTATGATCCATGCATGGGCATTACAAATGAACCAGAAATAATAATTACAACTATTTAAATATCAGTTATTAGACATGTGTGAGCATTACAAAAGAACTATTTATTGATAATGGTAACAGTATTTATGCATCAGTATGATAAGTGTATGATTATTACAAAGAAATCATATGTCAATAATGATAACCATTATGAATCGTGATACTGTATGGGCATTTCAAGTGAATCAGAAATAATTACAACCATATTGAAATATCAGTATTAGACATGTGTGAGCATTACAAAAAACTATTGATAATGGTAACAGTATTTACGTATCAGTGTGATTATTACCAAGAAATCATATGTCAATAATGATAACAGTTATGAATCATTATGATACTGTATGGGCATTACAAATGAACTAGCAGTTAATGATGATCACAATATTTAGGTATCGGTATGATATATTACAAAGAAACTAGGTTTACAATGCCAACATTTGGGTATCAGGATGATTTGTGTATGAGCATTATAAATTAAGTAGAAGTTAACAACAATATTTAGATATCAGTGCTATCTGTGTATGAGCACTACAAAAAGAATTATATGTTGATAATGATAACATTTGATCACAAAATATACCACTTTAAAATTAATATGCCAATTGTCATGAGTAAACACAATACCTGGTTATATTAAGTTAGAGGCCAGAAATATATATATAACAAATTGATGTGCATGTTCCCATACATAGGGAAAGCTAAATAATTTTTTTATATTTATTTTTTAGTGTTCCCAGCAGGAGTCATGGAACAAAGCATAATTCGAGCTACCTTTCTTCTTAACAATTACATTATAAATATGGTTTATCTATCCCAACCTTACTAACAGGCATGATTAAGACATCTAATTACAGGAGACAGTGGGATCTGGGTTTGAATCCTATGCTGGCTAAATTATTATTGGCATTGGCTAGACAAGCCAATCTCGATTATCAAGCAATAAAATATAAAGATATGTTCCTATGAAGTTATACACTTTCGGCATGGCATATGTAAGAAAAATGAGCATGGGCTATGAATCCCTATCATCATAGAGTACCCATTCATCAGCTGAAAACACGGCTATCTTCAGGACCAGTAAAATATCTCTGGCAGCTCGCATAGCATTACTCGACATATATTCATTAGTAAAAGCACATAGACACAGATCATTCTACCAAGTAACATTGATATATTTGTCCAAAAGGCATTAACTCATATTTGTATAGATATTTTCTTAAGCCTGTATTTAAAATTTAATAAAACAAGTAATAATGTGAAAATTAAGCCATCCATACTTTATAGGTTATAAAATGCCCATGAGCTTAAATATAAAGCTTAATTACAGATTATCATCATAAATTGCTAAGGTGGCAATAAGATATGACTGCTGAGAGAGTACTTTTTCCCTAAATGTATGCGTCATTAAATATATATATAGCAAGATAAACACGTACTTTCATAATAATATGTTTCCCATTTTACATTTAAGAAAAAAAAGCATGATTATTTTTTTAACACAAATAAATGCACATATAAACTAAATAGATAATGAGTTTAGCACTCATTTATTCTTAATTTTGTTAATGAGGTATTGGCTTAATTACATATATATGATGTACCGGTAAACATATCCACCTCCGACTTAAAGTTGAAGTCAGATTCAAATCCAGTTAAACCAAAGAATTAAATCCAAGACTAAACTGAATTCAAACCCAATTCATGAGCTCAGAGCAAGACTAAGGCACAGGACTATGTGCAAAGGAACTAGCTCAATGGATATGATTATTTCAGAGACCCCTGATCTGACTGTAGCTAACGCATAATAAAATGAATACAGATATTTTTACATAAATTTATAGATGTATGTTCAGATTACCAATTCAGACAGAGAGCATGAATATAAAAATTAATAAATAATGAAGAAAGTGAAAACCAAATGTTATATAAGATGTTTAATAAATATTTGTTTAAATGGTTATGATTAGCATAATATATTATCTCTAGTCTTTAGAGTATGAATTACAATAAATAATGGCTGTCATGCTCATATGCCAATAATTTATATGCAAGTGTGGGAGAAATATATATGTCTATGCCCCGACAAGTGGACCAAGGAGAATAAAGGTATTTTAATTGGAAAGAAACTGATTCTAATTTTATAAAAGAAAGATGTGAGATTCATTTTTGCACATCCATAAATCAATTCATGAATTGCATGATGAGTATTTGGGGCATAATGTCAATATTTAACAAAGAACTTATTTAAAATTGTAGATGAATAAAAAGTTGTTTGATTTTAATAAAATCAGATGATTTATAAGCATAAGAGCAGGGCTTTATTGGAAATGAGAAATAAACGGTACTACAACTTATGAGCATTACAAACAAATATGAAATATAATGGCTTGTCAGTGATTTAAGAAGTAGAAGGGTGGCTTGTATTTTACAAGGCTTTTCTGCCCTGCAAATGATCAGTAGAACACAGGGAAAGCCAGGTCAGGACACAGCCATGAACATTAGGTGTTCCAAATATAAATGAATGAGAAACGTGATTTCTTCCTATGTAGTTAAATTAAGAATAAGATCACTGATATGACAAACCTCAGAAGTAAGAGTGTGGCTTGCATTAGCATATTTGGAAAGTGATGATTCAATGATCATTGTATTTAATTAATAAAACCCAAATTATATAAGAAATGCTTTATGTAATGACCTGATCATGTTAGATTATAATCAAACTGTCTTGGAATAAAAGTGCTTGAACACATATATAATTATACTATTAATACTCTAAATATTATGCCCTTCCTGAATGCTAATATAAAATACAAAAGTTAAATTAGAATAAATCGATTTTATTTTCTTTATCAACCTTTAGTAGAACATTTATGAATATCATCAAGATGAATAAATAAATTTGTGAACTTAGATAAAATAGCTGGGAGCATAGGTTATAAAATAGGCTAATAATAATTATCAGCCATAAGGAAATTTTCAAACATTTATAAGTCCTTCAACTTGATTATTAATAGAATCTCATTAATTTAGTTCTAATGGACGATAATTAAGCTACAAAATTTAATATATTATTTTTATAATGTAAGTTTAACGAAAAAGTATTATCAAGTTGAAAGTATTATTGGCATATAATCAAAGATAAATGATAATAATAATTCAAATAAATACATAAATAAAGTTAGTTAAAATCAACTGCCATCATAACAGAAAGAGAGTTAACAAATATTAATTTTAAGACTAGAGATAATCATAGAGAATTACTATACAAATTAAGACATTATAAATTGAGGAGAAATTTTAAACAGTAATTAATTTAATACATGATTTAAAGTAAAGTTCAGAAACTGGCCAAGAAGTTGCGGTTCAGAAAATAAAGATATTATCAGTCCTTCCATGGTTTGTTCTTTAATTTACACAGCAGTCTGGTTGGTTTTAGAAGATAATGTTGGCATGCATGTATTTTAGTTGACTAGTATTTGTGGATTGGTTTCTTTAAGATTTTGGCAGATCATGATTGGTATGGAAAAGTTCTAATTTGCAGCTACATTTTGAAGATTTTATGAGAACTTCAGGATCGAGCTATCAGATTCCCAAAGTTAGCCATGCACCATGCTGAAAAGACTAAAAATTCATAATTTAAAGTGATGCAGCTTCAGGTAGCAACTCTTCTAAAACAGTAATGGTTTTCTCTTCTGTAAACTTTTCTGGGCTATTTATACTTTTCTTACAGTTTCCAGCCCATGCTGACTGAAAGCCTTCAGGCTAAAGTTTTTAAAATTATTACAAGATAAAATTTTCATTAAATGACTTCTGATCCATTTTTTCGATAAGACTTTCAAATCCATTAACTTTGAATTCATTTTCTATTTAGAAAATGAATTTGTAAAATCTGATATAAACAATTTTAATTAAGAACCATCCTTACATTTTAAATTATTATTTTCACTAATTAATAAAAATTCCCCATTGTCTTTGGGAAAGGGCGATCTAAAAGCTTATCGAAAGAATGTAACTTTTAATCACAGAAATTTGAACAAACTGGTAAAAGTAAAATTAAAACATTCCGATGTAATGAAACTTTATAACGAATATATATTTTTAAATATTCATAAATATATACGTACAATCCATGCAATTACAATATATATATATATATTTTCATGAATAATTTTATCATGATGTTATTAATAATATTAGTAAGTTTAAACAAAATAATTGACTTTAACAAATGTTTAAATAATAATCTGTTTTAAACAAAACTAGCATGTATTGAATAGTATAAAGCCTTATTACATATGAAAATATTCAATGTTAGTGACAGGATTTGAATTAGGCTACAGGTGGGATCCCATGAAGCTCAGATCAAACTTAGATCCGACCACTTCAATGAGTAGATTGCAAATTTTAATTTAGATATTTGATTTTCTTTTTTTTTAAAAAATAAATGACATTTTAACTAACAAGGATTTGGACAAATGATTTAAGAAGTTCAAGATTGCGTTTGTTACTTTAAAGTTATAAAATAACTATTATTCTCCCCTTTACGATTGGAGACAAAACAAATTTATGCATAAATTGATTTAATAGTAAAAATTTTCATCTGTCCAATACTTCCAAGTTGGCATAGATAAAATTAATCAATAAAGTATATATTTTTATAACTAAAAAAAAACAAACATGGCATATTTCAAAATAAATAATAAAAGGAGGTATTTATAAAAATTATAGACTTTTGTTTTATTAATAACTAGAAATTAAAATTTTGTGCCATTTATAATTAGAAAAATAAGATATGATATAGATTGACTTCCTATAAAAGAGCTACTACCTCATATATATATATCACTGTCTTTTTAAACTGTATCCTTTTTTGGGATAGAGTTTTTTACTGAACAGTTATGAATCTGGGGAATTTAGATATTCTAGAGTTTTTATAGATGGCATTTTAATTATTTTTATCTTTAAACATGAAAAGTTCATACTTGCACTGTTTGATGATTACTTTGGTGAGGCAACTGTCTTCTCACTAGTTTACTTATTTCTGGACTGACTCTTGGCTTACAGGACACAGGAAAATATTGGATTTGAAGTTGACGTGTTCTCCCTTTTCTTGGCAGAAGCAACATGGAATCAATAGGTTTCTTTCCCCCAAAGATGCACTCTCTTTTTTTGAAGACCATTCTGAGAGAAAGGCCTAACTTGTGCTACTCAGAAGTCATAGTAATATGTGACATCAGCTTACATTCAATGGTACCAGTATTTATAACACTATAACTTAAAAAAAAACCTCATCAAAACTAAAAATCATGTCTAGCCTTTGTTCACTCTTATTTTTCTTCTTAACATAGATATCATAATTGACTCCAGACTCAATTTTTTTCAGCAACAAAAATATACTGGTCAACTGATTCTTAATTTACACTAGTTGGCAAAATCCTATCAAGATTAAATTAAGGTAAGAAAACTTTAACTGACCTTTAAAGACAGGAAATAATTAGTGTCCATGTGCAACTGTACTTTTCCAAATATTTCAAAATAAATTCAGAAATTCCTGTTTTTAGCTAAATGTTTGGTTATCAATTAGTAACCAGCTGTTACTTGCAAAAAAAATGAGTCAAATTATTTTTTCATTTCTTTTTTTTTTATAGGAAAAACATACAAAACAAAAAAACATATTTTCCTTTCCAAATGCATATAATTAAAATCTGGCTCAACCAAAACAATATATATACATGCCCTATCATTTAATCACTCACACATTTATCTGTAAATTATTTTCTAATAAAAAAATGAAAAATTAGCTATTTTATCTATCACCCTAGATTTATATTATCTTTAAAAAAATATCATGAAGCTCTGTGTGTGTATAGACACTGATTGCTTCAATATAAATATGTATGTAAAATATATATTTCCACTGCAGTATTGTTGAAATGTAGTTTAAATTGTATTGATTTGTGTTAGGTTAAAGAGTATCTATCATTTGCTTTCTTAAAGTGTAAATATTTTTTATATGTAATTATTATGAAATCTTATTTTTTTATTATTGTTGTAAAATAAATTTTGTTTCGAAATGTAGGATGAGTTTAAACCAGAATCTTTTTAACAGAAATTTTCTTAGGCTCCAAAAAATACTTCCACCCAGTCCCTTTGTAAAAAAAGGCAGCCCTTGTATAATTCATATACCAAATAATGAGTTTATTGTTTGTTTGTGATTTTAGTTTACATAAAAAAAATGGTACTTTGGTATTAGACCTGCTGTGATGAAAATTCAGGGCACAAACAAATACATTTAATTAAAAGTATCAATTAATGTTTGTATTTTTATTATATATTGTTCCAAATTCTTTTTTTTAGGGTATGTGTTTTTTTCAAAGGAAAAAAAGATTTTAAAATATTGGCATTTTATGTGAAATCTTATTAGTTTTGATTAATGTTGTTTTACTTATTTCATTATGAGAATTGCTAACATAACGCACCAAAAAACAAAAATAAATTGTTACTTTAGTTATCAATTAAATGATGTTTAGGAGGTTTCAAAATCCAAATAAGAAAAGCTTAACAGTAAATAAAACAATCTTAATATATTATGTTTAGAACTTTTGATATCTTTGTCACAATATCATAATCATAGAAAAATGGTTGTCAAAATTTCTTTCAAAACTTATACCAAAAATTGAATAGAAAAATATAATAATAATACAAAAATTAAAGTAAATTATTTAACAATGCCAAGGAGTTTTAAAGAATGTTTACTGTTTACTTCAATAGTCCAATTCATTAATGTTAAAGAATTCAAATTTCATTTTGACACCAAAGATAAATTGCGGAAAATTGCCAACTCTTACAATTATAATAAACTAGTAAAATAAACAATGCAAATAAAAATAAAATAGTTACAATAATTCAAGTTATTACCATAAACCAAAATGATGTATATGGTTTTAAAATGGTAATGTAATATAAGTTTCATGCAAATTGTATGCAAATACTATGCTTAAATGCCCCGTAAGAGAAAAGCTAGATTCTTTTTTTATATAGCATTGGCATTATTAGTAAAATATCAAGCTTCCTTTTATTTTATGTTTTGCATCATTCGTTTCTTCACATACAACACTGACTGCAATAGGTTCAAAAGTATGATCAAGTTGATTTATGTGCTCACAAAATATGAATTTGTGATCTGGATTATTTAAGTAGTCTGTATGGGGGGGGGGCAAGTATACAAAGCCCCCATACTGTATACAAGATTCAATTTTGTGATATGGCTACTTACTCTTTTATCAAAGTCAGGAATTTCTCAACCATTATGCCCATAAAAACATGTTAGTGACTTTACTTTCCCTTTCCATACCCCATCCTAAGTTTCCATATGGTCTTTTCTAGCTTGCTCCATCCCATTTCCATATCATTATTTTTCACTCCATGGCCTTTATATCTAGATCTCACTTATCTTTTTCCAAATCCAGCATAACAGCTAAAAATTCGTTTTCTCTTTAATCACTTAGTTTATATTTATTTTCCCACAACATTATTTATACTCTTTCTGCTTGTAAGCATTTACAATCAATTAGCAGGTGACTAATATTTTTCATGGTTTCTTTACATAACTTGCAGACTAGGTCACACACATTTCTCCATTTATGTGTACATTGTTTTGTTTCTAACAATCCTGTTTGAATCTTAAACAGAACTTTCTTAAATCACACACAATATTCTGTTTACTTCAATATATATTTCGACACTACTCTCCACACTAGTTATCCATCTCTCCAGTTCCCTATTTTATATTAATGCATTTATTCTTCTATGCTATTGTTTGCCCCTATAAAAATCTTCCTAACAGAATCATATCACCTTTTGTAGAAGCATACCGACATAAAGACTTTATTCAAATCTTCAGCATACCATATGAATTTTCAAACATATCTTTTTTGCCTGTCCTTTAATTCTAACCCAATTAAGTCCTATTTTGGTTATTCTCTGACTATGCATAAATTGTAATCTGCCCAAAACACTTGTCAAATGATTATTTGAAGTCTAAACTGGGTTGCCATTTAGATACTGTACTTATTGGATTTAAAAGTAAAGTAATTGAATTATTTGAATGGCCAAACAATTAAAATGTCAAACTAAGTTTTATTTCAAAGCATATTAAATTAAATGACCAATTACTAAAAGCTTCTTTTGATTGTGCTTTATTAAACTCTAAACAAAATGAAAGATACAATTGGTGAAAATTTTGTCTTAGCAGCAATAATAAAAATTTATGAAACCATCTTTGATTCTAAAATACCAAATTCTTTAAATATAATATGTTCAATGACATAATTAAAAGAATAGATACTATTGTAGATAATACCATGCCTATATTATAATAATAAATCATGCCAAATATCATTTTCCCATAAAATTTGATGAGATAACTGATAATACAAATTATTCTACAATATGATTTTTGACATTTATCTGTATAATTTAAAAATTAATGAAAATTTTGGAGAAATCTTTCCGGTGCAACTAAAATAATACATTGAAAATAAAAATATTTTTTTCTACAAAATGAATTTGATTACCAAAAGTGCAATAAGTTTTCTACCGAAAAAAAAGCAACCATGACTGAAAGGTTTTATAGAATTAACAGTAGTTTATTCAATTGTAAGACATGTTCATTATATCATTCACAGAAAAAAAATCTACTTTCTTGGCATGAAAAGAATGACTTAGTAAAAGAGCTGCAAGTTTCAACAGTAAAACTTTATATACAAAAGTAAGAACATCAATAGAATACTTTTCCAAATTTTATATTAAGAGATGGATTCCAATTATGAATCCTTTTTACATCAGAAAAAAGTAAAATAGTCATTGCATAGTAATGTTTTAAAAAGGCATTTAGTATTAAAAGATGAATTACAATTTTTTCTTTTTTTTGTCAGATTAAAATAAGATGTTTGCTTTCATGTCTGATTATTTTGGGAAAAATAAAAAAAAAATTTTTTTTCCTCTGTAAAGAAAAAATACAATATATATTTACCCTAAACACAAAATTTCAAGCATTTCAAAATACATTTCTTCATAATAATATTTCTGCAATATAATTTTCACTACACCACGCTCATGCACGTCGGAAGCTGACGTCTTATGTAAGGATATAATCTTAAACATAACCAAAAACATTCAGCTGATGAGTGTTGGTTCTAGTATAAAATGTGCATCTTGGGAATCGTATATATTTTTCAAATTTTTGGTCATATGTTTACAACAGTTCTGTTGCATTACACATAAAAGGCCGCCTTGTCGCATCGCACTAAAGAATTTTAGCGAATGCCCACACTTCATACTTTTTTTGTGTATTATCTGAGGGTGTGTATATTTTAAGTATCCGAAAACCGTTATTTGTAAATAAATGTTTTTTTTTCATTAAAATAACGCGATTTCAGTATTCGACGGTTTACAGACTTCTGTAGTCAAGATTTAACGGATAAAACCTAATCAAACGGTATGTCTGAACATACTTTGAAGTAAGTAACGCGTATTCTCGATAACATCCACGAGACAAATAAAATGGCGCATGGAAAGTCAGACGATGTTCCATTGTCTGACTTACCGACAACAGAATCGGAAGCTGTGGTGTTTTTGCAGAGCAAGAATGTACTTCCACAGTCAAAGACATGCGAGTGTGGAACACCAATGACACTTTTTATCAGAAAATGTTTCACTCGATTTCGATGTCCGTTGCGTTCATGCAGGCGCTCGGAGTCGATTAGAAAGCTGAGTTGGTTTGACGGCTCCAAAATACCGATTGTTAAAGCTATACGGGTGATATATTACTGGAGCCGCGAACAGCTCGCTGACGAAGCTGTCCGGACAGAACTGGGTCTCGGCAGAAGTGCCGTTGTGCATTTGACTAACGGGCTGCGTGAGCTGTGTTGTGAGAGTTTGTTATCTCGACCGTGCTGTCAAATCGGCGGGCCCGGTTTGACAGTAGAGGTTGATGCAACTCTCATTGGCCGGGGAAGGATCCACCTGGGAAAAGTGCTACCTCAACTGTACCTTTTGGGGGGAGTGTGTCGTGAGACAAGCGAATGTTTTTTATTATGTATTCCTTGCAGATCTGCGTCGACCCTTTTGCAGGCTCTGAAAGACAACGTCAAGTCCGGATCGACTATCTTCTCGGACTGTTGGAAAAGTTACAAAACTGTTGACCTTGAGGCGGCTGGATTCCACCATCTAACAGTAAACCACACCTACAACTTTGTGGACCCTTCGACAGACTCTCACATGCAAAATATTGAGCGTCTTTGGGGCTTGCTAAAGTGTCGCAGTCGACGCGGAACTCCCAGGAAATTACTGCCAAACTACATGGCAGAATTTATTTGGCGTCGTCTCCACAAGGATGAAGATGTTTTCGTGGCCATACTTTCAGAGATGTCTTTGTCACAGCACGTCAACACACAGTAGGCATCTTTAATTATTTATTTTGTTCATTTTAATAAAGGAAAGTTAGTTTTACAAATGTTTTACGTGTTAATGTAAATGAATGAAAGTTATTTTTACAATTTTTTAAAGTTTTTAATGTAAATAAAAGTTGGAAAAGTTATTTATCATAATTTTAATATTTGATGTCATTTTTTTTAAAAAGCGTTTTAAAAATTAGTCAATGTTATTTTTAATCCTTTTTAACGTTGTTGATCTGTATAGAAAAAAAAAGCGTAATAAGTTTTACTTTTGTTGGTGTCAGTTTTTTAAAAAAGCGGCAACCAAAAAAAAAGCACAAGTAGTTTTAAATTTGTTTCAAAATAAAAAAACCCACGATATTTGTAAAAAAAAAAAAGACTAATAAGTTTATTTTAATTTTTTTTTTTAAAAATGCAGGTTATTTTTTTAAAAAAAGCATAACCAAAAAAATGTCATAACTTTTAAATTTGTTTTTTTTTTTTTAAAAAAAAAAAAGCCCCCCCCCCAAAAAAAAAAAAGCCTACAAACTTTACAATATGTTGATTTTATTTTATATTAATACACATAAATGTAAAAAGATAAATATAATCGCCTTGTAACATTGCGAGTCACAGTTTGTACTAGCAAAATGCAATGTGACGTCATAGAACTTTCATATGAAAAATATAAATGCTTGGGCCAAATTCAATCAAAATGTGATGGAACTAGTCTTTTGAAATAACTGCTTAGTTTTATTATGATGTATTAATTATTTTGGAATGCTAGAAATACATGTTTGGATTGTTTTTATTTTTTGACGGTATTCATATGGATTTTTTTATACACATGAATACAATATTAAACATGCACAAACTTTCAGGCGATATTTCTAAAACCCGATCTGATATCTTTCCTTACTAAAAATTGCTGAAATTTGTGATAAACTAGAGACAGAACATAAGGCATTGGAATTCTTCCAAAGTAAAAGTGTTCTGCCCTCTCAAAAAATGTGTGTCAGTGGCCGTCAAATGGAACTATGTGAGTTCAAACGCCGAATGGAGATGCAACATTACTGTGTGTCAAAATCACACACCACTTTGGAAAAGAACCTGGTTTAAGGGCTGCAGATTGTCATTTGTCACAGCCATCCGAATCTATTATTGGAATAAAAACCAATTGACCATACAATTGGAAATAAATGATTTCGATTTGAGCAGAAAGACTTATTGCATGGAAGCAATATTTGAGAAAAGCCTGTAAAGAAATTCTGCTATCTCACCCATCCTGCAAAATTGGAGGGTCAGGAAAAATTATAGAGATTGACGAAACTCTATTCACTAAACACAAAAATCAATAGGGAAGAATTCTCTCGCAACATGGTTATTTGGTGGTTAATGTAGAGAACTGAAAGTCTTTCATAGTCACTATTCCAGGTCAAACAGCATCTATTTTTCTAGGTGCTATAAACAACATATCGCACCAGAATCCTCCATATATTCTGACTGTTGGAAAGCCTACAAAAATGATTGAACGCTGTAGGATACCAACATTTCAACATAAATTACACTTATCAATCCTTGTACAGGGGCAGATATGCAAAATGTAGAAAGACTTTGAGGGCTAGTAAAATGGTGTAATAAAAAAGAATGGAGACCAATAAACTTCACCTGGAGTCATACTTAGTCAAATTCATATGGCAATGATTGCACCATAATGATATATTCAATGCTATGTTATAAGCCATTAGCATACCATCAGTGTAAGTTTAAAAATTTTTAAATTGCTGTAATCTGTCCACGTCTTGTGAAAAATTATTTTTTTAATCTGTTATTAGTTAATTCACCAATCTACTTCTGTAAATGATTTTCCTGAAAAAGCTTCAAAATTTGAATGTTCTTTTTGTCTACTTTCATGTCTATCTCTTTTAAGTATTTGTTGGATTTTTTTTATGTGTGTTGTACTTGGGTTTTTTGGATGTTATGTATTCAATTTAAAAATTTGTCGGGGTGGACGATGGGTGTTTTACTTACATTTCATTTATTAAAGGGAATATATTTTTAATGTATAGAGGTCTATCACATCACATTTCGTTTTGCAACTTTTAATATGCAATCCAAATTTTTTCTTTGAGAATTAGAAATTTGTCAGGTTGGTGGGGTTGTATTTCATGTATTTCACCAATTTCTGTTTTTCTAATTTGAATTTTACTTATTTTTCAGCGATCTTCATGCATGGGGGGGGATATGTATTTCACCAATTCCTTTTTTGTAATTTTAATTTTACTTATTTTTTAGGGGCAAAGTGCAGTGCACCAAACAGTATCAAGTAAAGCCGTATTGTTGCAATAGGTGTGACTTTAAGACTTCTTGTAAAAGTTATTTAAAGAATCATGAAAGTTTGCATACAGATGAAAAACCTTATCAGTGTAACTTGTGTGAATACAAGAGTTCCTATAAAGGTCCTTTAATCCAGCATGAAAAAACTCATAAGAAAATACCTTTTCATTGCATTACATGTGGCTACAAATCTTTTCATCAAGGCAATTTCAAAATTCATGAAAAATGTCATATAAAAAAAGAAATTCAACTTAATAGCAAACTCTTTGAGTGTCAACTATGTGATTACAAATCTCCAAATAAAAGTGATTGGCAAAGTCATGAAAATAATCATTTTGATCATTTTTACAATCTAGTCATTCCTGTTAATTTATCTTGAAAACAAAAAATTTACTTTAAATAATGAATTTATAAGTTTATTCAGAACAAAACTATAATAAACGATTCCTGGATGGTTGGAGTATTCACAAAAAAATATATGCATAAAAAGCAATAGAGGATAAGGATAATTTATTGTTATTAATTGATGCTTTGTATATATACATTTTTTATCTCTATAATTTTATTTGTTTTTTCACTTATTAAATATGTATGTAGACACATATGTGTAAGACAAATATTTTTATATTCTTTCCAATCTTTATATTTTTATATATTTATAATTTTTGAAGTTTTTTTTTGTAAATTGAGTTGGTTATTGAAAGAGAGTTCTGAAGAAAATTAATTGCCAACAATAAATCTATCAGAAACATCTAAATAAAAAATTGTAAGAGGATATATCTATGATTTAGTTATAATAAAATCATTGTTATTAAAAGATATGTTGACAATTCATAACGACTATTAAAGCAATACTCCCATTTTTTGATGAGACTTTGGTTAAGATCCCTGGAAGTAAAAAAAAATCGCTATTGTTAACTGTCAATAACCATAGTAGCTTGATGGGTTATGGCTGATTCAAATTTTTTATTTCATAGTCAGAAGAAACCATGCGTCACATCTCTCAAATTGTGTTTAATTTTTGTCCAGAAATTCTAGCCATTTCAGAGATAACTAGATAGGCATTTTTAGCTTATAAACTATCATCACTGCCCTCTTCTAAGATATCTGAGGAGTTAGACAGGTTTAAGGCAATGGAATTCTTGATCATATCCAACTTGAATGAGCTATTCTAATTATTCCCATAAAAGACCTGATTGTTTTATCATCACTTTGCAATTAACACGTCTTGACTGCTTGATTATTACTTGTTTCTATCAATTAAACAATTTCTTTCTGTAATAGCAGATAGAAAATTGGAATAATGATAAATAATAAATTTCAAAAATAATATTTTTCTATTGTCTGACTATTATAGAAAATAAGATTTGAATCAAATAAGTGAATGATTACTTCATTTAGGCCAATTGATATTGGGATATAATTAAAAGAACAGTCGACTAAAAATAAGAAAATACCATTGGTTGATTTTGCTCACCCCATATTAAAAAATACTACACAAAACAAAAGGTAAAAAAATGAATTAGTCATGAGTGCTCCCATAAACTAGTGGTATACATGACAGGATTAATCTCACTCTTTTGGAAGAGAACTTAGGTCACATAATTTGCCTTATATATTACTGGTCATTGTGAATCAAAATGGTAGGCCAAACCCACTGAGACATTAACATGAAGAAACAGCTCAAATCTATTTAGTAACATTCTGTTGGTTGCTATATATCCATATTTGTTTTTTGTGTATTCATGTTAACTGTGTATTATATAAATTTTTACCCATCCAATTCCATTGAGACAATAAAAGTGAGGAATGGCTAGAAACTGCTATATAGACATATATATCTTTCATGTATCATTATTTATTATAATTGTGTGTTATATAAACATATTACCCATCCAATTATAGAAATGTCTGTTTTATTTACACTACTCAACCCATCACAGTGGAAAATAATACACTTGATGTTATTGACAGGAAGATAATACAGATATTTCTAAAATAAATGGCATAGAGATAAATGAAATAAAAACTTATAGTTAATTTGTGCTAGTATTTATATTTAAATAAATTATATCCTTACATTCTTTTAAAATTTCCATTAATGTATATCTGATTTTAATTTAACATTTATATAAAACATGATCTTTGTTTGCAAATAATGCAAAGGAATACAAAAGATATGTTCATAGATAATAAAGAATATATGCTGATATTTTTATAAAGATTAAACAATTAAATGGAGATATAATGTGACCAAGGTACTTGTGGAGAACCATTGATGCAAATCATCCAAAAACACAAGGTTTAAGTTGTAATCGATATTAATTATATAAATTCAACTTGCAAGTATAGTTATTAACCAGGCTTGGTTGCAATATAGCAGCACTTTGTATTAAACAATATTGCTATAGCTAGTTTTGTTGCAATTAATCCTACATGCACAGGGATTAAAATAATAAGACTAAAGGATAATTATTCATGAATTTGAAAAGCATTTTTTCTTTGGCTAATTAATACAATTCATTATTATATTTAAAAAATGATTTGTCCAGAACAATCAGTATAGGTTCATGTAATATTGTTGAAAATATAGGAACAACAATTGCCAGGTACATAGCTTCTGTTCTATTCAGTTTCACATTTTTATGAAATACTGCTTTTTACAGATAGTGGTCATAAGATTTGTCTGATGTTTTAGGTCATATGACTTAACCATCATTGAAGACCTCCATGAATAAGTGACTTTTATATTGATATACTCTGATGGAAAATGACTTTTTAAACAAAATCAGAAGTTATGCATTATCTCTTAGAAAGTATTAGGCAGGATAATCTATACCTTTTTTTGAAACAATTGTATATCTCTATAAGCTCATTTAAATTTTTTTTACTAAATTATTTTTTTAGCTTTTATTTATATTATGTTTTTTTCTATCACATTTTAATAAAAGCTGTTTTATTAATTGCAAATCCTCTGCTCATATTCATAATTTTTATTATAAAATTCTTATAAAAAAATAATAAAAGCTATCTTTTTTTGTTCTCCTTACCCCTAAGTTCCACTCCTTTTTTATAAAGTTTATTTTATCCTCAACATCTTAGACTTAAGAAATACATGTTTAATGGTTTTTTTACCATCTCCACGTCTATAAGTTCAAATTCTTATTGCAACTTTGCTTTTCCTGGAATCTAAATCTTTCCTTGGACCAAATAATAATAAATTACTATTTTTATCATTTATCTTATTTATTTGTGTGAAACATCATAGTATGTTACTTCAATCTTATGACAGATACTACAAGTCAATCTAAGTACCTAAAAACAATGTACAATTTCTCTATTTAATTCTTTTGATTTAACATCAAAATACAAGAAGTATTATCAAAAAAAAACTATTCAAGTTGAAATAAAATAATTTGTATAATCATTACAAAAAAAGAAAAACATGTTGTAGACATTTGTTAGAGAAACTGATATATACATGAATGTTAATATAATTTTACTCTGCTGAATTAAAAAATTACTCAGGGGAATTAAAGTTGCAAATTTTATCTGATAAAGAAAAAACTAATTACATCCATAATTTAATTTTTTCTAATTAAAGATAATCTTTGGAATTTTGAAAAAATATTAATTAAATGTATACTTTCAGAAACGTAGTGGCTCATAGTATAAATCCATTTAAAATGTAAATCAGCTTAGTCAGACTTATGTTTAAGAACCAAGAAAAAAAGCAACAGAATATGTCAGTTGAAGAGCTAATGATGATCTAAAAAATGTATCAGAGATTGAAAAGGTCATAAAAACTTCTGTATTATTTATCTTTATTAATTGATTAGTGGAGTAGCCTGTCAACCACTCTCACACACACAGCAACTCAATATACATCAATTGGCTTAGTCTGTATAAAACTAAACTATTATTAAAATTTTTAGAAGTATATATTTTGAACTTATTAAACCCTTTCCATCAACATTTCATTTCACTTTTTTGTGCTGACAACAATCTCATAGTAAGAAAATTTGAATGCTGATAATTAAAAATAAAATAAAACAGTATTTATCTTAATAAATTATTAGATAAATAAGTCTTCACACTAGACTACATTAACCAATCCCATAAGTTTCTGAAGTTGTCATTTTTGGATTTGAAGGCATTATTAACTGTTCTTTATCAGGCAGAAACTTCCTGTATTGAAGAAAATGACGCCAAAATTTAAAATACTTGTTTTTCAGGTATGTTTGTTTGTTTTGAATGTCACACCAAATCTTTTGTGTACTCTAATTACGCTCTCTTTATGTCATTTGATTTTTCTGAGATCAGTATATCACCCACATTAAAGGATTAATTCATCTATTCCATTAATTTGAAAAATATTTAGTGTAATGTTAATCGCAAATGAGAGGTAGATGTCTTCAGAAATCCTATATTGATCAAATCTTATCAACTTTTGCCAGCTGATAGAACACATTTTTTCTTTTCAAAATAAACCTAAAATATGAGATGCATTTTATGCAGCTATAATCAAAAATACGAATTAAAATTTCAGTCAGTCTAAAACTTTGAATTATATTAATATACGTATATATTGTAACCCTGTACTTTTGTACATTGTTATTAAATTATTTTCTTAATAAAATAATCTGTACTATTCAGTTATATTTTAAAAGTAAATAATTAATAAAAGTGTAATGAGACTATAACTGCCTCTATCACTGTTATGCTAATTAATTTGAATGAAATAAAATATTTACTTTATTGTATTTTAATGAATATCATAAATATTAACTTGTTATGGTAAAAAATATTATTAAAGTTAGTTTTCAGTCAAATATATTTGATAAAGATAGAAAGAGAATAAATAGATTTAATTTTATTATTAACTTTATAAATGTTAATGATGGGGAGTTATAAGTTAAAGTATAATTAATAATAATATGATTATTAAGCTGTAGTGTAAATTATAAAGTAGTAAATAGTTATTTAGTTAATTAACTGTAAAAATAAATTATATCTTTAAAAGTAAACTAACATACAATTGTTTGAATAAGTTAAACTGTAGATTAGAAGATGTCATTTCCTCTGTGTGCACGTGTGTGTGTGTGCATGGAAGAATTTAGGTTTCTTAGTTTTAATAACCACGATAATCGATAATCGTTTTCTTTTAAAAATCATTAAAATTTTTAATAAATAAATATTTCTATACATGAACAATAAAGGGTTAAATAAAAATGCTTCTGATAAACCAAGATTTATGAACAGCAATGTATTATTTTAATGAGGAATTAAATGTAATTTTATTATCTTTTTTTTAATTAATTTTCATAATGAGAAAATCCATTACATTGAACTTTATTCAACTTATTAAAGACCATAAGTTTTTATTATTTAATAATGTGGGTTAATGTTACATAATTTTTCTCAATCATTTTCTTGTATTGGTTATTTTAATTGCTACTAGGGTCACTTAATCAAGGGGAGGTGGCCAACTGTTGAGATGTGTCACAGGTAGTATTTTAACTGGGGATCATCATTTTTCAGGGTGTGACTGTCTCTCTCTCTGATCTGTTTCAACCCAGCTGCCTGACCTACAACTTTAAGAAGTGATAATTTTTTTTTATAATTATTTTATTTTTGTTTTCTTAAAAGTGTTAAATTATAAATTTAGTAGTTATTTGTATCTACAATGATTTGCTAAACTACTCAAAGATATCTTTTTTTATTTTCAATTTAATGTAACTCTAATTTAAACTATTAGCATAATGCCACAGACAAGTTTGTTATTTATCATATTTAAACTTTGTTAATTTTATTTAATGAAGCCAGGTAGTATATTTATTTTACATTAATTTACAAAATTAGGCAGGACATTGGACTAATCTATTCTTCATTTATACTTAATGTTTTTAAAAAAAGAAAATTAAAATATGAAATTATGAATTATAACCTGCTCCAATTCTGAGTGAATAATTATGATACTGCAATACTAATTACCCTACTAATTAAGAGGTAACTTATTTTTGACAAATAATTATTGAGAAAATGAACTGTATAAAGCTAAAATAACTTGTCATCTTTAACTTAAGGAAAATTATTATGTAAATGCATTTGCTTTCTCCAAACTTGTATCATTTTTAAAAGTATTTGGAAGGAAGTTGGACTTAATAAAAATTTTAAAATAAAAGGAATTATATGATGACTGGAATATACTTCGTTCTTTACGTTTATGCCAATGTAATATTTTGAATGAATGAAAGAAACTTAAAACTTCTAATTAATTCCTTTTAAAAAAAGCTTGCTAAAAATTTACAATAGATAATTGACATGTATTTTATTACCTGCAGACTATTAAAATTAATATTGTCTTCGCAAAAAGAGTTGATAAGTAAAAAAAATAAAAATGCTTCATCTTAAAGAATAAAAAAAACATTCAATTCCAAACTTAGTCTTTAAATTAGTTTTAAGAATTATAGTTATATTTGTTCATGCATATTTGAAGGTACTTGCTGCATTTCTAAAAAAAAATTCAATTGGTACAGAACTCTTTGTTGCTAGAATAATCTTCTAAGGAAGGACTGCACCCTCAACAGACCACACAACATGGAAAAGTTTTACTAATGAACTAAGGTGTTCTAAAAATATATATATAGTTATTTTTTTAATATTATTATTGCATTTTTATTTTTAGTATTGTTATTACATTATTTTATATCAAGATAAATTTATTTTTATTATTGTTCTTGATGTCATTATTGGATTTATAACAGAATGTGTAAGTATTCTTGCACATTATCAGGTAAATTTTAAAAATGCTTTATTCCCAGGAGATATTTATCACTTACATTTATTTTTCTTGAAAAAAACAGGTTTGGCTGAATATTCTATTCACGAACTGATAAAACATCCAGGATGTTTATCAGCAGTCCAATATTTCTAATATAATCATTACAATATAATGATTCACCACAAGTTTTAATATAATTCAGTATTCATTAGCTTTGCATTATTTTATTTACTTTGCTTTTACGTGCACTATTTTTTATGAAATTTTATATTATACATTGCCTATATGTATGTATTTCTTGTTTACGGCCGAATTTTATTATGCGATAATTTTAAATATTTTATACTCATTTGACTTGCTCTTATATTGTTGGTTTCAGACATTGCTTATTGTTTGTTATTTTACTATGCATATTAATTTAGTCAGCTTTTATCAGTGTTTATTGATTATCTTGCCATTTTATAGTTTGAGATATATATTTGCCTTAGAACATTAACCTTTATTTTATATAGTATATTTATTGTGCTTTGCAGAATAGAGATACTTTCTTCTTCACACATTTTATTCCATGAGTTGATAATACTTTTTATTTAGTAATCATTACCACATTATTAAGGTACCTAGATTTTTGGAGAGGATCATTACTTTGGTGTGATTTGCATTTTTATTATGTGCTGAGTCAAAGTCCACACATACATTTTGCCTTAGATATAGGTGTTGAAGCTATCACATTGTTGCTCAAGTTGTTTTGCTGTGTAGAGCCTGGGTTTTGCTTATCACTCATGATGCCATTAAATATATTTTCCACCATAGTAGATGAAGTTATTCGTATATTGGATATGATATGGCAATGAGGATATCTATTGAAGTCCGTTTTTTAAGTTGCACTTCATTTGTAGAGCTTGATTAAGTACAACATTGTCTGTATTGTGCTGCAGTGTAAGGAAACCAACAAAATGTTTAAGAAATTTAAATGCTTATTGTTTACCACATAGCATAATGGGCAATACACAATCAATGTATTTATCTGTCATCTGGAGCATTTTGCTGGTGGGTTTGCAAGTTGTTTAACACTAGATATTTTATTATTATGGGGACACAGACTCAGTATAGTAAGTGTGTACATGACTTGTGGTGAATGATCCGTACCTTTCCTTAGATTTAAACTAAAATTAGAATAGAGCCTAGCAATATTAATTTATTGTTTAAGTCTGATAGTTAGTTTTATCATGCCACCTTTATATCAATAATGTTAATTGAAGCCTGATTAAGATGCATTTTTAAATAAAGTGTTTATTGCTCAGCTATGACTTGAGCTATCATTATTTTCATTTTGCTGAAATCCCATTTTTGTTAAATGGAATATTTAATGAAGAATAACTTTAAATAAACAAGTTAATGTTAAACCAATCCTTCCATTGAGTGTATTTGATAAATAGCCGATTAAAACATTTTGTTTTGCTTAAATCATTAGCTTATTTATTTTAAACATCAGGATATGTCACTTATGTTCTATGTTAACGATCAATATAACAGCCCCTATATTTGGCAAATAGCATTGATTTTTGTTGTACATAAAATATTGTATTACTTATAGTCATTAATAAATGTATTTGCTATTTGAAAAACTGTGTTTTTTTTCTATATGTGCTTTTGTCTTGAATTTTCAAAATTCATAATGTCTACAATGGTCATAATTTTAACAGATAACTAATTCATGCAGATGTAAATGTTTTTAAATGGAAATTTTTTCATAAATGCTTCCATTCCAAAGATGGGAATTATAACAAATAAAATCGGAAAAATATTTGATATTTTTAAAATTATTTAGACTATTTTTCCAGACTGCACAATATTAATTTGTTCATTTAGAATTCAGAGTTACATGTTTATATATCGTTATTTATATTGTGTTGTTGATGGGGTAGTGGGAAGATTAAAATATACTCTTTTCCAGTTATTTTGAATGAGGTCCTGGGTAAAAGGCTATGATTCTTCTAAATTTTATGTTTTATTTATGAATTTATTTAGTAAATTAAATATCTTTTTGAATAATTATTTTTATTATAAAAGATTAGGAACATTAGCTTATGAGAAAAGTATATGTTTCCTATAGTCTACCAGAACATCAGTCATTTTATTGACAACACAATACTATTATAACATAACTTCTAAGAATTACCAAGAACCCTGAGATCATTCCTACATCTATCATCATTCCATCAACTGTCCGTTCATTTATTTAGATTAGAATTATAGATGTGGCATAAGAAATTACTCTACAAGAGTAGAATTTTTTAGATCATGCTATTATTTAGGTTGGTGGCATACAATCATATTAGTGAAAATAATTAAAGATTATGATTCACAAAAATTATATTAATGATGCTTTTATTTAAGTTGGTGGCACAGATTTTGATTAATTAAAATATTGGAAGATTAAGATTCACAGAAGATTTTATTTTGACTGCAAATTATTGTTATTCTTTTTATTTCTACTCAGAAAATATATTTTGTTGAGAGGGAATTTACATTTTAAAAATGTTTTGTAATTTCGAGTGAAGTTTTTTTTCTTGCTAATTTGTTTTAATTATTTATTGTGTAATATGCATTTTTACTATTACTTTAAAAATTTCTATTTGTCTTAATAGAAGTCTCTGCAGTATTTATTAAATTATATGTAACCTCCACTGAGCTAAAAGCCTTTAGACCATGGATGTCTTGTATATAAGTGTCTCTACCCTGAGTATCAATTCTATAATGCATACATTATAGATTACTTTCTCCATTCTGATCTCCATCCAATTACATCTTTTCCCTTGGTTACATTTGGCACCTCAACTGTAGGAGTGAATTATATATTACCTTATATTATTATGCATTACTTTTTTTTCATCATATCCCCATTTCATATTAGGTTACAATATATATTGATTTATATAAAGGGATGTTTGTTTTGCTGATGGTCTAGGCATCCTGGTGAACTTTTAAAGAAACCTATCTTTCTCTATATAATTAGTTTAACAGTCACAGAACAAAAGCAGTGAAAAATAAAATAACCAAAAAAACTCAATTAGCTATAATTCCAGGTGGCCTAATGAACCAGCTTAAACAGTTAGATGTTTACATTAATAAACTATGTAAAAAATTCATGATGGGAAAATATTAACAGTTGGATGCAGTCTACAGATTTTAACGTGACCCCATCAGAAATAAGTGCATCATTAAACAGATTTGTGAATGGGTCAGAATCTCATGGGATGCTGTAAAACATGAGACAGTTATAAAGTCATTTATGAAATGTGGATTTATTAACTCACTTGATGGCACAGGTGATTTTTTATATTAAAACTCAGTTTCTTTAAAGAAAGTTCAAATACACTGGAAGTGAATTCCTAGGTTTTGAGGGTGAAGGTTAAAAGATATCTAACTACAGCTTTTTCCAGTTACATTTTTTTAGATATAAATAAGTATAAAATTAGTACAATAAATTGTTATGGAAATTCACAAAAAATATAGAAAAGTGTTTTTTTGAAAAAAATTTGTATGAAAAAGGGGGAACATCTTATATGCTACTTTGTTATTATGTCATAGATTTTTTTCAAATTTTTTACGTGTTCAATGTTAATGCAATGCCATAATATCAGAGTTGTCCAAACTAATAGTATTTGGGAATCAAATTTCAACCCACATTGTTACCAGTTCAGTAAATTTTCAGTGATATGCAATAGATGGTAGTATATTTTTTTAAAAATATACTTTGGTTTAATTTTATAATTATTCAGTAAAAAGCATTTACAGTAAATTAGTATAGAAAGAAAAAGAAACTAAGGATGACGTAATTTCTTTTGACTGTTAGAATAAAATTTGCTTTTTTAAAATGTGATTCTTCTTAAACATAAAAATCTTGTAAATGATTTTTAACATATGTGAAATACAGTGAGATTGTTTATATTAACACTTTTTAAATTTGAGTAAAAAACCACTGCAAAATATCCAAATGCTAAAAATTAAAAATAAAATATATAAAACACTTGGATGCATAATACACACACACACACACACACACATATATATATATATTTTCAACCACACTTTTGATCATTATATTTAACTTGAAATAAAACCATGGGGCATTATAAATTCAATAATATATGTAATTGAATTAATTACTTTATGGATGCCCCGTACATGTATTAATTAATTTGAGATGCCTTATGCTTTTATTTAAAGTTAAATATAACAATGAAAATTATGATTGAAGAAAAAAAAAATTTTTTGTATTTTTTATGTGTTTCTCTTCAAAATAAATAAAAGCATTTTTTATAAAATAATTTTAATAAGTATTGTTTAATAGTAGAATGTTTTTTTAGTAAAATTGTTAAAGAAACCTAGCTCTTATTTAATTACTATAATTCAAAGTCATGTAATAAATCTCTGTACAAATTTTTTCCCCAATATTCTTGGAACAGTGTCTAAGTATGAAATGATTTTAATAAACTAGGATTGAAAGTGACTCAAAAAAATTCATAGCCAAAGATATTGTAGAAGTTAAAACTCAAGCTAGTAATACATTCAAAATATGTGAATCACATGAGATTGTGCAGTATCAAATATTCCAACATAGTTAAACGAAAATGATAATCAAAAGTCACTGAAGCCTAGAAAAAAGTTGCTCAACAAAATAATCATGGCAGAGCAGAATCATCTACAAGCAAATACAAGTTTTCAGGAACACCACCTACTACTTGAAATAAAATCCAGGACCACACTGCAACCAGAAGCCTGAAGAATGTCAAGATATTTTCAAGATTTTACATGTGAAGACTTTGTTAAGAGACAGGATATGTCATATCCATATGTGCATAGTCTTATGTATTGTATCTACCAGAATTGAGTGTATTTTTAGTATTGGGTGTAAGATCGATCATACATTTTTTGTTGTTTTTTTCTGATTAGTTTTAATAGGTATTGCATTAATCTGAGAGTATTGAAATGGTTGCTATAACAATGAATGTTAAAGGAAGGGTTGTATTATTATAAAATGAATTAATAAATTAAATCCTATTCATTTGAGATATTAAAACAAGGCAAAACTGTCTCCATACAGTAGTGCCACCCTGTGCCAATGAGAGTAATCAATGGATGCCAGAAGGCTGGTGCATAAAATCCCTATCTAGTGCCTACTCATCCAATATTTCCAGACTTATTTCTGACTTATGCCCTTCATCATTGAGGAGCCTTGGATTATTTTAATAACAATTATGTGCTATTATAAGAGATGGTGATCATGTGACATTTGAGATATGTGAATAATACAATTTACAATTTTAATGAAATGATTACTATTTCCTTAATTATTTTTATTTACTGCAGTCATAAGTTATATGTCATAAACATTACAAACAAATGAACAATATTTTAAGTGTGTATATTTTTATGTTTATGTTATGTATAAAGTTTAAGTTGGAATCATATAGATATATATAAAGTATATATTTTCAGTGCAATATTATGGAAATGTAGTTTACATTGTGTTGATTTGTGTTAGGTTAAAGTGTATTATTTGTGTTTTTTGTAAATATTATTTTTTATATGTAATTATTATGAAATCTTATTTATTTATTTTATTATTGTTGTAAAAGAAATTTTGTTTTGAAATGTAGGATGAGTTTAAACTTTATATTCTAGTAAAGAACAAGCATAACCTTAGTTTTGATGATGGCTGTGAGATTAGTTGTACAAGGTTATAAATAAAAATGGGCAGTTCTAATTCACACTTTACTATTTTGACTTTTATCACAGCAAATCCTTTTATATATATATTTTGTTTTATGTGTTTGCTAGATAATTACAAAACAATGGAGTAAAAACGAATATATTTGTCTGGGAGACAAGCCTGGTTTTCTGAATACTTTTTATAAGAAGGAGAAAGGAAATTTATAGTATTTAAATTTATTTTAATATTTGTCTACAGAAAAATGATTGCCATGGATAATCAAAATGTTTTAGTTATGAAACGATATTTGTCTACAGTAAAATGATTGCCATGGGTAAGCAAAATATTTTAGTTATGAAATGTCATAATTAATAATATACTGCTATATATGAGAATTATGCCTATTTATGGATATCATTTTATAATGCAGATGGATTATTTTGACTAGGATTTGAACCAATTTATTTACATATTGCACATGTTGTAAATGGAAACCAGATTCTGCATATATATAATGTTATTACAATACCATTATTTTGCTATATAAAGAATAAAATACTATTTCTGAGTACACTGGAATTTGATAACAAATTTTACTTTGTATGCTATTTATAATATATTTTACCTTGAACAAATTAGTGGATCATATTAATTAAATTACTAGAAGCACACAGAATAAATATTTGAATTATTCTGTTTCTTTGAAGTACATATGTGAAAGGACTGTGTTCAGATTATATATATATATATAAATTTGTATTTTATTTACTTACTTATTTATATTGTATTTTTTCAACATTATCTATTATTATATTAAAAGTTGGTAAAATGTTTGTTTATATACATAAATATAACAAAGTTAAATATTAATTTATATTTAAAATTATCTATTCTAATTCAATTGTTACTAGTTTTTTTTTCTGAGCAAACATAATATCTGGTAAAAGGAAAATATACACAGAAAAGATATTTTTTTAAACACTATTTAGTTTTATTACTGCTAGCATGTTTCAGCATATTTTTATTATATATTCATGGCATTCAGTAATGTGAATAATTGGTTTTTTATATAAATGTTATATTAACTGTTAATGTATTAAATTTTAATTTGAATATTCAAATAACCCATTTATCACTAGCTATTGCACATGCTTCTTTAATGTTCCAATTTTTTTCTTCTCTATCTTTGCTTTTCTTAGCTCAAATCTATGACCATATCATTTGCTTGTGGTTTTCAAATATTGGTGCTCTTTATCTCAGAGTTCTATTTTATATGTATCAGTGTTTGGCATGTCTTGTTGACATATTGGCTTTGATTCTCATAATATGCAGCATTGCAAGTAGATTAACTGAACTTAATTCTATAGACCACTTGCTGTGCTTGTTCATTTTGTATAGAGTCTTTAGAGTTATTGATTAATTGCTTAAGTGATGGAGCAGTTTGAAAACTTATATTTTATTTATTTGAGAATTTCTTCATTTTGTATAGAACCTGTTTATGGCATTTATGGTTTTATTGTGATTATTTCCTATATTTCAGCAGTCATTTGAGTACTGTTCAATGTTCCTTTTATCATATTCAAACTTGCATTGTGAATAGATTCTGTATAAAACAACCATTCAATCCTGCATATTTATGTGATATTGGAGTTATCAATCTAGGGTGGATTTATCCTCTTATATTTAGGGGCTTAATCATCATTCTGTAGTCTAGCATGTGCTCTGTCTTTGCATATATAAATCCAAAAACTTTATTTTCTATTATTGTCTTCTTTCTTGAAGCATCGGTGTTCTCTCCAATTCTTGTTGTATTTCATCAATTTGTGGGTCTGTCACACATAAATATGCTGACCATGTTTCTCACATGTATTGAACTTGAGTTTAAATATCTGTGATTAGGTATAATACATTTTTTAATTTTAGCTAGGAATAGACTTTTGATGATACTGATGCTGGAGAATCCCAGCAGCCAGTCATTATTTATTTTATTATATTTTTCATTTGCTACTGCTGCTGTGAGATTTTTGTCAATCTCTTTCAAAACCTGTATTATGAATTACCTTTTGTGATGGTTATAGTTGCTGTTATTTAGCAATTTATTAAGCACCTCATTTGTTAATGAATTTTTCAATGTTTTAATTGAGTATTCACCAAATCTCAATTCTTCAGTCATCCATACAGCAATAGATGTGACTATTTTGTAAAAGTATGGATTTCCAAAATCAATAATCATTCTCAGCAGGGAGATTTTTTTATACAGCTTTATGTTTGCAAAAATTCTCGGAATGCTTGCAATGGAGGGATACATTTTGAAATATTCCACTTTTGTAAACACTTTTTCTTAATGCTTTCTAAGAATTATTGAAATGAATTTGTGTTTAATGTTTTTAAGATTACATGTTGCTATATTTGTAAATCAAGTTTTATTTGGTACTCATCCTTTTTCATTAACACCATAGTTTCCTTTATGCAAATCATATTGTAACTTTGTCTATATGTTTTAGTGTTCTTTACATTAACATAGCATTTATCCTTATGCTTCTTCAGTAAGATACACACTATTCTAACTGACTTTTCAATAATCTGATGTTTTAAGGGGTCATTTTCAAATATGATTTCTATATCAGTTACTATTTTAATGTTATCATTTTTCCATTCCCTGTCCATGAATCTTGATTCATTATTTAATGTTACCAATTGTTTCTGATATCTCTTCATTGGTTAAGTTGATCCAATTGTTTTGTTTATTGCATTCCAATTTTTTGCTTTGTTTCAACTAAAAAACGCAATTTCTTATCATATTTGCTCTTTAATTTTAAGGCCAAACATATACAATTATTTTTAATTTCCTTTGGTGCATCATATTTTTTTATTCATTATTTTATTTCCATTCATTGTCTGCTTTAATTGATTATTTCACACCTTGTATTATCAGTTCTAGTAAAACTATGTTGTTTTTGCAAAATTCTGAGGCTGATTATTGATTTTGGCAATCCATACTTTTACAAAATGACCAAACCTATAGCTTTATGAATGACTGAAGAATTGGGATTCAGCAAATACTCAATTAAATTGTACAAATTTGTTAACATATTTAAAGCACAAAATAGATACTAATAATAAAATATGCATCATTCAGTTGAGCTGATTGATGAATTTCTAAGTAATAGCAACTATTATAATTGCAAAAGGGAATTCATAATAGAGATTTTGAAATGGATTGTCAAAGATTTTTTAGCTGCAGCAAATATAAAGTATAAAATGAATAATAACTTGCTAATAGAACTCCCTAGCAGCAGTATCATCAATCATCTATTCCAAGCTAAAATCGAAAAATCTATTATACCTATTCACAGATATATAAGTGTGACAAACATACAGATTAATGAAATACAACAGAAATTGGAGAGAGCATCAGTGCTTAAATGGCCCTTGGATAAATAAGACAATAATAGAAAAATAAAGTTTTTGAACTTATATATACAAAGTCATGGCCATATGCTAGACTATAGAATGATGATTAAGCCCCTAAATATAAGAGGATCATTCCATTCCAGATCAATATTTTCAATATCACAAACATGTGGTATTGAAGCGTATTTTAACACAGAAATCATACACTATGCAAGTTTGAATACAATAAAAAAAATTGAACAATACACAAATGTCTGCAATAGGGGATATAATTATGATAAAATCATAAAGAGATTCTATAAAAAAAATAAGAAATCACTTCCCCAACCAACACGTAGAACCTAAAAACTGGATATGCCTATCTTATATTCAAAAGATGTGCAAATAACAAATATATGTAAAAATAAAATTGTAACTAGGATTAAACATCTTAACACCTTACCACCTGCCTTCTAATTGTGTCACTGAAACTATTGTTAGGAAAACTAAGAAAGCATTAAAAAATTCAAATCAAACAAACATGGAAACAGTTTTTGAGTCATTACCCTATCAGCAATGTATGCCATTGTTGACTATAGGAAAGTCTTCGACCAACTTAATGATTGGCAGAAAGTTAGGAATAGAACTATCAGTAATGATACCACTGAAACACCAGCAAAAATAACAGCCAACAAATAAAATCAAAATTGGGTACAAAATATGGTTTTATGATAAACTAAGATACTAATGGATGACAACAACTAGTGACAGTGCAAACAAATAATAGTCTACATTACTGTTGGCATTGAAATCATATCCACCAGAGGTGGACACAGAAAAAAACATACCTTGTCTGAAATAACTTTACCTATAAAACAAATATGACAAAAAAAACAAGAAAAAGAGACACCACAGGTTCAGACTAAATCACAACCAGTTATGACAAGATTCAATGAGGGTCATGAAAATATAGATAACTCAATGCAAAACTCAGACATAAATACTTCAGGAACAGTAGTAATAGAAATGGAAAAAATACTGGCAAAAGAAAAATTAAGAAACTGCCATCTAAAGAGATGAGAGGAATTCATATGCAAGGTGTGAATTTAAAATTGAGAAGAAATGTGTAAAAGGGCGATGTTGAATATTATAATATAGTAGCATTTGTGTATGTATATATATTAGCAATTTATGGTAAAGTGTATGTAATTAAGAGCCTAAATAAATATGAATGCACATATCAAAATAGTGGATGCTAATAGTGAACATACATAGTAAGTTAGCAGTCGTATATTAATAAAATTATAAATTGAGATGGATATATATATCAACTGGTTTGTTTATTAGTGTCTATACATAAAAATTAAAAACAAAACTACATTGTATCAGCCAGAGTGAGAGATTGCATTACTTATACTACTCCAGAAAAAACAACAGTAGAAATGAAAGTATAAAAAATCATGCCACAGATGATGGTGGTGGGTTTTTTCCTGATAGTCTGATCAAAGATTTTCATCTTAGATTAGAGACTTTATTCATGCCTGATCAGCAAAATTCTAAGTGCAAATGGGGATTGATTATAAGTCATACAGACTTTACTATTATTTTAAGTTCCACTATAGCTTTAGTTATTGTAAATAATAATATACTATTTATTTACTGGGGGTATTAAGTAACCTCAGTGTGAACTCTCTTTCTCTCTCTCTCTATATATATATATATATATATTCTAAGTTCTAAATTACCAAGATGATAGCCCATATTTTTGCCAAATGTAGTTTCAGCCTTTTAAAATGAACCCAGTGAAATTCAAAACAAAGCCAACTGATATTGAGTCAGCTGATAACAAACAGAAAATTATATGCAGACCAATTAAGGTCACCTTTGCAATCAAATCAAGAGTTGAGAACTAAATAAATTAAGAAGTAATGGCATAATTACAACTTGTGAGAAATCAGCTTGGCTACTCCAATTGTAGCAGTGTTAAAACCTGTTGGAAGTGTAAGGATATGTGATGACTACAGAGCTATGGTCAACAAGTACATAAACAAGAGAGTATACTCTACCCAGTATGAAGAAAGTACTATCATTTTTGCAAAAAATACTTTATGTGATTTAAAGCTGCTTTTCATCAAATTTCCCGACCAAGAGATTGACAATAAACATAAATATGGGATTGTATAAGTTCAGTAGACTTCCATTTATAATAACCAGCCTATTCCACATGTAAATGTATTTGTGGCCATATATTGATTTGTATAGTCATTATAAAACTCATTTCTAGAGCAGTTTTTTCTTTCCATTCATTCTTGTTTGGAGTTGGAATGGTCGTACTTGTTTACAAGTGGTTACTTTATCATAAAAAAAGAAATGTAGAAGAAACATCTATTAATACTATAAGGTAGAAGTTATTAATCTGATAAATCATTTAAATTCTAGTTTTCCAGTTTAGGTGAAATAACAGTGGTTTGAGATTTATATAGTCAGATCAAATTTGCTACTAAAAAGGACATATACATTTGCATGGGAGTAACATATTAAAATATAAATATAAATTTCTTAGATTGCATATATTGTAAGAGAATCATATAGTGTATATTGTAAGATGGCAGGTTAATACTAGGATTGCAAGCCAATCATCACACTACGACACAGTAGTCTAATATTTCTTACAAACATTGCATATGTAAATAATTTCAATTAAATGATAAGATGCATTGTGATTTATCCAAATATTAGTTACATTTTATTCCTATGTAGAGGCTTTTTTGGAATATAAAGTTATTTAATAGGACCAACAGACCATCATCAGTAAAAAAACTATATTAATATTTGTTTAATTTTAAAAAGCAAAGATATTACAAAGTTTCTGTTAGAAAATGCTTATTTCCAAATGAATGCTAAAACACACTTCATCGATCATAAATACATTAATTTTTTTAATAAAACAATGGTGTTTTAAAACTTCGCCTGTCTGTATGAAACAAATACTATGATCAAGTATTACATTTTAAGACTGAAAAAACTTACAGAAAACACACTCCTGATGATTCAGTTACATGAATTCATTCTAACAATCCTCACCAAATTAATATTTATTATAGTTTCTAATTCACATTTTTGGTACTGATTTGCTCTAATTTTATTTTTCTCAATATATTGCAACATTTAAATTCATATGACATAGCAATAAACTTATCAAATTTCTAAAATTAGTCCAGGCATTGATTAAACTAAGAATCTATGTAAAGTTAAGAATCCATAATTCAGACACTTAAAAAAAAAGTATATCTGTGGGAGTAAAAAAATGTTTTTAAAACTATAAACAGTATATTAGTTGTTAAACATTTCTGTGAACATTTTGTGTCATACTGTGTTTATTTTCATTTATTAAATTCTTGACAAAAACTCAACAAATGTTTTATTTACATATGTAAAGGGCTTACAAATGAGACGTAATTTAAACTACGGATATTAACATTAAAATATAATAGAATAATTTACAAACAAAACTAAATTTTACATGAAAGATAATTAAATATCATTTTTAAAATATTCTGTTAAACTATGTTAGTTCATAAACACTTCAGTAACAAAATCAAATTGAATGTGATGAAGCTGAGTTTTGATCAATGGATCTTTACACCTAAACTTCATCTCAGGACCACCAAACAAAGGTAGTCTTACAGATATCTCCAGCATCAAGATTATAGAATAAATTCATACCAAGGCAGTTTAATTGAAAGTGATGAATTAAATATTCAAATGTCAATATAGATTTTTATCAATATCTGAGAAAAAAATTATTTTTTTTCAAAGTGTATTTAAGAGTAAAATCAACAATAATCAGAAAAGTATAAGTAACTTTTTTTGTCACCAATTAATTGTTTTTAAAATTTTTTTAAACAAAATTCAGTGACTAAATAACGTACTTGATGTTCAAAAAGAAAATTGGTTGCATATAGCAAAATAAATACATGTAGACAGTGAATTTTATAGCTTTAATTACTTTCAAAAAATTAACTCAAAATATTCTACAAATAGAACACTAATTTATAGAGAAAGAGAAAAAAATTGATTATCTTATCCACAAACATTAACATCACGATTAATCGATGGATTTCACATTAATAGTCATGAGTGATGCCAAGAAGTCAGCATTGAATCTAGAATAAAAGCAAATGAAGCTATTTAAAATGAAATGGAAGTTTATTTAATGATGGAAATTAAAAATGTTTAGATAGTTATAACAGGAATAAAAATAGATACATCAAAATAGTTTTTAATTGGTTTATGTGTAATGTTTCTTAAAATAAGATAGATAAAATAATTAAAGAATGGTGCTGGAATAATGATTTGATAGTAATGAGGAAAACAAATAGTTTATTGTGATATACAAATTGTATACAACATGGTCAACAGAGTTTTGGATTTCATTTTAAGAAGAAGCAATTTCACATAATGAGATTTATAAGGGAAGTAAGTATTTAATAAATAATTAAAATTAGAATAAATAATTGGTAATTGACACTTCATTTAGAAAAACAAAGCAAAACATTCCTTTTTAGTAATTGTCTTCCAAGTTCTGGGTTTGTCATATAAAAAAATATTATCTAGGAATCATTTAAGATTTGAGTTAACTACAATTTTATGGATAATAAATGTATGTAATTATAGACTTTATTTAATTAAAGTACACATTCCTTTATTTGAACTTTTTACATTTCTTTCATATTGTACCATTAGGAAAAAGACAAACTTAATTTTTGTGTTCACATGTTCACTATTTTTTATGCTTTTTCAAGTTTTTACACCAAGGCAAAATTATCCATCTATTGATTAGTCTAGCTTGCACTGAGTGGTGATACTGTTTTGAGAGTTTTGCCTCTGTCTAAATCTCTTACTTGTGCATACTATCATATTTACTGCAAAACTCAAGTGTCATCTAATGTTATTGTTGAAAGTTCATAAATAATTTTAGTTCCAAGGACAGACTGAATGTAAAATATAAGATATTACATTTTGCAATGTGTTACATTCTAATGAAAATTTCCTTTTAAAAATAACTTTCTGAATTAACAGAACACATGATCATCAAAGTGAATTTTTGATTGATAAATCTAACATCATGGCTAATATAGCTTTGATAATAACAATTAGCGTTATCATATAATTTTTCAAACTAAATAAATCTTTTGTCAAATAAAACATATATATTTATCAATAGTAATATAATCAATAAAATGATTAGCTTTATGGTTTTCTAAAAGAGTTTTTTTCAATATTTCTGAATTCACACAACTGACATTTAAAAACTTCAATATTACTATTACAGTTTTCTTTGTATATGGTTGTTCTTGCTGACTCAGAACAGACTGTTTCATTTAGATATTATCTTGTACTACTACATTACTTTTTATAGCAGTTGTGATTTCTTGTACACAGTATTGAAAAGGCTTTTCATTTACTGGACTTATTTCCTGATTATTTGAACTATTTCCTATATAAGTTTAATAATTATATTTGTAAAGTACATACTCATTATGTAAAGTAATATATAGTAAGGCTATAACCTTAAGACTATGCTCCTGATAAAATGACAGTAGGGACGTTGCAAATTTTTAATACAAGATTTATTTAAAAGACAAAAGTGGTCTTGTCTTTTAATAAATCTTGTGTTAATGATTAGCAGAAGTCCCTACTGTCCTTTTTTCCCATGCATAGTCTAAGGCTATAGCTTTAATATTTATTACTATATCAGTTTTATAATTGGAATTATAAAAAAATTATCTAACATGACTTCTTTTATGGAAATTTAAAATACTTCTTACAGAAGTTTTAAAACTGCACAATTGGCACCCATAATGTTTTTTACTCATGTGTGTTTTATTATGAATTACAGAACTGTTTTGCAACAGTTTTATATTCAAACAAATTGTACTGGTACAACTTTGATTCCACATGAATTTTTTTATGATTTCTTAAAAATTTTTCATGGATGTTAAACACCCAGGCTACATTTGTGAGATTTTTTTATGTTATGAATTTTGCCATGTATCTTGAGAGAATTTGTCACAGCAGTCTTGTAGTCACACATATAAGGCTTTTCTCCAGTTTGTTTAGTCATGATTTTTTAATGAACCTCTTTGAGCAGTTTCATAATCGCACAAATTACACTGATAGGACTTTTCTCCAGTGTGTTTAATCATGAGCTCCTAATGGAATTTCTATGAGCAGTTTTGTAATCACATAAATTACATTAATAAGGTTTTTCTTTTGTATGGACAACTACATGCTGTTTTAATAAACCTTCTGTAGCAGTTTTACAATCACATAAATATTAGACTGATATTGCTTTTCTACTGTGTGAGATTTTGTGTGATTATCTGTATGTCTTCTTTTTATATGTTTTCTTAATAATCGTTTTTCAGCAGCTTTATAATAACAAAATTCACATTTGAAATACTTTTCTTCAGTGTAAATTTTAATATGGTTTTCTAAAGCATTTTTCGTTGAAGCTTTGTAATCACACAAATTACACTTATAAGGCTTTTCATTAGTGTGAGTTTTCATGTGAACTGTTAAACCCAATTTTGTTGATGTATTATAATTACACATAGTACATTGATGATGTTTTATTTTTGTATTGTAATGCTTTCTGAGGTTTTATTACGTTTTTCTAAGCAACTTTTATTAGTAGTACTATAACGACCCACATTACACTGATGATGAAGTTGTTCATCATTGTTGTAAGCCTGTTTTGTAGGGTGTTAATATGTTTATAAAAATTCCATTTTATATCTGTGCTATAACTACAAAGTTGACATTGATAATATTTTTCTTTTGACGTAATAATGTTGTAATATAACAGTACAAACATTTATATAACCACAAAAGCTACACTGATAAAACTTCTATTTGAGGTTTCATAATGTCTTTTTTAATGCAACTGTATAAACAATTCTTCAATCACACAAATGACATAATTGTTTTTTACTAGTGTGAATTCTTTGATAAAATTTTTAACTATTTTTAAGTCTTATAATCATGCACAACTAGCAATAAAATTATTACCTAGTATACTTTCTTTCATGTACTATTTATAGAAGTTTTGAATAACATAGGTTATCCTAACACAGCTTTTTTAGAGAATAAATTGTAAAATTTTTTTAAATATACATATGTTATCAGCTTTATAAATGCACAAATTATATGACAAAGCTTTAATCCTAAGTTTTTTTATATACTATACTAATGAACCATTTCAAGAAATTTTATAGTCAAACAAATTATATAGAAATGGATTTTGTCCCATATTTCTTAAGTTTATTAAAAGTATCTTTTATAGATAGATATTTTCACTAAATAAAACCTTATTTGATTCTTTAATGGTTTCATCAGCACCTTTATAGTCACATAAGTCACTTGCATATGGCTTCTTTCCTATATATTTTGTTAATGACTGGTTACAATAATCCTTATAACACAAATAACCTGGATGAGGCTTTTCTCCAGGGTGGATTCTATGATATAGTTTCAAATATTTTTAAAAGCAATATTATTATCACATGACTGACTATGAAATATGTTCTCTTCAGAAGATTTTATGTAATTTTAATTTATTTAGAGCAATTATGCTACATCGATAATGTTTTTTTCTCATTTTTTTTTAGAATCACTTCTCTCCTATGCCATTTTTCATATGTCTTATTAATGAACTTTTCTCAGAAATTTTATAAGTACACAAATTGAAATATGATTTATCTCCGGTATAAATTCTTACTTGTATTTTTAACTAAATTATGTAATTTAATAATTGCACATGCTACATTGATTTCTCTCCTGTGCAGTTTCTTTAATGAAATATTCAACTACTTTTAAAAGCAGATTAATAATGGTCTATGTGGCAATTATGTGATTTTTTTCTCATATTTGTTTTGTGCATTTTTATATTACTGTTCACAATAGTTATGTAACTGTGCAGGATACAATTATAAATTTTTCTCCCATTTGCTTTTCATAGATTTTTAATCTAAGCTTAATAACTTTTCTATGATAACATGACTAATGGCAGAATTTTTAAGTGAAGTTTACATGAAAACATAAAAAATTTTAAGCAATCTTATAATCAATGGAAAGCCTTTTTTCTGGCAAGTGCATTTTTAACCTACCTTTTTTAGAATTTTGTAATTACAAGCCCTGCAATGGAAAAGATGGTCTGTTTAATCAATTTTTATATGTTCTTTGAGATACTTTTAAAAACCAACTTATAATCACTGAAGTTAAATTTGAAATATATTTTCTTGCTTTATTTTTTTTATGTTCTACTAAATTATGTTGTTGAATTAACTTAATATTTAATAAATTAATGAATTGAATGACTTCTCTTTAGTATGAATTACTTTTACAAGAAATACTGAAATTGCAAAGATTACACTGGATAAATTTTTCATCATCAATTTGTCATTTCATAATGTTTTTTATTTCACTTATAAAACTGCAAAACATGTTTTCTTTTATGATGTTTTTCATTCATTATAACTTGATATGTTGAGGTGATCTGTAATCATATAAGCAATATTGAAGAGACTTTTCTTCTTTGTGAGTATAGAAGTTTTTATATATATGAATATTCTTAATAAGGCTTTAACATTGTTCTTGTTATAACAACTTACAAAAAAAAATTTTCTTCCTATGTATTGTTTTATACAAACAACTTTATTTGAACAAAATAGAGATTATAGAATTTTTTTTTCTAATGAAATAAGCATTCATTCATTTTACAATGTGGAAATTTTATAATAAACTTTTTTTAAACAAAAAATATTATAAAATTGTTTAATTATCATTCAGTTTTTCATGAAAGAATTATTAATTTTTCTTAATTTTTGTTTACACATCTACTAATTAGTAAAATCTATTATTTGGTACAGTTTTTATTTAAAATAAACAACTGAATTATCTGTAGTGAATGATTAAAAAATAGACTAGAAATTTTCCTCTGGTCTTTAAAAAGATAAGTGGATATTAACAGCTTTTGATGAGTAAGATTTAAAAAGTAAAAAAATAAACTACTGATGTTTTTTTTATGTCTGCTGCCAATATTTAACACTTTAAACTATATTGTGTAAATCTTTTCATATTTAAAATATATTTTATAGCAATATATGTGCAAAATTTCTCACTCTCTACTATCTAGAATTACAATATTTATTCATCACATTTTGAGTACCTCTTATTAGTTTGAAAATGCTTGATTTAGTTAATTAATTTGCATCCTCTTCAGGAGATCTTAAGGCAAATGTATGTCCTTCAACAATATTTTTTAATGTTCCTTCGATTATATTCATTAATTTCTTAGTTATGTTCTAGATTTAGAAGATTGTAAATAATTATATTTTTGCCATGTTATTTCTATCAAATAAAATTTTTTTTCACATTGCACTTATTAATGTAAGTAAATCAATACAATCATATGCAATTATTCTTCTGGCTAAGAAAATATCACTTGACGTGATAAATGATATTACAAAAATAATTATAATTGAAGATGTTGGGAATTAATTTTCTTGTAAAATTCAACCTTTCATGCAAATATTTCTACACTTTATGCTGTCATACTGGAAGGTATGTCTTTGGAATTAATAATGTCATGTTATTTCATAAAAATATGTTTAGAATCTATGAGCATACTGCAAAATATAAATTTTTCAGAGTTAATGAAATACACTTGTTGAACACGGCCATTTTATGTTGACTTTTTACATAATGAGTATATTCATACCATTTTATCCTAACCTAAAAAAAACACAACATCAGTACTAAATATAAACAGTAATAACACATTTGAAAGTAATAATCTATAAACAGATATTTAAATTATGAATAAAAAGAACATTAAAATATTTAAAATGATCCATTAAAAGGAACTGAATTTTTGGGAAAACGATACCAAGAATTAAGAAAAAATAAAAGAATATAATTGTGAATTGGTAAAAAAGCCATAGAAGAGAATAAGTTTCAAAAGTATAAAATAACATCATGATATTTAAAAAGAAAAGATAGAATCACAATTAAAAACAGGGACAGGAATAAACAACAAAACAAAAAGATACCATCTAAATTTCCAACCATTTAAAATGAAAAGTGAAGCCTACAATTAAATCTAAGAAGAAAAAAGCCAATAAATGATAGAATATTGATATATAAAAATAGCTAAAGAAATAAAAAAAAATCTAATAAATATCTGAATGACAGTAATTTATCAGGTGAATGTAACAATGCAGTAGTGATGTTCATATTTTAAAAGCTGATTAAGAAGATTAAAGAAATTACAAATTTATCAGTCTTCTAGCAGTTTAATATAAGATCACTACCAAAATAATTACAACTCATTTTTAATGAACTTGGGATTCAAAATAATGGGAAAAAGAAGTTGGATTTAAAAGTAATATCAGCAAAGTGACTCACATCAGAGTATTAAGAGAAGTTGAAAGACTAATGAATATGAGTTGCCATTATGCTGTGGATTTCTGGATTATAAAAAGGCATTTGATTTTAAAAGCATTTCAACTATGATTATAGGTTTAGACCAAAATGTAAAGTCAGGATATTATCATATTCTGGAGAATATTTACAAAAATGCAACAGCACTGATTAGATTGCATGGTACCCTAGGATTAATTCTGACTAAGATGTATGACAGAGTGATACCATATGTCCAAAATTTTACAAGTTTTACAAGAAATGTTTTGTGGATTAAAATGAAGAGCAAAAAGACTAAAAATAAACAGACATGGTTGAAATCATCTAGACTGTGCAGATGATATAATTGATTTCTAAAATAATGCTTCAGTGATCCTGGAAATGTAGCAAGAGTTATCAGATGAAAGTAAGAAATTCACACAAATGATAAAGTAACTAAAGTACATTTCAATGGATTTTCTCTGAAGAAAATGATGACTGATAATTATTAATTAGAAACTAATAAACACAAACATTTCAATGAGATTATTAATGCAGATGGAAACATAATCATTGAAGTTAATAATTTGCATGAAATTAATCATAGTATAAAACTTGAATAGATTACTTTTGGTAGAAAAAGGACTTAATAACAAAAGGACATTTGTAGTTACATTTAGAAAAACTTTGTAAAATATGCTTTACAAGTTCTTACATGTGGATTTGAAATTTGGATAATAATAGGATCTTCAGGATTTAAAGTTAAATTGTGGATGGTTACATCACTGAAAGAATTTTAAAAAATTATACAAATACTGAACTGGATACATTGCTCAAAGGAATCACAAGAAATAAAATACTGAAATTTTAACTGGATCCCAAGTCATAATAAAACTTTGGATGGATGGGTCAAAAGTTGTTTGGTGATGTAGAGTAAGGCTATGGATTAAACAATTAAATTTAAAAAGAATTTGGATTGATAATAGTGTAAAATGATGTTAGCATAATTCACATACAAATTAACAATAAATGAAAGGTGTTCCATAGCAGATGAATAATAACCAATTTTCATGAAATTACTTATAACAAATATATATTTAAGCCAACCCAAAATATCACATGATCTCTATCCAAACATTATTTTAAAGTAACAAATGTATTTTTTTCTATTTCAATTATAACACATTGTATAAGCTTAAGAAATTCAGGTGAACTAGATGCAATCCCAAAGCATCATTGATGAAATTCACAAGGTATGAAACTAATCTGGGGACAAGAATAGGTTAGCATTGGATAAAGATCAATAAGTATTACAATCATGCATCTATTAATTACTCAAACATACATAAGGTGACAAAACTGGAGCAAAAAAAAAGATTTGCTACATAAAAGTAATAAATTGCAGAGATCAAGTGATCATATGTTGCAGTTTTATAATCCTAACCAATGAGATAGGTATTAAAAAAATGTTGGAAGCAAAATAAAATTTATAGGTAATGAGTTGATATTAGATCTAAGTAACTATGCAAACAAGTTTGCTTAGATTCAAAACATTGAGATGTTATTAAATTTCAGGTTGCTGGTAAAAATGATAAAAAATAGCTGCTGCTGAATTAAAGATGTATTAGATCCAAAAAGTTTCAGAAGCATAAGATACTAATCCTAAACTCCCTATTGATGAAAGCCACAAGCTAGAAACTAGTCTTGGCATGGTTAGGATTTGTTAAGCTCTGCCAAGTATTAATTGTTCAAGTTAACACAAGGTAGCAAAATTGGAGTAGATGAAATATATTTACTAAATATATGTAATATTTGAAAGTTTCTACTAACATTATATTTTTTTGACGATTATGTTTTTTATTTTAAAAGTTACATCTGTATGTTTGAATAAATATTGAAGACAGTTTATTAAACAAACATCTAAAAATTATTTACATTATAATAATTAAAGATAAACGCAGTACTTAATAAAAAATGAATAGTATTTTGCATACTTTGAAAGTTTATGTTTCAATTTATAATCAATCATTGAAATTGGCCATGCAAAAGTTGCAGATATCAGCTTTATATTACATTGCTAAATGAACACCAGGATCATGCATATATAAGGATGAAAGTCACTGTCATGTGTATTCCACTTTGAACTTGCAATTGGAGAGTCTAATCAGTTGATTATTTAATTATAGTGATGAAATTGAAAATGTAATACTTTGGTATGAATAGTAATTAAAGTAGATGATAGTTTCATTCTATTGTTTTATGTCTTTCTTTTTGCCAATATCTTAAATAATAGTGCACTGCAGTGGCAATTTGAGAGCTAAACGTTCCATTGTTTGATTGTTTTGAGACTTCCCATGCAATAAATGATTTTTACTAATGTCAGATATAAAAGTAATATAATGCAGCCCATCTAAATGCATAGTTGTGTGTTCTACACTAAGATTAGACTGATATACATAGTAACCTTGCAGTATCACTGCAATTGTATAACTAAATAACTAAAGATTTTATTGGCTTTATTTTTATAGTTAAGCAAATATATTCATCAGTCACTACTTGAATAGCATATAATATAAGTATTATGAAGTACAAAAGTCTCTCATACTAATACTTAAAGTGATATAATTTTATAAAGCATTTAAAAATGACTTCCCATACTGATTTTAGGATCAATGCTTGTATAAAAATACATGTTTACATTTTTGTCATTATGCTTATTAAGAAACAAAACTATCTAATTGTAAAAACAGAGATGCTCACACACTAAAAAAATAATTTAATATAGAAATATACAAGTTATAAAATTAACATTACAACATAAAAAATATTTTAAAGGAAAGTAATTATATTTAAAATTACACTTTAACTTAAGGAATAAAAAACATAGTTTTTACATTTTAATGTATGCATGCGTAAAAAGTTTATGAGATTTTGCAAAAATTGATTTAGTTTGCTAGGATATTTATTTAATACTTATTAAAAGGTCAATTGAATTTAATTGAAATAAGACTTATGATTTATTTTAAATAAATAATTGTAATATTATTTTAAACCAGGATGCAAAAATGAAGCAATTGAAACAAGCTTAAAATTATTTTCTTTCACTTCATTTCTGAATGACGTTCATAAAGTTTTATCACATAGATTCAAAAATCATAGTGTTTATAGTCAGCATATTAAATAATCTTGGCAAACCCTTCCTAATTTTCCCAGAAAAACAGGAAACTTCAACACATAATGTGAATCATGCTGTAATCCAGACATCAACTGATCAACAAGTATAAAAGCTGAATTTTGGAAAAAACAGTTTTCTAAACTTTCAGTCTAGGCATTTTGCTTTTGCTAGGAAAAATGACTTCTCATCAAATTTAGAAATGGATGAACAACAAATAAACCAGAAACTGTCAATAATTAATTCATTATTATTTCAAGAAATCTGATTTATTGCAATCAACTGTTAATCAAAAAATGGATAAATTGCTCATGGAATGTTAACAACTTCAAAATAAATTGCTGGACTTTTTCAATTAAATTATTTTGTATTAAAAAGTATGCTAAATGAGTTTATTAATATTTATATTGCATTTCAGAATATTACTAAAAGTAGATTAATCGTGCTTTATATCATTTATACTGCTGTTATATTAATCTCTTTATGAGTTCCAGGAACAATGGAATATTATCATGCATTAGTATTTTATTGGAATAAATTTTACATCATTGTAACCATTGGAATATCAACTGATATATAATTTAATGAATTACAATTGCTTTTATTTAAGGACTTACAAGTGAAGGATGGTTGCAAGAATTGTCTATATTGATTAGAAGTATTAGGCCATTTCTTAATAAGGATCTGGGTTTGAAGACATTAATTTTATAGGAATATTTTTGTTAATAAATAGGTATATATAGTTGTTAAAGAATTGGAATAAGATATAGTTTGGAAGGTTTTCATAGAGGACGTAAAGGTGATTAATTTTTAAAAAAATTGAAAATTATTTCAGTTAGAGGAGTGTGAAAGCTAAAGTTATGAGGGAAATTTAGTTAGAAAAATAAAAAATTAAAAAAAAATAAAATTACATGAATATTATGTTAATATTATTGTTATTGATTAGTATATGTATGATATATAAGTAATTGAAATAGAAGAAAAATAAATTACATTAAAAGGCAAATTTAAAATTTAAATGATAAGAATATGAAATAAGCATTAAAATATAAAAATTTTATAAAACAAATTAATTGCGTATAAATGTGAGATTAAGAGGTATTAGATTGTAGATATGTTAAAGATCCATATTTAAGCTAATAGTTGGAGTATTTGAAATGTTTTTATATTTTATGTATATATATATATATATATATATATATATAGGTATATATGTATGAATAGATATTAATTGTATATATTAAATATTGTAGCACAGATGATGACTGTTCGACATTTGAAACACTAGGCAAGAGAAGATAAAATAAATCATATATTAACAGAGCATTGTAAAGTGTAAATTGTGGAGTATATGGTATATATAATTCAGTAATTCAAATAAGAAGAAATGGAAGGAAATTTTAAATTTAGTTATGCTAATAGAAATGAAAGAGGATATGACTTGTGAAGTTTGCAGAAAAAAGACAACTTTAACTTATGAATTCTTTTTTTAAAAAAATGTTGAAGCAGACATGGAAGCATACAAATAAAGATACAGCCAAAATGGATTATATTTTGACTAACCAAAAGTACATATTTCAAGATTACAGGAAGTGATCATCGATTAGTGAGATGTATAGTATATATTAATAAAAAATTATTGACAAAAATTATTAAGAAAAACAATATTCACAGTTGATATTCCTAGTTTTCAGAAATACTAATGAATTTAAATTAGAACTTGCAATTTGTTTTCAAATATTAGCAGATTTTGTACATGATTCAGATATATGCATAAAATTAATAGGAAAATAACTGATACACTTTTAAAAACCATAATAAAGATAACTGGTAGAAAAAACTCCAATAAAATTACTACTGAGACTAGAGAACATATAATGGAAAAAAGAAATATAAAAATTGACAAAAATGGATTAAAAATTGAATATCTCCAATTTTGTAAAATGGTGTGAAAAAGATTTGAAAATGGTATAAGAAAGTATGATTATGAACTAACAAGGAAAGCTATAAAAAAATTTAAAAGAGTGTAAAACAACATTTTGATATTGGTAGGAAACATCTGCAATAAGAAAAGAAGATAGAATTATTATCAAAAGAAAGATGACATCATGAAATGGGTAGAAGAGTTGTATCAAGAATTATAGAGTAATAAAGACCAAGTAATTCTATAACTATTATATCTTCTGAATTACCCAGGCATTTAAATGAGAAATGACATTTGAAATTAAATTTATAAAAGGAAAAGTTCCTCAGAATATAGAATTACAATCAACATCTTAAATGAAGCAGGTTTAGAAATAGATATTTTGGCAATGTTATATACCAAATGTTTAAATAATAAAAGTGTACTAGATGACTGGAAGAATACAATATTAATATTTTAAAAAGGTAGTAAAAAGATATTAAAAATTACAGATGTCTTTTATGAGTTTTATACAAAAATTTTACCAAGATAATTACAATTTGTCTACAAAGAATGCAGCATTTCAACCAACCAAAAAAACAAGCTGGATGTGGTTTTAGTACAATGGATCATATCCAAGTACTGACAGAAAATATAGAAAGGACCAATGAATGAGTTGCCATTATGTTTTGTAGATTATCATAAGGCATTTGAGTATATAAGCATTTCTTCTGTGATTAAAGCATTGGATTATCAAGGTATAATATAGACCCATGAGCATTCCATCATCAAATTTTCAATGATATCAATTACTGAAGAGTTAGAGGGCAAAGACTGATGTCTGCCCATAAAGTATAAAGATTTGGTATCTTAATATCTGAGAATTGATTATATGTGTGTAAGATATTCTGGACCAATTGATGAATGCTGCTTCAGCACAAAATATGTATATTGGAAATTATTGATTTTTTTTCACCTGTGCAGTCATGTGTATCAGTTTTATAAGATGGAGTGAATAGCTGCAAAGAGCTTGAAAGTCTTGAGTTCAAATGCCTTCTAAATATTATTAATGTAATAAAGAATATACCAGTTCTTTAGATATTATTATATGAATGTTTAGGTAATATTTCTATTTAATATTATTGGTAAATATATTGAATAGGAATAAGTGATTTACCTTTGGTTGTATAAATCTAAATAACTATTAAGTTTAGATAAAACTTTCCTATATTGCAGTTGTTTCATGGGTTCTTAAGTTTCAATCTCAAAGTTAAATGGAGTTAATCAACTTTATTTAAATAGATCTATAAAAAAGATTTTACACATTTCTTTTATATATTAGTATTAATTTTAAAATGTTTATTCAATAAGGCATTCAAATAGTCATTATATTTTGTTTGTAGTCTTGCTCCTAGCAATCGAACCATCAAATGAATCCATCCAAAAAAAGGATTATCAGTTAGATATGCTAAAAAAATTGCACTTACTTTCTTTAATCAAAAGAGTAAAATAATTATGAAGCGAGATTGATCAATAATTGACTTTTTGTGAAAAATAATGACAACTATAAAACTTTTATCTTTTATTATTATAATGTTCATCCTCCAGTATTTAAACTGAGAATTATTCTGAAATAATAAGCTACCAATTCCTATTTAATGTTAGTACCTTTGCATTACCATTTATATCACAAGTTTTAATTAAACTTGGGAAATAAATATTACCATATATTAAAATATTTTGTATAATTTTCTTTATTATTATTCGTTTTATCTTTTATTTTATATTATATTATGTAATAAAGTAATTGTTATATATATATTTATATTTCTCTTTTGTCATTGTTAAACAATCGTTGTCACTGCTTATTTATGATATAAAGATCATATTTAAGATATTAGATTACACATAAATCTATTTGGATTAAATACATTATTATTGTTATTGATGCTATCTGAAACACAAAAGTATTGGGTAAGATGATGTACATAAAATCTCTTTTACATTACCATATTTTACGAAGAATAAATATACTTTACATTCATGCATTTATTTTATGTAACCATGAGATAAATCATTAATCCTTATATTAAAACTTGCTACCCTTAGTTTAAACACAGATTAATTTACTCTTAATTAATTTTATAGTAAGAAATATTATATTTAAAAAGATTTTTATTACAATTTATTAAGATTAAAAATACTCACACTATTGAATATGAAATGCACCCTAGATCTATTGATAAGATTTTCATGGGTTACAGACATAAATACATTTTGAAAGTTCATCAGTGTATGATTTTGATTATGAATATATTGACATATCCATACAAGCTATCAGATAGGTGACGAATAGAATATTATAAAAATAATTGAAGATGCACTGTAAACAATGATTTATAACAATGTTAAATTTCCACCAATAGAAAAAAAATATACAAAAGTTGAAAATGAGTCAGCAAATGTTCAGTGTTAAATGTTTTTTGAAAAAAAAAAAATCCAGATAAAAGCAAGTTTGAATATGTCATTACATTTATTATACATTGGGAAAGAATGTTATATTTGTATAGGATCCTGCTATTAGACAAATCAGTATTGTGACCTAAATCCATAGCATGGAGAACACTGGTGTTAATGAGCATTGCTTAATTGCATTAGCATGTTCGTCTCTTCTAATACTGATGCGATGATTGCTCATATCTACATAAGACATTTTATAAATGCCACATAAAAGTTCATGAGCTTCAAGAGGAACTGAATCTTTAGGCTTGGTTATGATGTTATTAAGTTTTTATGATTACTATAAGTTTTTATATTTTAGCATTTTAAAATATGTCAATATGTCTGTAGTTTTTTTCTATAAAGAACACAAATCCAAATAGTTGTTTCGTCTTTCATTGGGATTTGAATTGAGACTTGGTGAATAATTTTATTATTATAACCATTAGGTAATGAAACATTATTTAATGATTTTTTTCTATTGAATGCATGTAAATAACCTTTTACATCATTTATGTTGTATAAATTTTGTATTAATTGAATTGTTTGCTTTATTTATGTAATTAGTTCTACATTATTCTCAGTTTTTATATTTGATGAAATATACCAAATTTACCTAGTTTTTAATATTATCCTCATAATTTCTTATCTAAGAATATTTTTCCTTTTTTTATTTACTATTTTGGAACTTATAATAAATTTTCTTTTTAACTTATTAATAATTTTATTTGCATTTTGTACTGTTTTTATATCTATATATTTAATTTTTTCCTCTTATTTTTATTTATTTTGTTTTCTATGAACTTCCTGTTTCTCCCATCAATTCTAACATTGCTTGGCAAGAATTATTAAAATGACTTAACTTAAATTAAATTCTGGATAATATAAATAAGACTAATAAAATAAAAAAATGAAGCATCTAGGATTATTTCATAGCATTGGAAACATGCTAATTTTAACTAATAATAATCTCCACTGAGAGGGACATATAAAAAAGTAAGAGAGTTAAATAAAAAACATTTCTAAAATTTAATTTTTCTATTAAGCAAATATGATACAGTACAGTGCTAATGGAACATATGAACAAGATAATGAAATATTTAAAAAAATAAGTCATATAAAATTATATAAATGTTACAGCATTCAAATGGAATGCTATTTGATATCTCCCAGACAAAGAATTATCAATAATAATACTTAGATATGTAAATTTTCCAAACAAAAAACCTTACAAGCAGTTGTCTTGGGTTAGCGGATTCACGTACTGGCCGATGCTATGACACATGGAAAAAAAGTATTATTAATGAGTCAATTATAGGGTTTACTGAAATAAATCCAATACAACTAATCAGGACTTGGCAAATGCACTTTAGAAAAGATTAACTAACCTAAATCTAGATGTTTTGAATTCTAAAGAGAAATCATACAACAATGGAAGTAATATGAAGGCTAAATATAAAACTGTGCAGCCCAAAATAATTAAAATCATCAAGCAATTTATATGCCTTATTTATCACATTCTTTTAATTTCTAATTTGTGATGTTGGTTTTGGTAGTACAATTTTAAGAATGAAAATCATATATTTTTTATTTTTTGCCTCTACAAAAAAATGGAAAATTATGAAAAAGCAAATAAAATTAATATTTAAATTAATATCTGATATTTATAGGGAAGTCAAAATTGATTCCATTAATGTTTTCTATAATCAATTCAAACAAAGCTCTAATGCTCTAAATGAATTTCTTGATATGCATAATAATGATATAGTATTTCTAACACAAACTAAAAGGTTATCAGTTTAATTATAAATAATACTAATCATATTTAATGGTACAACTTAGTACACTTTTTGAAATAAATCTTAATAAGTTATTCCACAAAAACAATTGTCCTTCACTCAGCATTTAATGTAAGGTAGCAATGTGAATTCATACATGAAGAATATAGAAAGTATGATGAAAGGGATTTGGCAGATAAAATAGAATCCTAAAAAATTTTTAAGTGCCATTTATTTAATATTTTTATTTATTGTATGAATACACAAATAGAAAAGATTCCAAAATCTCTAAGATTATTTCAATTTTTTTAATTAATTAAATTACACATTAGAAAACAACAAATCAAAAAACTATCATAAAATTTATTATGTTTACTGATGATTATGTATAAATACAAATGCATGGAAATACATTTTATAATATTTTATGAATAATACATGAAAATAAATATACATTTGTGTATTTATAATAAACTCTGCCTGCTATTGTTGGCATGGTGTAACTCCTAGTTTTAGGCAAATCATGAAAGGAACTTCACATGCACTTATAGTTATTACCTACCACTTCCAGCTTTTCTATGTCAGCCTGTTTTGTGAGTAGGTATAATGATACTTCTGGCATATTTGACAGCTTGTCTCAAGTTTAGTTCTAGCAGTGTTGAGACTTGAATGTGGATTTGCCTCTGCATCAACAATTTTCCTTAACAGCTATTGTCTGGAGAGGTTGATTCTGTCTTTCAGCTGTGTGACAGTAATTCTTTGCAAAATATGTAGACTGACATGACTAGAGAATGCGTATACTGCCATTCAGCTATGTGACAGTAGTTCTCAGCTATCTTCAAATGGCTTGACTATTTATTGCCAGATCCCCATTTTTAAAGGAAACATACAAGTTCAGTGTACATCATTACTTATTAGCCTATTCTTGCTATTGGCTATGTGTTATCTAATTGTATAAGCATTGGTTCAAGGTGCTGAATGCTCAATCTGACCTAGGTAAGACAGAATATGGACTAATCCATTATTTAGAGGTTAGCTATGACATTCCCTTCCCTGGCTCAAATTTAGCCCTGTACAACATAGTCATCAAGGATGATGGTAGGTGTCTTCTTTGTCTTGTATCCTAGTTCAACTTGGTGATCTTGTCAATAGAGCCAATGTTATCATCTGTCAATCTTGAAACTGTAGATTCATCCCATCTGATTGGTGATTCATCGTTGGTACATTGTGATTCTTCCTTGTTGTCTTATGAGACTTCATTGATGGCCATTGTCCTGTATATCTATGACATTGCTGCTCAATGGTTCTCTTAACTAGCACCATGATACTTTATGTTTGATCACTATTGGAACTCATTTGCTGGTGGGTACTTACCAGCTCTTTAGTATTGCTATTTTCATTTCTTTCTTTCATAGAATTAGGTTTGAGAACTGTATAGATTGGTTGCCAGATCTCCATTGAATAATAATTGTTTGTATTTGTCCTGTAATTGTATTTAAAAAAACCTTATAAATCTGAGGTCCAATGACAGACAAGGGTGGCTGATTTTAAATCAAGCCTTTTAATTTGATTAATTCAGTGGTCCACAACCTTTTTGCACTTAAGAGCACCTTCTATAATACTGGCCAGGTGGTGGCCACCACTTATTTTTTCAATGTTAATTTAGTTGGATATTGTTAGATGACAGACTCTTTTATGCTGTAAAAGTATAGTATGACCCACAATTTGATTACAATATAATACAATAATTTATAAAAAATCTTAAAAATTAAATTTATTTGTATCAGATAAATAATTTTTTTATCGTGTTCGGATAGCGGGGGCACATGTATAATGGTCTGTGGGTGCCATGGTGCCTGCAGGCATAGGGTTGGGGACCATGGATTAACCTGTAAGTAGAAGAAAACTCAATCTTTGTAGCTTGGCCAGTTTTTCAAGTGGACCATATAGAGTTTCTTCAAGTGAACAATTTTTGCCATTACATTTTATTCCCTTTTTTGCCATGAAAGAACCAAAAATATTTTTTCTTTTAGTGATGTGTGAATAAGTACTTGAGTTGATTTATAGCTTTATGAGATGAGATACTTTTAGCATAGCTGTCAATACAAATCTAACAACTCACTGGAGGAAGTTTCTGCCTTTATTGCTAACAAGTAACCATTCATGTTTGATTTAAAATTTTTAGTGATGCACTAATAATGTTAGCAGTAAATTTTTTTGATTAATGACAAAATCTAACAATCAGCAGGGGCAAAACATTGTCATTTTAAACTTTTTCCCCCCAGATGTGGCAGAAAATTTTTTTTTATAAATTGTATCAAAATGTTGGCATATATATATATATTGTGACCTTTTATTTAGGTCTCTAAATTAACAATTTTAAAATTTTAAATGATGATATACTTAACATCAAAATCTTACTAAAGTGGTTTTCAATAGAGATTATTTTGAATGTACTGGGAAATTTGCTTGAGTGGAGATAAGATTTCAAACCCAGTCTAGGCTCTGACTAGACTAAAATAACAATTTAAAAGTATTATTATTGTTTGATAGATAAATACATTGCTATTTTATTAGTTTTGAATAGCAATTGAAATAAATAAATAATTAAATCAAATTGTTAAAGTCTTGTAAAATAAATCATTATAGTAAATTTTTTAAGCATATTTGTTAGTACTGAACTAGAAATGTCTTAAATAAAAATGGGTAGTTATTAAAAATGAAGACAGAGGGGGTAATACTAATTGTGCATACTCAAAATCATTGGCTAATTCACTCCCAGAGTGCAATATAATAAAAACTATATATGTTCTAACATAGCTATAGAGGGGTGGACTAATTAAGATAAACAAGAACCAAGTAAACACAAACCTCAGCTCTGATTTAAAATAAGAAAACAATTAAAAATCAGCAAAATTATGAAATTTAATTGTATGGAAGTAGAATACCTTGCTGTCTAAAGATGTTTGAATAAGAAATCTTAAAAACCTTGCTATATTTTAAGCCATTTCCACGACTGCATATTTCCTAGGATTCACACTGGAGAAGGAAATTAAAACCATGGAGATAAGTTTTTATTTGAATAAATCTTCTTTCAAACACAGGAAATTTCAAGCAAAAGTAAGCCTTTGCTTTTATGTTGTGTATATTTTTAAAATATCTTCTTTGGAAATGACACGCAAATCATTTATAAGTAGACTAAAAAAATTGATATTGTTTATATTTCGCTTACTAATCTTGTTATCCAGTAGAACAAGATTGTGCTTATAAAGTCAAAATATCAAGAAAAAAAAAAAAAAAATTCGAAATGATTTTAAAACAAGTGTTATATATGTATATAGTAAATAAATTTAAAAGTCATTTTGAAATAATCTAACTTTTAATAAAAGTAAATATGAAAATATTTTCGTAATGTTATTCTCTATAGTCTGCCTATTTTTATCGCGGGAACCCATGTAATGAAAGAAATAGTCAATTACTAGCTGATTAAAATGCTAAATATGTCAACGTGATAATTGGATAAATTCGTCTTAATATTAGTAAACAGTTGTTATTTTGCCAATGGAGATATAATAAATAAATGTTTGCTTTTAATGTCTTATTGAAAAATATACGTCATAATAATATTTATGGTTTTAAAAAATGTCCTACTACTTAAATATTGATACACATATATGGATTGCCGTGCTGAGAGGAATAAAATTCACAAAGAGTTTTTTTAAAAAAAAGGAAAGATAAATATACTAAGTAATAAAAATTCCACTAATTTTTCAGGAAAAAATTATCTTGATTTAAACGTAAATAAATGATTTTGTTATATGTAATTTGAAATGCTTACCGAATAAATCAACAAAGATTTTAATAAGTTGTTTTTGAAGTTTGTTTTGAATTATCTAGAGCAAATTAGATAAATTTATCTTTTTAAATCTGCTACAATTAGAAATGTGGATGTTAATTGCCTGATGAATTATCGCCACGGAAACTCAAATAATTTCTACTTTTGGATAAGTGTTGAATTTTGTTCTATTATACATACAACAGGATAATGAAATATATATGCTTAATCTAGACTGATTGCTCATCCTAATAACCATTTATATTATTCTAACTCACCAGGATAAATAACTTGGAACAGAGTATAAAATTTAATGGATAAAAATGTGCGTTTCTTTCTTTATCATTGCTGTGTTAAAACTTATGTAATAGGTTAATTGGAAATTTTGTTTTTAAAACATGTGTTTTACTGTGGCATGAAAGGTCTATATATTAAGTTCAGGAAAAAAAAGTGTAAAATATATATCTATTTTATGTATTTTTTTTTTTTTTAGTTAAGAGAAAACTGAAAATCTATACATCATTTATTGAGAGAGTGATAAAAAACTATTTACTTCTCTCATATTTTAAAATTGGTTTTAAGGTATATTAATAAAGAGGTAGATATACAGACATTTTATCAAAAATATATATATTGGCATGACTGAATTATTTTCTGATATAAAAGAAAATTTGATATAAACCTTTTTCAGTTGGTAATTTGCTATAAAAGTGAACGTGTCCACTTTGAATACAAATGCAGGTTGGATCTTTATTGCTTGAATCCGTTGTGCTATCTTTAATAAAAATATATTTGTCAGTCTAAAATGATTAACAATCATTGGACATAAGTATTTTGGGTTTGGGCTGTTAATACATTAATGAGTTTACATTATAAAAGGCAATATGTAGATTTTCACTGTTATTGTTGGTATTGTTTTTGTCTTGCTATAATTTGAGAATGACTAGAGACAGTTTTTAGTTAACGGGATGTTCCAATTGAATGGCATCCAATATATTAATATTTATATGGAGCATAGGCTGATGGAGTCACCTATGGCTAATTTCATGAGAGAAAATATGGATAGAATCTGAGCAGTAATGAATGGTCATTAGTATAAATAATCCTAAAAAGAAAGGATATCTATGATTTGAATTCTAGTCTTTTCGTGGTGAGGCAAGGCCCACACATGTATGTATGCCCATAGAGAGGTATAGAATCAGCCATATATTATTACACAACTGTCATGTTGTTTTATAAAGTCTCCCATCTTAGTGTTAAATTCATTATGATAATATGGAGATAAGTTTTTTTTTTCACCGTGTATGGTGAAGTGTAACAGGTCAAAATCATATAGCAAGTATGGAAACAATGTTAAAGCTAGGAACACAGATCTAGCATAGTGTTTTCTTAATTGAAATAGTGTTTATGATGTTGGAAGATCATCATCCATACAGACAGACCAAACCAGAATCTATTTGTAATTGTAGAATTTAGATGTACAAGTAAGAGAGGCACATGGGCAGAATGGATTCATCTTCATCAAATAATGATGTGACAGTAGAATTGTAAGATTAGTTACGTATTCAAAGGTTGAGCTGTGGACATAGGTAATGCTTAATGAGATCTAGGTGTCTTTGATTTTTGAATGTTTAATCATATTCATTTAATGCACTAAAATTAGTTATTTCAAAGTTAAATAAGTTAGTAATTGCACAGAATGTGATAATTGCCCTTATCATATTCTGATAAAAGATAGGGCTTTGGGATAATGCAATACTTTATAATGTTGGAATTCTAAATGTAAACTTTGTGCATATCCTAGAGTTCTAAATATACTGCTATTATGTAATTTAAGTGCTAGTGCAGCTTAAATAGGTTTTAGTATCTTATTTTTAAAAATATGCCAAAGAGCAACAAATGATATTTTGAACATTATTTTCTATTTGGTTGTATCATTTACTGAGTATATGGTCAAGGGGATAATAAGTATTTGTCCCATCCATAAATTATTTCAATAGATTAGTTTTATTTCATGCCATATCTGTAAATTAAAATTTTGTACATAGTGTAAATAAAGTTTGTTGTATTTAAAAATTTATGTAGTTGCATGTAGTCTTATTGCTAATTACCACATCTATACGCTATTATTGTTATTGTTATCAACCTACAGAAGATTATAAATTGAAATCATCCTCAACCAATATAGTCCTAGTAACTATATTATGCTATATAAAAATAATTTTAGTAAGTCTTATAATTTATTGGTACATCTAATGCATTATCACACAATAATTAAAATGCGAATAACTTGTAGTACCGATTGTTTTAAACAATATATTAAAAGATAAACATAGTCTTGATTTGATTGATTTAGTTAAATCTGCAGAGCTATCATTCTCTTGGTCACATTGTTTATAATTATTTAGGAAAAGGAATTTGGTAAGTTATTGATTTTTAATTAGTTAAAAGTCATTCCCAGTCAGAAATTTTAAAGTTTATATTAGTTATAAAGTTTATTTAGAACTGCTAAGTATAATTCTTAAATTAAGTTTATATTGAGAGCTATTTGGTGCATTATGTTTGGGTAGTGGTAAAATCCCTCTTACTGACCCAAATATATATTTTGTAAAATGATTTTTAGTAGTTGAATCCTGAGAAGAATTAGTTGTTAAATTTCAAGGTAAAATTTAAATTTGTAATGAAATTTATATTTAGTCAATTGTTAGAGTTAGACTTGAAATGGATTACTTTCACTGTTTTATGAAAGTTAGCTAAGCTTTAATATGTAAATTACTTATTTTGGCATAAGATGTATAGTTTGTTTTAACTTCATGATAGATATGCTGGTTGTGTCAAGCTTGAAATCCCTATTTTTATTTAGCTTATCTTTTTACCTTTGAAGACCATATTAGTTTATAATTTAAGATTTCAGTCTCCATCATTAACATTTTTTTCTTCAATTTCAACTTGATCAATTCTTTATTTATTCATTCCCATTTGACATTAATTCATTATCAGAAGTAATTAATCATACATTAACTTTTATTCTCTTATCATCTTCACTATTTATTAACTTATTTTATCACCCTCTTAATCATTCATTATTCACATACATATTTATTCTTTTCTCTTCACTCTTAGACTCATTTCATTCCACTATTCCATTATTACCTCTTTCCATCATCCATTTAGTCATTTACATCATACTTTACGTATCATTTCATTTATAAGTTGAATTTCATAGTCAGTCCAGACATATAATTATTAGTTATTTTATTAATTTGCTGAATATCAAGTTTAACTTATCTCATTTTGTTTGTGTGCATTTCAAAGCTGGTTTGACCAGAAGATTTTATCTTTATTAATCGCCTTGTGATCTTCTTTAGATAGACAGTTTCATGCTAGTTTTATTTAATCCAGGAATCATTTCGTTAGTTTTGCATTTTTGTTTTTTTTTCATGCTTATATTCTTGAGCGTGTGAGTATGTTAGGTTCCATAAGAGAATTTAATCACTAAAATATGTGGTATGATTCATTGATGACCAGCTAGATCAGGAAGCTAGGGTACAGTAGTGATTATGGTGCCTAAAACGTGATATGATTCATTTATAGTACAGCGGTCTTTGGGAGGTTACAGGGGCGATTATGGTGCCCAACGTGAAGCCGATTGGTTGGTTGGAGGTTGCACGATGTAGTGTAGCAGTGTGTGTGATGGGTTGGGTCATAATGGCTAGCTGTAGCTAGGTTACAATATATATATATGATTTAATAATCACACACTCATGGGAATGTTTTATAATATATTTATTAATAATACATGAAAATAAATATATACTTGTGTATTAACATTTACAGCTCCTCATTCTATGGTGAACTACAGAAAAGACTTCACATGCCATTATAGGTTTTATTGACCATTTCCAGAAGTTACTGTACAGTCTACCAAATGAGTAGATAAGGTGATACCCCTGACTATACTTGATAGCTTGACTTGTGTTGGTGCTTGGTTCTAATAGCTTCCAGTCCTGAAAATGGACTTATGCCATTGTGTCAACTGTTTTGCTCAACAGCTATTGTTTGGAGAATGTCGATTCTGTCTTTCAGCCTGAGACACTAGTTCTTTGCAGAATATGTAAACTGCCATTTAGTTATGTGGTAAATGTTTGTAGGAGAACATGTATACACCATTTGACTATGTGACAGTTGTTGGCTGAAGATTGTATGCTGAAGATTATGTATACTGCTGTTCAGCTTTGTGACAGTAGTTCTCAGCTCCTACTTCAAAAGGTTTGACTAATTATTGCCAAATCCCTATCCTTAATGAAAACCTCCAGTTTCAGTGAGCATTATCACCTACTGATATAGTTTTCCATTGGCTATGCATTATCTAATTGTACTTGATTGGCTTGAAGTGATGAATACTTAATTCGATCTAGGTAAGATGGGGCAGTGGACTAGTCCATTATTTAAAGACAAAATATCATTTAAAAACAATGTAGATGATCTTATTTAAAAAATATTAACATGAAATGTAGTGATTTTGAAAGAAAATATAAAGTATATGCAGGATATTAAAGAGAACTGTTTTATCTGTGTCAATTTTAAGCTCCGATTCTTTTAATAAATTAAAGCTAGTTAAAAATTATCTTCAATTTCAGAATATACACATCAGTTAAATCATTTGCCGTATCAATTGTAAAAAAACATTGGAAAAAATTGATTTTTTAAAGTTATCAGTGAAATACCAATATTCTTAAAATATGATATCTTTATCATAGGCTTTGATTTAACTTGTTATCTGATATTGCTCTCATAATTAAACCAGAAACTTTTTAACAGAAATTTTCTTAGACTCCAAAAAACACTTCCACCCAGTCCCTTTAGCCCTTGCATAATTCATATACCAAATAATGAGCTTATTGTTTATTTATGATTTTAGTTTACATAAAAAATGGGACCTGCTATGATGAAAGTTGAAAGCAGAAACAAATACATTTAATTAAAAGTATCAATTAATGTTTGTATTTTTATTATATATTGTTACAAAGCCTTTTTTTTAGGATATGGGTTTTTGTCAAAGAAAAAAAAGATTTCAAAATATTGGCATTTTATGTTAAACCTTATTCCTTTTGATTAATATTGTTTTACTTATTTCATTATGAGAATTGCTAACATAATAACAGGCACCAAATCAAAAATAAATTGTTACTTTAGTTATCAATTAAATGATGTTTAGGAGTTTGCAAATGCCAAATAAGAAAAGCTTAACAGTAAATAAAACAATCTTAATATATTATGCTTAGCACTTTTGATATCTTTGTCACAATATCATAATCATAGAAAAATGGTTGCCAAAATTTCTTTCAAAATTTATACCAAAAATTGAATAGAAAAATATAATAATAATACAAAAATTAAAATAAATTATTTAACAATGTCAAGGAATATTAAAGAATGTTAACTGTTTACATCAATAATCCAATTCATTAATGTTAAAGAATTCAAATTTCATTGTGATACCAAAGATAAATTGTGGAAAACTGTCAAATCTTACAATTATAATAAACTAGTAAAATAATCAATGCAAATAAAATAATTACAATAATTCAAGTTATTATCATAAACCAAAAAGATGTATATAGTTTTAAAATGGTAATGTAATATAATTATCATGCAAATTGTATGTAAATACTATGCTTAAATGTCCCACTTTTTAGAAAGAAGAAAGCAAGATTTTTTTATATAGCATTGGTGTTATTGGTAAAATATCAAGCATCATATTATTTTATGTTTTGCGTCATTCTTTTCTTTACATACAACACTGGCTGCAATAAATTCAAAAGTATGACCAAGTTGATTTATATGCTCAAGAAATATGGATTTGTGATTTGGACTATTTAAGCAGACTATATGGGCGGACAAGTGTACAAAGCCCTCATACTCTATACAAGATTCAATGATGTGATATGGCTATTTACTCCTTTATCGAAGTCACGAATGTTTCAACCATTATGCCCATAAAAACCTATTAGTGACTTTACTTTCCCTTTCCATTCCCCATCCTAAGTTTCCATAGTCTTTAGCCTGCTCCATCCCATTTCCATATCATTTTTTCACTGCATGGCCTTTATATTTAGATACCACTTTTTTTTTTCCAAATCCAGCATAACAGCTAAAAATCCATTTTCTGTATAATCACTTAGCTTATATTTATTCTCCCACATTATTTATACTTTTTCTGCTTGTAAGCATTTATATTCAATTAGCAGATGACTAATATTTTCCATGGTTTCTTTACACAACTTGCAGACTAAATCACACACATTTCTCCATTTGTGTGTACATTCATTTGTTGCTAACAATCCTCTTTGAATCTTAAACAGAACTTTCTTAAATCACACACAATATTCTGTTTACTTCAATATATATTTCGACACTACTCTCCACACTAGTTATCAATCTCTCCAGTTTCCTATTTTTTATTAATGCAATTTATTCTTCTGTCTCATTCTTTGCCCCTATAACAATCCTCCTATCACAATCATATCACCTTTTGTACAAGTATACTGACATAAAGACTTTATCCAAATCTTCAGCATACCATATGAATTTTCTCACATATCTTGTTGCCTGTCCTTTAATTCTAATCCAATGAAATCCTATTTTGGTTATTCTCTTACTATCCATAAACTGTAATCTGCCAAAACACTTGTCAAATGATTCTTTGGGGTCTAAACTTGGCTGCCATTTAGATACTGTACTTATTAGATTTAAAAGTTAATTGAATTATTTGAATGGCCAAACAATTAAAATGTCAAAGTAAGTTTTATTTCAAAGCATATTAAATTAAATGACCAATTAGTAAAAGCTTTTTTTGATTGTGCTTTATTAAACTCTAAACAAAAAATACAATTGGTGAAAATTTTGTCTTAGCAGCAATAATAAAAAATTATGAAACTATCTTTGATTCTAAAATACCAAATTCTTTAAATATAATATGTTCAATGACATAATTAAAAGAATAAATACTATTGTAGATAATACCATGCCTATATTATAATAATAAATCATGCCAAATATCATTTTCCCATAGTTTGATGAGATAACTGATAATACAAATGATTTTACAATATGATTTTTGGCCCTTATCTGTATAATTTAAAAATTAATGAAAATTTTGGAGAAATCTTTCTGGTGCAACTAAAATAATACATTGAAAAGAAAAATATTTTTTTCTACAAAATGAAAATGATTCCCAAAAGTGCAATAAGTTTTCTACCAAAAAAGAAGCAACCATGACTGTAAGGATTTATAGGATTAAAAGTAGTTTATTCAAATGCAAGATATGTTCATTATATCATTCACAGAAAAAAATCTACTTTCTTGGCATGAAAAGAATGACTTAGTAAAATGTTATAAGTTTCAACAGTAAAAATTTATATATAAAAGTAAGAACATCAATAGAATACTCTTCCAAATTTTATATTAAGAAATGGATTCCAATTATGAATCCTTTTTATATCAGAAAAAAGTAAAATAGTCATTGCATAGTAATGTTTTAAAAAGGCATTTAGTGTTAAAAGATGTATTACATTTTTTTTTATTTGAAAAATCGACATTAGCATTTTTGTCTGATCAAACTAAGATGTTTGGTTCATGCCCGATTATTTTGGAAAAAGTAAAGAAATTGAATTTTTCTCTGTAAAGAAAAAAGTACAATATATATTTACCCTAAACACACAATTGTAAGCATTTCAAAATACATTTCTGCAATATAATTTTCACTACACGACGCTCATGAACGTCGGGGACTGGTCTCTATCTCTTTTTAACGTCTTGTGTAAGGATGTAATCTTAAACGTGACCAAAAACATCCAACTGATGAGTGTTGGTTCTAGTATAAAATGTGCATCATGGGAATCGTATATATTTTTCAAATTTTTGGTCATACGTTTACAACAGTTCTGTTGCATTACACATAAAAGGGCGCCTTGTCGCAACGCACTAAAGAATTTCAGCGAATACCCACACTTCATACTTTTTTTGTTTATTGTCTGAGGGTGTGTATATTTCAAGTATCCGAAAACCGTTATTTGTAAATAAACGTTTTTATTTTTTTTGCATTGAAATAACGCGATTTTAGTAAGCAATTTTACAAACTTCTGTAGTCAAGTTTTAAGGGGCAAAACCTAATGAAATGGTATGTCTGAACATACTTTGAAGTAGGTAACGCGTATTCTCGATAACATCCACGAGACAAATAAAATGGCGCATGGAAAGTCAGATGTTGTTCCATTCTCTGATTTACCGGCAACAGAATTGGACGCTGTGGTATTTTTGCAGAGCAAAAATGTACTTCCAGATTCAAAGACATGTGAGTGTGGAACATCAATGAAATTTTTTATCGGAAAATGTTTCAGTCAATTTCGATGTTCGTTGCGTTCATGCAGGCGCTCGGAGTCGATTAGAAAGCTGACTTGGTTTGACGGCTCCAAAATACCGTTTGTTAAAGCTATACGTGTGATATATTACTGGAGCCGCGAACAGCTCACTCTCGAAGCTGTCGGGACAGAACTGGGCCTCTGCAGAAGTGCCGTTGGGCATTTGACTAACGGGCTGCGTGAGCTGTGTTGTGAGAGTTTGTTATCTCGACCGTGCTGTCAAATCGGCGGGCCCGGTTTGACAGTAGAGGTTGATGCAACGCTCATTGGCCGGGGAAGGATCCACTTGGGAAGAGTACTACCTCAACTGTACCTTTTTGGGGGAGTGTGTCGCGAGACAAGCGAATGTTTTTTATTATGTATTCCTTGCAAATCTGCGTCCACTCTTTTGCAGGCTCTTAAAGACAACGTCAAGTCCGGATCGACTATCTTCTCGGACTGTTGGAAGGCTTACAAGACTGTTGATCTTAAGGCCGCTGGGTTCCACCATCTAACAGTAAATCACACCTACAATTTTGTGGACCCTTCGACAGACTCTCACATGCAAAATATTGAGCGTCTTTGGGGCTTGCTAAAGTGTCGCAGTCGACGCGGAACTCCCAGGAAATTATTGTCAAACTACATGGCAGAATTTATTTGGCGTCGTCTTCACAAGGATGAAGATGTTTTCCTCGCCATACTTTCAGAGATGTCTTTGTCACAGCACGTCAACACACAGTAGGCATCTTTAATTATTTAGTTTGTTCGTGTTAATAAAAGAAAGTTAGTTTTACGTGTTAATGTAAATGAAAAAAAGTTATTTTTACAATTTTTTAAAGTTTTTAATGTTAATAAAAGTTGGAAAAGTTATTTATCATAATTTTAATATTTGATGTTATTTTTTTCAAAAAGCGTTTTAAAATTCGTCAATGTTATTTTTAATCCTTTTTAAATGCGTTGATCTTTATGGCAAAAAAACAAAAACGTAATAAGTTTTATTTTTGTTGATGTTTGTTTTAAAAAAAAGCGGCAACCAAAAAAAAAAAGCCTACTAAGTTTTAAGATGTGATATGTTGGACTATTTCACATCATTTATGAGTGAATGTTGAATGTATAGAAAATTTTAAACTATTTAAACTTTTCAAATACAAATAACTTGTTAGTAATAACACACAAATAGACAATACAGGTTAGTAATTACACAACGTTTCAAGTAGTATTATTCTCCACTCTTCTTCAGGTGTTGCTGGCCTATATGCACAGTGACAATATTCGCTTAGAAGTTGAACTCGCACCTTTAGATTCTTGTATATTGAGTTTAAGGCAAACGCTCTACCAACTGAGCTATTCTGTCAAAGGCAACATATAGTAGAAATTTGGTATATTTATATATGAGGGTTGGTTCAAATCTTCCTGAGTCCTTCAATTTTTTTTAAATATTTTTAAGTGTTGAATTTGAACCAACCCTCATATATAAATATATCAAATTTCTACTATATGTTGCCTTTGACAGAATAGCTCAGTTGGTAGAGCATTTGCCTTAAACTCAATATACAAGAATCTAAAGGTGCGAGTTCAACTTCTAAGCGAATATTGTCACTGTGCATATAGGCCAGCAACACCTGAAGAAGAGTGGAGAATAATACTACTTGAAATGTTGTGTAATTACTAACCTGTATTGTCTATTTGTGTGTTATTACTAACAAGTTGTTTGTATTTGGAAAGTTTAAATAAAGTTTAAAATTTTCTATACATTCAACATTCACTCATAAATGATGGAAACAGTCCAACATATCACATCTTATAATATACGATCATTACAAACCTTCAGACAAATACTAAGTTTTAAGTTGTTGGTGTTATTTTTTTGTGTTTAAAAAAGCGTAACCAAAAAAAAAAAAAAGTCATAACTTTTAAATTTTTTTTAAAAAAAAGCCTACAAACTTTACAATATGTTGATTTTATTTTATATTAATACACATAAATGTAAAAAGATAAATATAATCGCCTTGTAACATTGTGAGTCACAGTCTGTACTTGCAAAATGCAATGTGACGTCATAGACCTTTGACATGAAAAATATAAATGCTTGGGCCAAATTCAATCAAAATGTGATGGAACTAGTCTTTTGAAATACCTGCTTAGTTTTATTATGATGTATTAATTATTTTGAAATGCTAGAAATAAAAGTTTGCATTGTTTTTATTTTTTGAAGGTGTTAATATGGATTTTTTTATACACATGAATACAATATTAAACATGCACAAACTTTCAGGCGATATTTCTAAAACCCGATCTGATATCTTTCCTTACTCAAAATTTCCGAAATTTGTGATATCCTAGAGACAGAACATGAGGCAGTGGAATTCTTCCAAAGTAAAAGTGTTCTGCCCTCTCAAAAAATGTGCGTCAATGGCCATCAAATGAAACTTTATGTGAGTTCAAATGCCAAATGGAGGTGCAATATTAGTGCTTGTCAAAATCGCATACCACTTCGGAAAAGAACCTGGTTTGAGGGCTGCAGATTGTCATGTCTCGCAGCCATCCGAATCATTTCTTATTGGAGTAAAAATTAATTGACCATACAATCAGAAGGATATGATGTGGATTTGCATGGAAGCAATATTTGAGAGAAGCCTGTAAAGAAAGTCTGCTATCTCATCCATCCTGCAAAATTAGAGGGTCAGGAAAAATTATAGATTGACGAAATTCTATTCACTAAACACAAAATCAATAGGGAAGGATTCTATTGCAACAATGGTTAATTGGTCGTTAATGTAGAGAAATGAAAGTGTTTCATAGTCGCTATTCCTAGTCGAACAGCATCTATTTTTCTAGATCCCATAAACAAATATCGCACCAGGATCCCCCATATATTCTGACTGTTGGAAAGTCTACAAAAGTGATAATTTGAGTGCTGCAGGATACCAACATTTCAAAGTAAATCACACTTACAATTTTATTAATCCTTGTACAGGGGCGGATATGCAAAATGTAGAAAGACTTTGAGGGCTAGTAAAATGGCGTAATAAAAGAGAGCGGGGACCAATCAACTTCACCTGGAGTCATACTTAGTCAAATTCATATGGCAATAACTGCACCATAATGAAGTTATATTCAATGCTATGTTACAAGCCATTAGGATACCGTCGGTGTAAGTTTTAAAATTTTTAAATTGCTGTAATCTGTCCACTTCTTGTGTTAAATTATTTTTTTAATGTGTTATTAGTTAACTCTCCAATCTACTTCTGTAAATGATTTTGCTGCAAAAGCCTTAAAATTTGAATGTTCTTTTTGTCTACTTTCATGTCTATCTCTTTTAAGTATTTGTTGGATTTTTTTATGTATGTTGTACTTGGGTTTTTTGGATGTTATGAATTCAATTTAAAAATTTGTCCAGGGGGGGGTATTTTACTCACATTTCATTTTGCAAAGCGAATATATTTTTTAATGTGAGAGGTCTATCACATTTCATTTTGCAACTTTTAATATGCAATCCAAATTTTTTCTTTGTGATTTAGAAATTTATCATGTTGGTGGGGTTGTATTTTATGTATTTCACCAATTTCTGTTTTTCTAATTTGAATTTTACTTATTTTTCAGTGATTTCTTCATTCAAGGGGGGGGGGTATGTATTTAACCAATTACTTTTTTGTAACTGTTATTTTACTTATTTTTTAGGGGCATAGTACAGTGCACCGAACAGTACCAAGTGAAGCCGTATTCTTGCAATTGGTGTGACTTTAAGACTTCTTGTGAAAGTTATTTAAAGAATCACGAAAGTTTGCATACAGATGAAAAATTTTTTCAGTGTAATTTGTGTGAATACAAGAGTTCCTGTGAAGCTCTTTTAATACAGCATGAAAAAATTCATAAGAAAATACCTTTTCATTGCATTAGATGTGGTTACAAAACTTTTAATCAAGGTAATTTAAAAAATCATGCAAAAATTCATATAAAAGAAAAATTTCGAATTAATAGCAAACTCTTTGAGTGTCAACTATGTGATTACAAATCTCCGAATAAAAGTGATTGGCAAAGTCATGAAAATAATCATTTTGATCGTTTTTACGATCTAGTGATTCCCGTTAATTTATCTTGAAAACAAAAAATTTACTTTAAATAATAAGTTTATTCAGAACAGATCTATAAAAAATGACTGCTGGATGGTAGGAGCATTCACAAAAAAATATATGCACAAAAAGCAATAGAGGATAAGGATAATTTATTTTTATTAATTAATGCTTTATATATATACATTTTTTTATCTCTATAATTTTATTTGTTTTTCCACTTATTAAATATATATGTATACACATATGTCTAAGACAAATATTTTTATATTCTTTCCAATCTTTATATTTTTATATATTTATAATTTTGAAGTTTTTTTTTGTAAATTGAGTTGCTTATTGAAAATTGCTAACAATAAATCTGTCGGAAACATCTAAATAAAAAATTGTAAGAGGATATATATATGATTTAGTTATATTAAAATCATTGTTATTAAATGATATGTTGATAATTCATAACAGCTATTAAAGCAATACTCCCATTTTTTGAAGAGGCTTTGGTTAAGGTCCCTGGAGGTAAAAAAATCTGTTATTGATATCTGTCAAGGACGATAGTAGCTTGATGGGTTACGACTGGTTCAAATTTATTATTTCATAGTCAAAAGAAACCATGCTTCACATCTTTCAAGTTTTGTATGTTTAATTTTTGACCAGAAATTCTAGCCATTTCAGAGATAACTAGATAGGCATTTTTAACTTATAAACTATCATCACTGCCCTCTGCTAAGATTTCTGAGGAGTTAGACAGGTTTCGGGCAATGGAGTTAGTTCTTGATCATATCCAATCTGATTGAGCTAATTTAGTTATTCCCATAAAAGACCTGATTGTTTTATCATCACTTTGCAATTAACAAGCCTTGACTGCTTGATTATTATTACTTTTTAGTTCATAGTCAGAAGAAACCATGCTTCACATCTTTCAAATTTTGTATGTTTAATTTTTGTCCAGAAATTCTAGCCATAAATAGTATATGCTGATGTTTTCATTAAGATTAAACAACTGAATGGAGATATAATGTGACCAAGATGCTTGTTGATAAGCAATGATGCAAATCATACAAAAACCCAAGGTTTATGTTGTAATAGATATTAATTATATAAATTCAACTTGCAAGTATAGTTATTAATCAGACTTGGTTGCAATATAGCAGCACTTTCTATTAAACAATACTGCTCTATCTGGTATTGTTGCAATTAATCCTAAAGGAACTGATTAAAATAATAAGCCTAAAGAATAATTATGAATTTGAAAAACATTTATTTTGGTTAATTAATATAGTTCATTATTAATATATAAAAAATGATTTGTCCACAACAATCAGTATAGTTTCATGTAATATTGCTGAAAATGTAGGAACAGCAATTGCCAGGTACGTAGCTTATGGTTTATTTAGTTTCACATTTTTTATGAAATACTGCTTTTTACAGACATGGGTTATAAGATTTGTCTGATGTTTTAGGTCATGTGACTTAAGCATCATTGAAGACCTCCATGAATAAGTGGCTTTTATATTGAGATACTATGATGCAAAATGACTTTTTAAACAAAAATCAGAAGTTATGCATTATCCCTTAAAAACTATTAGGCATGATAATCTATACCTTTCTTTGAAACCATTGTATATCTCTATAAGCTCATTAAAATTTTTTTTATTAATTTGTATTTTTAGCTTTTATTTACTTCATGTTTTTTCCCATCACATTTTAATAAAAGCTGTTTTATTAATTTCAAATCCTCTGCTCATATTCTCAATTTTTTTACAAGATTTTAATAAAATATAATAAAAGCTATCTTTTTTTGTTCTCTTTACCCCTAAGTTTCTCTCCTTTTTTATAAAGTTTATCTTTATTCTCAACATCTTACACTTCAGAAATATATGTTTAATGGTTTTTTTTACCATATCCATGTCTATGAGTTCAAATTCTTATTGGAACTTTGCTTTTCCTGAAATCTAAATCTTTCCTTGTACCAAATAATAATAAATTTCTCTTTTTATCATATATCTACTAATTTATTTCTGTGAAAAATAACAGTATATTTCAATCTTATGCTAGATACTACAAGTTGATCTAAGTACCTAGAAACAATGTATGATCTCTCTATTTAATTCTTTTGATTTAACATCAAAATACAATAAATGTCTTCAAAAGAAAACTATTCAAGTTGAAATAAAGAAATTTGTATGATCATTACAGAAAAAGAAAGATATGTGATAGACCTTTGTTAAAGAAACTGATATATACATGAATGTTAAAATTATTTTATTCTGCCAAATTAAAAAATTACTCAGGGAATTAAAGTTGCAAATTTTATCTGATAAAGAAAAAACTAATTACATCCATAATTTAATTTTTTTTAATTAAAGATAATCTTTGGAATTTAGAAGAAATATTAATTAAATATATACTTTCGAGAACAGTAGTGGCTCATAGTATAAATCCATCGAAAATGTAAATCAGCTTAGTCAGACTTATGTTCAAGAACCAAGAAAGAAGGCAACAGAATATGTTCAGTTGAAGGGTTACAGCCCAATAGGAGTACAAGAGCAAAGAAAGAAAGCAACAGGATACTTCCAACAAAAGAGTCAATATCCCGATGCAGTGCTGCACTGATGGTTTAAAGATGTATCAGAGATTGAAAAGATCATAAAAACCTCTGCATTATTTATCTTTAGTAATTGATTGGTGGAGTAGCCTCTCAGCCACTCTCACCCAACAACTCCATATACATCAATTAGCATAGTCTATATAATACTACTAAACTATTATTAAAATTTTTAGAAGGATATATTTTGAACTTATTAAACCCTTTCCATCAACATTTCATATCACTTTTTTGTGCTGACAACAATCTCATTGTAAGAAAATTTGAATGCTGAGAATTCAAAAAAATAAAATAGTATTTATCTTAATAAATTATTAGATAAACAAAAATCTTTAAACTAGTCTACATTAAACAAACCCATAAGTTTCTGAAGTTGTCATTTTTGGATTTAAAGGCATTATTAACTGTTCTTTATCAGGCAGAAACTTTTTCTGTATTGAAGAAAATGATTCCAAAATTTAAAATATTTGTTCTTCAGGTATGTTTGTTTGTGTCGAATGTCACACCTAATCTTTTGTGTACTCTAATTATGCTCTCTTAACATTATTTGATTTTTCTGAGATCAGTATATCACCAAAATTAAAGGATTAATTCATCTATTCCATTAATATGAAAAACATTCAGTGTAATGTTAATCCCAAATGAGAGGCAGATGTCTTCAGGAATCCTATATGGATCAAATCTTATCAACTTTTCCAGCCTATAGGACATGTTTTTTCTTTTCAAAATAAGCGATAAAATATGAGATGCATTTTATGCAGCTATAATCAAAAATATGAGTTAAAATTTCAGTCAGTCTAAAACTTTGATTTATATTAATATACATATATATTGTAACCCTGTACTTTTGTACATTGTTATTAAATTATTTTCTTAATAAAATAATCAATACTATTCAGTTATATTTTAAAAAAAGTAAATAATTAATAAAAGTGTAATGAGACTAACTGTCTCTATAGCAGTTATGCTAATTAATTTGAATGAAATAGAATATTTACTTTATTGTATTTTAATGAATATCATAAATATTAACTTGTTAAGGTAAAAATTATTATTAAAGTTAGTTTTTAGTCAAATATATTTGATAAAGTTAGAAAGAGAATAAACAGATTTAATTTTATTATTACCTTTATAAATATTAGTGATAAGGAGTTATAAGTTAAAGCATAATTATTAATAATATGATTATTAAGCTGTAGTGTAAATCATAAAGTAGTAAATAGTTATTTAGTTAATTAACTGTAAAAATAAATTATATCTTTAAAAGTAATGCTTTTAAATTCAGTTAACTAACATACAATTGTTTGAATAAGTTAAACTGTAGATTAGGAGATGTCATTTCCTCTGTGTGCTCATGTGTGTGTGTGCATGGAATAATTTAGGTTTCTTAGTTTTAATAACCACGATAATCTTTTTTTTTTTTTAAAAATCATTAAAATCTTTAATAAATAAATATTTCTATACATGAACAATAAAGGGTTAAATAAATATATTTCTGATAAACCAAGATTCAATGTATTATTTTAATGAGGAATTAAATGTAATTTAATTATCTTATTTTTAATTAATTTTCATAATGAGAAAATCCATTACATTGAACTTTATTCAACTTGTTAAAAACCACAAGTTTTTATTATTAAATAATGTAGGTTAATGTTACATAATTTTTCTCAATCATTTCCTTGTATTGGTTATTTTAATTGCTACTAGGGTCACTTAATCAAGGGGAAGTGACCAATTGTTAAGATGTGTCACAGATAGTATTTTAACTGGGATCATCATTTTTCTTGGGAATGACTGTCTCTCCCTTTGATCTGTTTCAACCCAGCTGCCTGACCTACAACTTTAAGAAGTGATAATTTTTTTTTTATTTACTTTATTTTTGTTTTCTTAAAAGTGTTAAATTATAAATTTAGTAGTTATTTGTACCTACAATGATTTGCTAAACTACTCAAAGATATTCAATTTTTTATTTCCAGTTCAATGTAACTCTAATTTAAACTATTAGCATAATGCCACAGAAAAGTTAGTTATTTGTCATATTCAAACTTTGCTAATTTTATTTAAAGAAGTTAGATAATATATTTATTTACGTTGATTTACAAAATTAGGCAGGACATTGGACTAATCTATTCTTCATTTATACTTCATGTTTTTAAAAAAAGAAAATTAAAATATGAAATTATGAATTATAACCTGCTCCAATTCTGAGTGAATAATTATGATACTGCAATACCAATTACCCTACTAATTAAGAGATAACTTATTCTTGACAAATAATTATTGAGAAAATAAACTGTATAATGCTAAAATAACTTGTCATTTTTAACTTAACAAAAATTATTATGTAAATGCATTTGCTTTCTCCAAACTTGTATCATTTTTAAAAGTATTTGGAATGACGTTGGACATAATAAAAATTTAAAAATAAAAGGAATTATATGACGACTGGAATATACTTCGTTCTTTACATTTATGCCAATGTAATATTTTGAATGAATGAAAGAAACTTAAAACTTCTAATTAATTCCTTTTAAAAAAAGTTTGCTAAAAATTTACAATAGATAATTGACATGTATTGTATTACCTTCAGACTATTAAAATTAATATTGTCTTCGCAAAAAGAGTTGATAAGTAAAAAAAAATAAAAATGCTTCATCTTAAAGAATAAAAAAAACATATTCAATTCCAAACTTAGTCTTTAAGTTAGTTTTAAGAATTATAGTGATATTTGTTCATGCATATTTGAAACTACTTGCTGCATTTCTAGAAAAAAAAATTCAATTGGTACAGAACTTTGTTGCTAGAATAATCTGCTAAGGAAAAACTTCACGCCCTCAACAGACCACACAGCATGAAAAAATTCCACTAATGAACTAAGGTGTTCTAAAAATATATGCTATTTTTTTAATATTATTATTGCTTTTTTATTTTTAGCACTGTTATTACATTATTTTTTATCAAGATAAATTTATTTTTATTATTGTTCTTAATGTCATTATTGAGTTTATAACAGAATGTGCAAGTATTTTTGCACATTATCAGGTAAATTTGATAAATGATGGTTTAACCTAAATTTTAAAAATGCTTTATTCCCAGGAGATATTTATCACTTACATTTATTTTTCTTGAAAAAAAACAACAGGTTTGGCTGAAAATTCTATTCACGCACTGGTAAAACATCCAGGATGTTTATCAGCAGTCCAATATTTCTAATATAATCATTACAATGATTCACCACAAGTTTTAATATAATTCAGTATTCATTAGCTTTGCATTATTTTATTTACTTTGCTTTTATGTGCATTATTTTTTATGAAATTTTACATTATACATTGCCTATATGTGTGTATTTCTTGTTTATGGCCGAATTTTATTATGCCATAATTTTAAATATTTTATAGTCATTTGACTTGCTCTTATATTGTTGGTTTCAGACATTGCTTATTGTTTATTTTACTATGCATATTAATTTAGTCAGCTTTTATGAGTGTTTATTATCTTGCCATCGCTTAGTTTGAGATATATATTTGCCTTAGAACACTAACCTTTATTTTATATAGTATATTTATTGTGCTTTGCAGGATAGAGATGCTTTCTTCTTCACACAGTTTATTCCATGAGTTGATAATACTTTCTATTTAGCAATCGTTATCGCATTATCAAAATACCTAGATTTCTAGAGAGGATCATTACTTTGGTGTGATTTGCATTTTCTTATGTGCTGAATCAAAGTCCACACATACATTTTGCCTTAGATATTGGTGTCGAAGCTATCACATTTTTGCTTAAGTTGTTTTGCTCTGCAGGGCCTGGGTTTTGCCTATCACTCATGATGTCATTAAATATATTTTTCCACCATAGTAGGTGAAGTTGTTTGTGTATTAGATATGATATGGCAATGAGCATAGCTATTGAAATCAGTTTTTTAAGTTGCACTTTGTTGTAGGGCTTGATTAAGTATAACATTGTCTGTATTCTGCTGCAGTGTTGTTCCAGCTAGCCACAAGGAAGCCAACAAAATGATTACAAATTTAAATGCTTATTGTTTACCACATGGCATAATGGGCAATACACAATCAATGTATTTATCTGTCATCTGGAGCATTTTGCTGGTGGGTTTGCAAGTTGTTTAACACTAGATATTTTATTATTATGGGGACACAGACTCAGTATAGTAAGTGTGTACATGACTTGTGGTGAATGATCCGTACCTTTCCTTAGATTTAAACTAAAATTAGAATAGAGCCTAGCAATATTAATTTATTGTTTTAGTCTGATAGTTAGTTTTATCATGCCACCTTTATATCAATAATGTTAATTGAAGCCTGATTAAGATGCATTTTTAAATAAAGTGTTTATTGCTCAGCTATGACTTGAGCTATCATTATTTTTATTTTGCTGAAATCCCATTTTTGTTAAATGGAATATTTAATGAAGAATAATTTTAAATAAACAAGTTAATGTTAAACCAATCCTTCCATTGAGTGTATTTGATAAATAGCCGATTAAAACATTTTGTTTTGCTTAAATCATTAGTTTATTTATTTTAAACATCGGGATATGTCACTTATGTTCTATGTTACCGATCAATATAACAGCACCTATGTTTGGCAAATAGCGTTGATTTTTGTTGTACATAAAATATTGTATTACTTATAGTCATTAATAAATGTACTTGCTATTTTAAAAACTGAGTTTTTTTTTCTATATGTGCTTTTGTCTTGAGTTCTCAAAATTCATAATGTCTACAATGGTCATAATTTTAACAGATAACTAATTCATGCAGATCCAAATGTAAATGTTTTTACATAGAAATTTTTCCATAAATGCTTCCATTCCAAAGATGGGAATTATAACAAAAAAAATCGGAAAAATACTTGATATTTTTAACATTATTTATACTTTTTTTCAGACTGCGCAATATTAATTTGTTTATTTAGAATTCAGAGTTACATGATTATATATTAATAGTAATAATAACAAGTCAGATGTCACATGACTTATATATAGCTTGCACTTACAAATATGTAAAATTAAGAGCGTGCTAATAGCTCTAAACAATCTTTTTTATTTATTTATGATAAATGCTACTACAAGAGAAGGCATTCAAATCATTTTTATCTTGGATTGTCCCCATCCCCAGACCAGTTTCGACCTATGGGTCTCTTCAGTGAGGAGTTGGGACATTAGATCTAAAAAACCAACTCAAGCAAAGCATTTATCTAAAAGATAATTGTTAGAAGAAGATGTGAAACTTTTAGACATCTACATGTCTTTAAAGTCAGCTCTCCAACTGAAAAAATCATATGGGCCTGAACTTAATTCAGATACTCCATATATTAGTAGGCTTAGCTCTATAATTTAGCTAAAGCCACAACAGCAAAATAATAATAGTAATAATAACAAGTCAGATGTCACATGACCTATATATAGCTTGCACTTACAAATATGTAAAATTAAGAGCGTGCTAATACCTCTAAACAAGCTTTTTTTTTATTTATGATAAATGGTACTACAAGAGAAGGCATTCAAATCATTTTTATCTTGGATTGTCCCCATCCCCAGACCGGTTTTGACCTATGGGTCTCTTCAGTGAGGAGTTGGGACATTATATTGTGTTGTTGATGGGGTAGTGGGAAGATGTAAAATATACTCTTTTTTCAGTTATTTTGAGTGAAATCCTGGGTAAAAGTCTATGATTCTTCTAAATTTTATGTTTTATTTATGAATTTATTTAATAAATTAAATATCTTTTTGAATAATTATTTTTATTATAAAAGATTAGGAACATTAGCTTATGAGAAAAGTATATGTTTCCTATAGTCTACCAGGACATCAGTCATTTTATTGACAACACAATACTATTATAACATAACTTCTAAGAATTACCAAGAACCCTGAGATCATTCCTACATCTATCATCATTCCATCAACTGTCCGTTCATTTATTTAGATTAGAATTATAGATGTGGCATAAGAAATTACTCAACAAGAGTAGAATTTTTTAGATCATGCTACTATTTAGGTTGGTGGCATAAAATCATATTAGTGAAAATAATTAAAGATTATGATTCACAAAAATTATATTAATGATGCTTTTATTTAAGTTGGTGGCACAGATTTTGATTAATTAAAATATTGGAAGATTAAGATTCACAGAAGATTTTATTTTGACTGCAAATCATTGTTATTCTTTTTATTTCTACTCAGAAAATATATTTTGTTGAGAGGCAATGTACAGGCACCAAAAAACAAAAACAAATTGTTACTTTAGTTATCAATTAAATCTTGAATGATGTTTAGGAATTTGCAAATGCCAAATAAAAAAAGCTTAACAGTAAATAAAACAATCTTAATATATTATGCTTAGCACTTTTGATATCTTTGTCACAATATCATAATCTTAGAAAAATGGTTGTCAAAATTTCTTTCAAAATTTATACCAAAAATTGAATAGAAAAATATAATAATAATACAAAAATTAAAATAAATTATTTAACAATGTCAAAGATTATTAAACAATGTTTACTGTTTACGTCAATAGTCCAATTCATTAATGTTAAAGAATTCAAATTTCATTTTGATACCAAAGATAAATTGCAGAAAATTGCCAACTCTGACAATTATAATAAACTAATAAAATAAACAATGCAAATAAAAATAAAATAGTTACAATAATTCAAGTTATTACTATAAATCAAAAAAATGTATATGGTTTTAAAATGGTAATGTAATATAAGTTTCATGCAAATTGTATGCAAATACTATGCTTAAATGCCCCACTTTTTAAAAAGAAGAAAGCAAGATTCTTTTTTTATATAGCATTGGCATTATTGATAAAATATCAAGCATCCTTTTATTTTATGTTTTGCATTATTCTTTTCTTCACATACAACACTGGCTGCATTAGGTTCAAAGTAGGACCAAGTTGATTTATGTCCTCAAAAAATATGGATTTGTGATCTGGATTATTTAAGTAGACTGTATGGGGGGGGGGGCAAGTGTACAAAGCCCTTATACTATATACAAGATTCAATGATGTGATATGGCTACTTACTCCTTTATCGAAGTCAGGAATTTCTCAAACCTTATGCCCATAAAAACCTATTAGCGACTTTACTTTCCCTTTCCATTCCCCATCCTATGTTTCCACATAGTCTTCTCTAGCCTGCTCCATCCCATTTCCATATCATTTTTTCACTCCATGACCTTTATATCTATATCCCACTTTCTTTTTTCCAAATCCAGCATAACAGCTAAAAATCCATTTTCTGTATAATCACGTAGTTTCTATTTATTCTCCCACAACATTATTTATACCCTTTCAGCTTGTAAGCATTTACATTCAATTAGCAGATGACTAATATTTTCCACGGTTTCTTTACATAACTTGCAGACTAAATCACACACATTTCTCCATTTATGTGTACATTCCTTTGTTGCTAACAATCCTGTTTGAACTTTAAACAGAACTTTTTTAAATCACACACAATATTCTGTTTACTTCAATATATATTTAGCACTACTCTCCACCCTAGTTATCCATCTCTCCAGTTTCCTATTTTTTATTAATGCATTTCTTCTTCTATCCCATTCTTTGCCCCTATAACAATCCTCCTAACACAATCATAACTTTTGTACAATTATACCGACATAAAGACTTTACCCAAATCTTCAGCAAATCATATGAATTTTCTCACATATCTTGTTGCCTGTCCTTTAATTCTAACCCAATGAAATCCTATTTTGGTTATTCTCTTACTATCCATAAATTGTAATCTGCCAAAACACTTGTCAAATGATTCTTTGGGGTCTAAACTTGGCTGCCATTTAGATACTGTACTTATTGGATTTAAAAGTAAGGTAATTGAATTATTTGAATGGCCAAACAATTAAAATATCAAAGTAAGTTTTATTTCAAAGCATATTAAATTAAATGACCAATTACTAAAAGCTTCTTTTGATTGTGCATTATTAAACTCTAAACAAAACAAAAGATACAATTGGTGAAAATTTTGTCTTAGCAGCAATAATAAAAATTTATGAAACTATCTTTGATTCTAAAATGCCACACCATTTAAATATAATATGTTCAATGACATAATTAAAAGAATAATAGATACTATTGTAGATAATGCCATGCCTATATTATAATCATAAATCATGCAAACTATCATTTGCCCCTAAAAGTTGATAACTGATAATATAAATGATTCTACAATATGATTTTTGCCCCTTATCTGTATAATTTAAAAATTAATGAAAATTTTGTCCAAATCTTTCCGGTGCAACTAAGATAATACATTGAAGAAAAAAAATATTTTTTTCTACAAAATGAATTTAATTACCAAAAATGCAATAAGTTTTCTACCAAAGCAGAAGTAAAGATTTATAGGATTAAAAGTAGTTTGTTCAAATGCAAGACATGTTCATTATATCATTCACAGAAAAAAATATACTTTCTTGGCATGAAAAGAATGACTTAGTAAAATGTTATAAGTTTCAACAGTAAAAATTTATATATAAAAGTAAAAACATCAATAGAATACTTTTCCAAATTTTATATTAAGAGATGGATTCCAATTATGAATCCTTTTTACATCAGAAAAAGTAAAATAGCCATTGCATAGTAATGTTTTAAAAAGGCATTTAGTGTTAAAAGATGAATTACAATTTTTTTTTCCTTTGAAAAATCTACATTAGCATTTCATTTGTCTCATCAAAATAAGATGTAGCTTTCATGCCTGATTATTTTGAAAAAAGTAAAGAAATTGAATTTTTGTCTGTAAAGAAAAAAGTACAATATATATTTACCCTAAACACATAATTGCAAGCATTTCAAAATACATTTCTTCATAATAATATTTCTGCAATATAAATTTCACTACATCACGCTCATGCACGTCGGGGGCTGGTCTCTATCACCTTTTAACGTCTTGTGCAAGGATGTATTCTTAAACATGACCAAAAACATCCAATTGATGAGTGTTGGTTCTAGTATAAAATGTGCATCTTGGGAATCATATATATATTTCAAATTTTTGGTCATATGTTTACAACAGTTCTGTTGCATTACACATAAAAAGGCGCTTTGTCGCATCGCACTAAAGAATTTTAGCGAATGCCCACACTTTATACTTTTTTTGTGTATTGTCTGAGGGTGTGTATATTTCAAGTATCCGAAAACCGTTATTTGTAAATAAATGATTTTATTTTTTTTCATTGCAATAACGCGATTTTTAGTAAGCAATAAATATTTGAGAGTATACAGACTTCTGTAGTCAAGTTTTAAGGGGCAAAACCTAATCAAACGGGGTGTCTGAACATACTTTGAAGTAGGTAACGCGTATTCTCGATAACATCCACGAGATAAATAAAATGGCGCTTGGAAAGTCAGACGTTGTTCCATTGTCTGATTTACCGGCAACAGAATCGGATGCTGTGGTGTTTTTGCAGAGCAAGAATGTACTTCCACATTCAAAGACATGCGAGTGTGGAACCCCAATGAAATTTGTTATCAGAAAATGTTTCAGTCAATTTCGATGTTCGTTGCGTTCATGCAGGCACTCGGAGTCGATTAGAAAGCTGACTTGGTTTGACGGCTCCAAAATACCGTTTGTTAAAGCTATACGTGTGATATATTACTGGAGCCGCGAACAGCTCACTGAAGAAGCTGTCCGGACAGAACTGGGCCTGTGCAAAAGTGCCGTTGTGCATTTGACTAACGGGCTGCGTGAACTGTGTTGTGAAAGTTTGTTATCTCGACCGTGCTGTCAAATCGGCGGGCCCGGTTTGACAGTAGAGGTTGATGCAACTCTCATTGGCCGGGGAAGGATCCACCTGGGAAGAGTACTACCTCAACTGTACCTTTTTGGGGGAGTGTGTCGCGAGACAAGCGAATGTTTTTTATTATGTATTCCTTGCAGATCTGCGTCCACCCTTTTGCAGGCTCTGAAAGACAACGTCAAGTCCGGATCGACTATCTTCTCGGACTGTTGGAAGGGTTACAAGACTGTTGATCTTGAGGCGGCTGGATTCCACCAGCTAACAGTAAACCACACCTACAACTTTGTGGACCCTTCCACAGACTCTCACATGCAAAATATTGAGCGTCTTTGGGGCTTGCTAAAGTGTCGCAGTCGACGCGGAACTCCCAGGAAATTACTGTCAAACTACATGGCAGAATTTATTTGGCGTCGTCTCCACAAGGATGAAGATGTTTTCGTGGCCATACTTTCAGAGATGTCATTGTCACAGCACGTCAACACACAGTATGCATCTTTAATTATTTACTTTATTCGTGTTAATAAAAGAAAGTTAGTTTTACAAATGTTTTACGTGTTAATGTAAATGAAAGAAAGTTATTTTTACAAATTTTTTAAGTTTTTAATTAAATAAAAGTTGGAAAAGTTATTTATGACAATTTTAATATTTGCTGTTATTTTTTTCAAAAAGCGTTTTAAAATTCGTCAATGTTATTTTTAATCCTTTTTAAATGTGTTGATCTTTATAGCAAAAAAAAAACCTAATAAGTTTTATTTTTGTTGACGTTTGTTTTTAAAAAAAGCGGCAACCAAAAAAAAAACGCCTACTAAGTTTTAAGTTTGTTGGGGTTATTTTTTTGTGTTTAAAAAAGCGTAACCAAAAAAAAAAAAACGTAAAGAGTTTTAAATTTGTTTTTAAAAAAAACACGTTATTTGTAAAAAAAAAAAGCCTAATTTTTTATAAGTTTATTTTAATTTTTTTTTTAAAAAAAGCATAACCAAAAAAGTTATAACTTTTAAATTTTTTTTTTAAAAAAACTGACCCCCCCCCCCAAAAAAAAAAGCCTACAAACTTTACAATATGTTGATTTTATTTTATATTGATACACATAAATGTAAAAAGATAAATATAATCGCCTTGTAACATTGTGAGTCACAGTTTGTACTTGCAAAATGCAATGTGACGTCATAGACCTTTGACATGAAAAATATAAATGCTTGGGCCAAATTCAATCAAAATGTGATGGAACTAGTCTTTTGAAATACCTGCTTAGTTTTATTATGATGTATTAATTATTTTAGAATGCTAGAAATAAAAGTTTGGATTGTTTTTATTTTTTGAAGGTGTTAATATGGATTTTTTTATACACATGAATACAATATTAAACATGCACAAACTTTCAGGCAATATTTCTAAAACCCACTGATATCTTTTCTTACTCAAAATTTATGATATCCTAGAGACAGAACATGAGACAGTGGAATTCTTCCAAAGTAAAAGTGTTTTGCCTTCTCAAAAAATGTGCGTCAATAGCCATCAAATGAAACTTTATGGGAGTTCAAACGCAGAATGGAGGTGCAACATTAGTGCGTGTCAAAATCACATGTCACTTCGGAAAAGAACCTGGTTTGAGGGCTGCAGATTGTCATTTGTCACAGCCATCCGAATCTATTATTGGAATAAAAACTAATTGACCATACAATCTGAAATAAATGATTTGGATTTGAGCAGGAAGACTATCATTGCATGGAAGCAATATTTGAAAAAAAGCCTGTAAAGAAAGTCTGCTATTTCACCCATCCTGCAAAATTGGACGGTCAGGAAAAATTATAGAGATTGACGAAACTCTATTCACTAAACACAAAAATCAATAGGGAAGAATTCTATCACAACAATGGTTATTTGGTGGTTAATGTAGAGAAATGAAAGAGTGTTTCACGGTCGCTATTTCAGGTCAAACAGCATCTATTCTCCTAGATGCAATTAAACAACATATAGCACCAGGATCTTCCATATATTCTGACTGTTAGAAAGCCTACAAAAGTGATGAATTGAATGCTTCAGGTTACCAACATTTCAATGTAAATCACACAAATTTGTCAATCCTTATACTGGGGTGGATATGCAAAATGTAGAAAGACTTTGAGGGCTACTAAAATGGTATAATAAACGAGAAGGGGGACCAAACAACATCACCTGGAATCATACTCAGCCAAATTCATATGGCAATGACTGCACCATAATGAAGATATATTCGATGCTATGTTACAAACCATTATTATACCAGAGGTGTTTTAAAATTTCTAAATTGCTGTAATCTGTTCACATCTTGTGTTAAATTATTTTTTTAATCTGTTATTAATTAACTTCTGCAATCTGCTTCTTTAAATAATTTTGCTGCAAAAGCCTCAAAATTTGAATGTTCTTTTTGTCTACTTTTATGTCTATCTTTTGTAAGTATTTGTGGGATTTTTTTTATGGGTGTTGTACTTGGATTTTTTGGATGTTACAAATTCAATTTAGAAATCGGGGGGGGGGTGTTTTATGTCACATTTCATTTTGCAAAGTGATTATATTTTTTAATGTGAGAAGTCTATCACGTCACATTTCATTTTGCAACTTTTAATATGATGCATTATTCTTTGTGATTTAGAAATTTATCAGGTTGGGGGGTTGTGTTTTATGTATTTCACCAATTTCTGTTTTTGTAATTTGTATTTTACTTTTTTTTTAGTGGCACAGTGCAGTTCGCCGAACAGAAACCCGTAAAGTCGTATTATTGCAATTGGTGTGACTTTAAGACTTCTTGTAAAAGTTATTTAAAGAATCATGAAAGTTTGCATACATTTGAAAAAGCTTATCAGTGTAATTTGTGTGAATTCAAGAGTTCCTGTAAAGCTCCTTTAATACAGCATGAAAAAATTCATAAAAAAATACCATTTTGTTGCATTAGATGTGGTTACAAAACTTTTCATCAAGGCCATTTCAAAGGTCATGAAAAAATTCATTCAAAAGAAAAATTTCGAATTACTAGCAAACTATTTGAGTGTCAACTATGTGATTACAAATCTCCGAATAAAAGTGATTGGCAAAGTCATGAAAATAATCATTTTGATCGTTTTTACGATCTAGTGATTCCCCTTAATTTATCTTGAAAACAAAAAATTTACTTTAAATAATAAGTTTATTCAGAACAGATCTATAAAAAATGACTCCTGGATGGTTGGAGTATTCACAAAAAAATATATGCATAAAAAGTAATAGAGGATACGGATAATTTATTGTTATTAATTAATACTTTATATACATACATTTTTTATCTCTATAATTGTATTTGTTTTTCCATATGTATGTATACACATGTGTAGGACAATATTTTTATATCCTTTAAAATCCTGGTATTTTTATATATTTATGTATAATTTTTGAAGTTTTATTTTTTGTGAATTGCGTTGCTTATTGAAAGAAGAGAGTTCTGAAGAAAATTGCTGACAATCAAATCTGTCAGAAACATCTAAATAAAAAATTGTCAGAGGATATATCTATGATTTAGTTGTATTAAAAACCTTATTATTAAAGGATATGTTGACAATTCATAACAACTATTAAAGCAATACTCCCATTTCTTGATGAGACTTTGGTGAAGGTCTCTGGAGATAAAAACAAGAATTAATCTGTCTTTATTTGTCAAGGACCATAGTAGCTTGATGAGTTATGGCTGCTTCAAATTTTCTTATTTCATAGTCAGAAGAAACAATGCTTTGCATCTCTCAAATTTTGTACGTTTAATTTTTGACCAGAAATTCTAGCCATTTCAAGGTAACTAGATAGGCATTATGAACTATCATCACTGCCCTCTGCTAAGATTATGAGGAGTTAGACAGGTTTATGGCAATGGAATTAGTTCTTGATCATATCCAATCTGAATGAGCTATTTTAATTACACCGTAGGAGATCTGATTGTTTTATCATCGCTATGCAATTAATAAGGCTGCTTGATTATTACTTCTTTCTATCAATTAAACTTCTTTCCATAATAGTAGATAGAAAATTGGATTAAGGATAAATAACAAAATTCAAAAATATTTTTTTATTGTCTGACTGTATTGTAGAAAACAAGAATTGAATCAAATAAGTGAATGATTACTTCATTTAAAACAGGCAAAACTCACTATATATAGCCACACACAGCAAGGTAGAGTAATCAATGGATGCCAGAAGGCTTTTGCATAAAATCCCCATCTAGTGCCTACTCAACCAATATCCCCAGATTAGTTTTCATTGATTACTCTAGCTTGCTGTGTGTGGCAATATATATAGTGAGTTTTGCCTGTTTTAACAACAGTTATACACAAGCATAAGAGGTGGTCATGTGATGTTTATTGGCTTAAATGATTACTTCATTTAGGCCAGTTGATATTGGGATATAATTAAGAGAACAACTGACTAAGGATAAGAAATAGTATTGGTTGATTTTGCTCACCCCATATTGAAAAGGACTACACAGAACAAAAGGGAAAAAAGGAATTAGTCACGAGTGCTCCCAAAAATTAGATGTACATGCATTATTGTGGAGTAATAAAACTAGTTGTATACATGGCAGGATTAATCTCACTTTTTTGGAAGAGAACTTAGGTGACATAATTTTCCGTATAACTTGTATGTTCTTGCCATTTTGTGAATCAAAATGGTAAGCTAAACCCACTGAGACATTAACAGTAAGAAACAGCTAAAAATTATTTAGTAACATTCAGTTGCTATATATACATATTTTTTGTGTGTTATTATTCATGATAACTGTATTATATAATTTTATTACCCATCCAATTTTAGAAATGTTTGTTTTATTCACACTACTCAACCCATCACAATGGAAAATAATACACTTGGTTCATTTGACAGGAAGATAATACAGATATTACTAAAATAAATGGCATAGAGATAAATAGAATAAAAACGGTTATAGTTAATTTGCACTAATATTGTAATTAAATAAATTATATTCTTACATTCCTTTAAAATTTCCATTAATGTATACCTGACTTTAACTTAACATTAATATAAAACATGAGCTTAGTTTGCAAATAATGCAAAGGAATACAAAAGATTATATGTTTATAGATTATAAATAGTATATGCTGATGTTTTTATAAAGATTAAACAACTGAATGGAGATATGATGTGACCAAGATGCTTGTTGATAAGCAATGATGCAAATCATACAAAAACCCAAGGTTTAAGTTGTAATCGATATTAATTATATAAATTCAACTTGCAAGTGTAGTTATTAATCAGGCTTGGTTGCCATATAGCAGCACTTTCTATTACACAATATTGCTATAGTTGGTATTGTTGCAATTAATGCTAAGTGTACAGTGATTAAAATAATAAGACTAAAGAATAATTATGAATTTCAAAAGCATTTTTTTCCGGCTAATTAATACACCTGAGTCTCATTTTATGCGGTAGATAGGTTCCTCAGAAAACACGCACAAAAGAAATCGCACAAAAATAGACTTACCTTGAAAAATGTGGGTATGTTCCAGTAATTTTTAGAAATGGCATAAAAGCAAAACAACAAGAAAAAATTACTTTAAAATTCGCATTAAAAAAATAAGGAAATAAAGTACGACAAATAAAAAATTTCAAATATTTGAAAAAAATTAATACAAGACAAACGTTTTTTATTAACTACAGTATTTAATTTTACATTTTTTCATACATATTTTAATCATTACCATTATTTGACAATATGCATTCATTGTGAACTAGTAAGAAATCAGATTCATGATGTGATGTACAACTAGCACCACTTTCAGTCTTGTGCTGTGTTAATGGTTTTCTGTTTCTATATTAAAAAAATGAGATCTCAATCAAAACAAAAAGATCATACATTATTATTAGAAAGATTATTTTCAGTTTAAAAAAATCAAATTTATTTTAACAATCTAAAATTTTTTTTATTTCTGTTATATCTAATAATACGTTTTAAAAGTTTAAAATTTTTGAATATTTATTGCGATATTTTTATACATAAGTATATATCTATTATTATTATTTACTTATTAGTATAAGTAGGTTATTTACATAGAAGCTTAGATTCTAAATACAGCTTCAGGCCATATTCATGTTAGCTGCTAATATAATGTTATATTTTTGAAAAAAAAAAAGTATTTCAAGTGAAAATAAGTTATTAATAATTTAAATTTCTTGATATCTAATAAATATAGTAAAATATGAAAGTTATTAAGAAGAAACACGAATCGAATAACTTCAAAATCGCATTAAAATAATCCGCATAAAACGAGACCCAGGTGTACATTTCATTATTATATATAAAAAATGATTTGGCCAGAACAACCAGTATAGTTTCATGTAATATTGTTGAAAATATAGGAACAAAAATTGCCAGGTACATAGCTTATGGTTCATTCAGTTTCAACATTTTTTTATGAAATACTACTTTTTACAGACATGGGTCATAAGATTTGTCTGATGTTTTAGGTCATGCGACTTTTAAGTATATAAGTGGTCTTTATATTGATATACTGTGATGTAAAATGGCTTTTTAAACAAAATCTGAAGGTATGCATTATCACTTAGAAACTATTAGGCAAGATAATGTATACCTTTATTTGAAACCATTGTATATCTCTCTAAGCTCATTTTAATTTTTCTTACTAAATTATTTTTCTAGCTTTTATTTATTTCATGTTTTTTTCTCATCACATTTTAATAAAAGCTGTTTCATTAATTTCAAATCTTTGGCTCATAGTCACAATTTTTATTATAAGCTTTTAATAAAATATAATAAAAGCTATCTTTTTTTGTTCTCTTTACCCCTAAGATTCTCCCATTTTCTATAAAGTTGATCTTTATCCTCAACATCCTACACTTCAAAAATACATGTTTAATGGATTCTTTACCATCTCCACATCTATAAGTTCAAATTCTTATTGCAACTTTACTTTTCCTGGAATCTAAATCTCCCCTTTCACCAAATAATAATGAATTTCTACTTTTATCATATATAAAAGTGAAGCTTGTCTAAAATATTATTAAAGAGTTATATGGCTAAATGCTTTCAGAGAACTTAAGTCTCCATATTCTTAGCCTACTTTAATTGAAGTTTAGCGGTGATTTATGCAAATTTTCTTTTACTACTCAAAGGTGAAGTAGAAAATTAGTATTTTATTTTATCATATATCTATTTTTTTATTTCTGTGAAACATCACAATATACTTCAATCTTATGACAGATACTACAAGTTGATCTAGTACCTAGAAAGAATGTACGATCTCTATTTAATTTTTTTGATTTAACATCAAAATACAAGAAGTGTCATTAAAAGAAAACTATTCAAGTTGAAATAAAGAAATTTGTATGATCATTACAGAAAAAGAAAGACATGTAGACCTTTGTTAAAGAAACTGATATATATATATGAATCTTAAAATAATTTTAGTCTGCCAAATTAAAAAATTACTCAGGGAATTAAAGTTGCAAATTTTATCTGATAAAGAAAAAACTAATATCTATAATTGAATTTTTTATAATTAAAGATAATCTTTGGAATTTAGAAGAAATATTAATTAAATATACTTTTGAGAACAATAGTGGCTCATAGTATAAATTCCTCCAAAATGTAAATCAGCTTAGTCAGAGTTAAGTTCAAGAACCAAGAAAGATGGCAATAGAATATGTCCAGCTGAAGTGCTAAAGCAGCCCAACAGGAGTACAAGAGCAAAGAATGAAGGCAAAAGGATACTTCCAACAAAAAAGTCAAAATCCCAGAGCAGTGCTGCACTGATGGTCTAAAGGATGTATCAGAGATTACAAAGGCCATAAAAACCACTGTATTATTTATCTTTATTAATTGATTGCTGGAGTAACCTCTCAGCCACCCGCACATACAATTGTTTGAATAAGTTAAACTGTAGATTAGGAGATGTCATTTCCTCTGTGTGCATGGAAGAATTCAGGTTTCTTAGTTTAGTAATCAAGATAATTGTTTTTTTTTTAAATTAAAATTTTTAATAAATTAATATTTCTAAACATGAACAATAAAGGGTTAAATAAATAAACTTCTGATAAACCAAGATTTATGAATGGCAATGTATTATTTTAATGAAGAATTAAATGTAATTTAGTTATCTTATTTTCAATTAATTTTCTTAATAAGTAAAAAAATCCATTACATTGATCTTTATTCAGCTTGAAAAAGACCATGTGTTATTATTTTTAAATACATAATGTTTCTCAATCAGTTCCTTCTATTGGTTATTTTAATTGCCACTAGAGTCACATAATCAAGGGGAGGTGACCAACTGTTGAGATGTGTCACGGGCAGTATTTTAACTTGGGATCATCATTTTTCAGGGTGTGACTCTCTCTCTGATCTGTTTCAACCCAGCTGCCTGACGTACAACTTTAAGAAGTGATAATTTTTTTATTTTTGTTTTCTTAAAAGTGTTAGATTATAAATTTAATAGTTATTTGTACCTACAATGATTTGCTAAACTGCTCAAAGATATCTCATTTTTTTATTTCCAATTCAATGTAACTAATTTAAACTATTAACATAATGCCACAGAAAAGTTATTTATTTATCATATTTAAACTTAAAGAAGCTAGGTTATATATTTATTTAAATTAATTTACAAAATTAGGCAGGACATTGGACTAATCTATTCTTCATTTATACTTAATGTTTTTAAAAGAAGGAAATTGAAGTATGAAATTATGAATTATAATCTTCTCCAATTCTGAATGAATAATTACAATACTGTGATACCAATTTCCCTACTAATTAAGAGATAACTTATTCTTGACAAATAATTATTGAGAAAATAAACTGTATAATGCTAAAATAGCTTGTTATCTTTAATTTAAGAAAAATTATTATATAATTGTGTTTGCTTTTTAATTTGTATCATTTTTAAAAGAATTTGAAAGGAAGTTGAACTTAATAAAAATATTAAAATAAAAGGAAATATATGATGACTGGGATATATTTCGTTCTCCATGTTTATGACAATATAATATTTTGAATGAATGGGAGTAACTTAAAACTTCTAATTAAATACTTTTAACAAAAAATTAGTTTGCTAAAAATTTATAATAAGTGTTTGACATTCATTGTATTACTTGCAGACTATTAAAATTAATAATGTCTTCGCAAGAAGATTTGATAAGTGAAAAAAAATAAAACTTGGAAATGACTTTTGCTGTGATTATAGAATTAATACATGCTTGTTTTTAAAAATGCTTCATCTTAAAGAATAAAAAAATTTCATTTTTTAAAAAAAGTATTATTCATTCCAATAAACTGCAGACTCCAGAAAATGTTTACTGAATAAAATTGCGCTATTTTCAGACATCGCCAAATGATTATTTTTTCGCTGGATATTTTATTTTCACACTGGTCAAATTTTTATATCTCAATTCCAAACTTAGTCTTTAAATTAGTTTTAATTATTACAATGATATTTTTTCATGCATATTTGAAGCTACTTGCTGCATTTCTAAAAAAAAAAATTCAATCGGTACAGAACTTTGTTGCTAGGTAATCTGCTAAGGAAGGACTGTGCCTTCAACAGACCATGCAGCATGAAAAAGTTCCACTAATGAACTAAGGTGTTCTAAAATATATATATGCTATTTTTTATTATTGATGCTTTTTTATTTTTAGTCCTGTTATGACTATTTTATATCAATATAAATCTTATTTTTATTATTGTTATTAATATCATTATTGGGTTTATAACAGAATGTGCAAGTATTCTTGCACATTATCAAGTAAATTTGATAAATAATGATTTAACGTAAATTTGAAAAATTCTTTATTCCGAGGAGTTATTTATCTGTTACATTTATTTTTCTTATAAAAAAAAGGGTTTTGCTGAATATTCTATTCATGGACTGGCAAAACAGCCAGCATGTTTATCAGAAGTCCATTATTTCTAATATAATCATTACATTATAATTTTTCACCATCAAGTTTTAATATAATTGAGTATTCATTAGTTTTGCATTATTTTATTTCATATTATACATTGCCTATATATGTGTATTTCTTGTTTACTGCTGAATTTTATTGTGCCATAATTTTAAATATTTTACAGTCGTTTGACTTGCTCTTATATAGTTTGTTTCAGACATTGCCTATTGTTTGTTATTTTACTATGCATATTAATTTAGTCAAATTTTATCAGTGTTTATTGATTATCTTGCCATCGCTTAGTTTGAGATATATATTTGTCTTAGAACATAAGGCTTTATTTGATATAATATATTTATTGTGCTTTGCGGGAAACAGATGCTTTCTATTCTGTCACATTTTATTCCATGAGTTGATAGTGCTTCCTATTTAGGATCGTTATCACATTATTAAGATACCTAGATTCCTAGAGAGGATCATTACTTTGGTGTGTTTTTCATTGTTCTTATGTGCTGAGACAAAGTCCACACATACATTTCACCTTAGATATAGGTGTTCAAAGCCATCACATTTTTGCTTAAGTCATTTTGGTCTGCAGAACCTGGGTTTTGCGTATCATCCATGATGTGATTAAATATATTTTTTCACAATAGTAAGGGTATTAGATATGATATGGCAATCATAAGATAGCTATTGAAGAGTCGGTTTTTCAGGTTGCACATTGTTTGTGTGCTTAAGTATAACATTGTCTGTATTGTCCTGTTGTGTTGTTCCAGCTAGCCACAAGCAAACCAACAATATATTTATAATTTAAATGCTTATTATTGTTTAGCACATGGCATAATGAGCAATACACATTCGATGTATTTATCTGTACCATCTGGAGCATGGTTGATTTGTAAGTTGTTTAACACTAGATATTTTATTATTATTATGTGGACAGTAACTCAGTATAGTGTGTACATGACTTCTGGTGAATGCTCCTTACCTTTCCTTAGATTTAAACTAAAATTAGAATAGAGCCTACCATTATTAATTTATTGTTTAAGTCTGATAATTAGTTTTATGCCAGATTTATATTCAAACCCTGTTAATGGGTAATTTAAATTAGCAATAATTTTCGATTATGGAAAGCAATAATGTTAATTGATGCCTCATTAAGATGTATTTTTAAATAAAATGTTTATTGCTCAGCTATGACTTGAGCTATCATTATTTTCATTTTGCTGAAATCCCTTTTTTGTTAAATGGAATATTTAACTAAGAATAACATTAAATAATTTAATTAATGTTAAACCAATATCTCCATTAAGTGTATTTGGTAAGTAGCTGATCAAAACATTTTCTTTCACTTAAATCCTGATTATTTATTTTTAAAGTCAGTATAAGTCACGTTCTATGTTACTGATCAATGTAACAGTGCCTTTGTTAGCTAAATAGCTTTGATTTTTGTTGTACATAAAATATTGTATTATTTATAGTCATTAATAGATGTATTTGTTATTATTTTAAAAACAGTTTGTTTTTTTCTGTATGTGCGTTTGTCTTGAGATCTCAAAATTCACCCAATAGTCATAATTTTTATAATTTTAATTTTTAAAAGAAGTCTGGATAACAGATAACTACTTCATGCAGATCCAAATTTAACTGTTTTGAAATGGAAATTTTTCCATAAATGCTTCCATTCCAAAGATGGGAATTATAACAAATAAAATCGGAAATATACTTGATATTCTTAAGATTATTTAGACTGTTTTGCCCAGACTGTACAATATTAATTTGTTTATTTAACATTCAGAGTTACATGATTATATATAAGTATTTATATTGTGTTGTTGATGGGGTAGTGGGAAGATATAAAGGGTACTTTTTTCTTCCAGTTATTTCGAGTGAGATCCTGGGTAAATTTTATGTTTTATTTATGAAATTATGTAGTAAAGTAAATATCTTTTTGAATAATTATTCTTGTTATTATAAGAGATTAGGAACACTAGTTTATGAGAAAAGTATATGTCTCCTATAATCTACCAGGACGTCAATCATTTTATTGACAACACAATACTATTATAACATAACTTCTAAGAATTACCAGGAAGCCTGAGATCATTCTTATATCTATCAGCATTCCATCAACTGTTCATTTATTTATTTAGATTAGAATTATAGATGTGGCATAAGAAATTCTTTATTATTCCCCGTGCTATTAGAAATGTACATTGTATTATATGCTACAAGAGTAGAGTTGTTTAGATCATGTTACTATTTAGGTTGGTGACATAAAAATTATATTAGTAAAAATATTTAATGTTTAAGATTCACAAAAATTATACTAATGATGCTTTTATTTAAGTCAGTGGCACAGATTTTGATTAATTAAAATATTAAAGATTCACAGACAATTTTATTTTGAGTGCAAATTATTATTATTTTTTATTTCTACTCAGAGAATATATTTTGATGGAGGGGAATTTAGATTTTAAAAGTGTTTTATAATTTAGAGTGATCTTGCTAATTTATTTTAATTATTTATTGTGTAATATGCATTTTTACTATTATTTTAAAAATTTACCTTTATCTTAATAGAAATCTCTGGAGTATTCATTAAATTATAGATAACCACCACTGAGCTAAAGCCCTTCATCAGACCATGGGTGTGATGTATATGAGTCTCTACCCTGAGTATGTATTATATATCATATTACATTATAGATTACCGTCCTCGTTCTCATCTCCATCCATTTGCATCTTTTCTGTTGGTTACAATTGGTGCCTCAACTATAGGAGCAAATTATATATTACGTTATATTATTATGCATTACTCTTTAACTTTTCATCACCTCCCTATCTCCCATTAGGTTACAAGATATATATAAAGGGATGTTTGAGCATATTCATCCTAAGGGCTGGATGGGGGGATGATGTGGATGGTTTAGGCATCGTGGTGATTAAAGAAATCTTTCTAATATGTAATTAGTTTCACAATCACAGAACAAGCTGTGAAAAATAAAATCAACTGAAAATTCAATTAGCCGTAATTCCAGGTGGCCTAATGAACCAGCTTCAACAGTTAGATGTCTACATTAATAAACTACGTAAAGAATTCATGGAGAAATATTAACAGTTGGATGCAATCTACAGATTTTAAAGTGACACCATCAGGAATAAGTGCATCATTTCACAGATTTGTGAATGGGTCAAAACCTCATGGGATGCTGTGAAACATGAGACAGTTGTAAAGTCATTTATGAAATGTGGAATTAGTAACTCACTTGTTGGCACAGATGATTTTTTCTACAAAAACTCAGTTTCTGAAAAAGAAAGTTGAAATACTCTGGAGGTGAATTCCTAGGTTTTGAAGGTGAAGATTAAAAGTATCGAACTACAGTGTTTTCTAGTTACATTTTCTGTAGATATAAATAAGTATAAAATTAGTACTAATTCACAAAAAAATTATAGAAAGGTATTTTTTTTAAAAAAGTTTTTTATCAAAAAGGGGGAACATCTTATATGCTACTGTGTACTTATATCAATGCAATGCCATAATATCAGGGTTGTCCAAAGTAATAGTATTTGGGAATCAAATTTAAAAACACATTGTTATCAATTTAGTAAATTTTCAGTGATATGCAATAGATGGCAGTATATTTTTTTAAAAATATACTTTGGTTTAATTTTATAATTATTCAGTAGAAAGCATTTACAGTTAATTAGTATAGAAAGAAAAAGAAACTAAGGATGACGTCGTAATTTCTCTTGACTGTTAGATTAAAATTTGCTTTTTTAAAATGTGATTCTTCTTAAACATAAAAATCTTGTAAATGATTTTTAACATATGTGAAATACAGTGAGATTGTTTATATTCACACTTTTTAAATTTGAGTAAAAAACCACTGCAAAATATCCAAATGCTAAAAATTAAAAAATAACAAAATATATAAAACACTTGGATGCATAATATACAAATATATATATTTTTTTTTTCAACCACACTTTTGATCATTATATTTAACTTGAAATAAAACCATGGAGCCTTATAAATTGAATAATATATGTAATTGAATTAATTACTTTATGGATGTCCCGTACATGTATTAATTAATTTGAGATGCCCTTTGCTTTTATTTAAAGTTAAATATAACAACCAAAATTATGATTGAAGAAAAAAAAAATTTTTTGTATTTTTTATGTGTTTCTCTTCAAAATAAATAAAAGCATTTTTTATAAAATAATTTTAATATATATTGTTTAATAGTAGAATGTTTTTGTAGTAAAATTATTAAAGAAATCTAGCTCTTATTTAATTACTATAATTCAAAGTCATGTAATAGATCTTTGTACAAATTTTTTCCCCAATATTCTTGGAACAGTGTCTAAGTATGAAATGATTTTAATAAACTATGATTGAAATTGACTCTCAAAACAATTCATAGCCAAAGATATTGTAGAAGTTAAAACTCAAGCTAGTAATATATTCAAAAGATGTGAATCACATGAGATAGTGCAGTATCAAATATTCCAACATATTAAGAGAAAATGATAATCAAAAGTCACTGAAGCTGGGGAAAAAGTTGCTCACCAAAACAATCATGGCAGAATGGACTCATCTACAAGCAAATACAAGTTATTAGGAACACCACCTATTACCTGAAATAAAATCCAGGATCGTACTGCTACAGAAGCCTGAAGAGTGTCAAGATATTTTCAAGATTTCATATGTGAAGTCATTTTTTCTCAAGAGACAGGATATGTCATATCCATATGTGTATAGTCTTATGTATTGTACCTACCAAAATTGAGTGTAATTTTAGTATTGAATGTAAGTTTGAGCATACATTTTTTTTGTTATTTTCTGATTAGTTTTAATGGATAATACATTAATTTGAGAGTATTGAAATGTTTGCTATGACAATGAATGCTAAAGGAAGGGGTTTATTATTATAAAATGAATTAATAAATTAATGCTATTCATTTGAAAAACATGTGTAAATAATAAAATTTATAATTTTAATAAAATTATTACTATTTCTTTATTGTATGTGTTTTAATTTACTGCAGTCATAAGTAGTATATTATAAACAAATATTCAATGTTTTATGTGTGTATATTTTTATGTTTATATTATGTATAAGGTTTATGTTGGAATCATATATATATAAAGTATATATTTCCAATGCTATATTGTGGAAAGGTTGTTTAAATTTTGTTAGGTTAAAGAGTATTATTTGTGTTTTTAAAATGTAAATATTATTTTTTATATGTAATTATCATGAAATTTTACTTATTTATTTTTTTATTATTGTTGTAAAAGAAATTTTGTTTTGAAATATAGGATTAATTTAAATTTTATATTCAAGTAAAGAACGAGCATAATCTTTGTTTTGATGATGAATATGACATTAGTTATACAAGGTTATAAATAAGAATGAACAGTTCGAATTCTTATTTTAATATTTTGACATTCATCAAAGCAAATCCAAATCCTTTTATATATTTTATTTTTGGTTTTGTGTATTTGCTTGGTAATTACAAAACAATGGAGTAAAAAGGAATGTATTTGTCTGGGAAACAGGCCTGGTTTTCTGAGTACTTGTTATAAGGAGGAGAAAGAAAATTTATAGTTTTCAAATTCATTTTAACATTTCTCTACAGAAAAATGATTGCCATGGGTAAGCAAAATATTTTAGTTATGAAACATCATAATTAATAATATACTGCTATATATGAGAATTATTCCTATTTATGCATATTTTATAATGCAGGTGGATTATTTTGACCTAGGGTTTGAACCAGTTTATTTACATATTGCACATGTAAATGGAAGCCAGATTCTGCATATATATATAATCTTATTACGATACGATGTATTTTGCTATATAATGGATAAAATAATGCTTCTGAGTACACTGGAATTTGATAAGACACTTTATTTTGTATACTATTTACAATATATTTTACCTTGATCAAATTAGTGGATCATATTACATTTTTAGAATCACAGAATAAATGTTTGAACTATTGGGTTTCTTTGAAGTACCTATATGAAAGAACTGTGTTCAGGTCATATATATAAATTTGTATTTTATTTACTTATTTATTTGTACTGTATTTTCTCAACATTATTGATTATTATATTAAAAGTTGGAAAATGTTTGTTAAATGTTTGTTTATATTCTGTAACGGGCTGGCGGATGTCCTTTATACAGGTGATAATTGATCACCAAAACCCTATAAGCAGATCCAAATACCATAAGCTATAGAACAAAATGTGTATGTGCGTATATGTATATATTAGAGTTATAACAATTGACATGAATATATCTATTTATTACATATAAAATAATCGGGATAATATTAATAAGTATAAGAATAATTACGATAATAATGCTTGTGATGGATATATGAATAAGGCTGAGTTAGAGACCAGATTAAAATAAATTATATTAACATTTATTAATTAACAAAAATAAAGTAACATACTAATTCATTCTGAATCATGTTATCTGTTATGTCAAGGATGAGCTTCTACTGCATTGTTATCTAATAATAATATATAAAATAAAATCATTCCTCAACCCAATGGTAGAAATTCATGCACTTGACCAATTATTTATAAAGACAAATATACAATATTGATATACACATGATCGCGATTCTAACTGGCTAATCAAATCTATATACAGACACATTAAAAAAGAAAAAAAATCCTTGTTGTCCAGTTATATCGATTGTTGTGAATCTCCTCCCCCCCCCTTTTATTTATAAAGATCCTTAACATTAAGAAGAAAAAAAAACATTCATGCAAGGTTGATAAATCAATTACACAAAAGAAACATATAACTAAGATTAATTAACAATAAACAAACCAATATCAACTCTCATAATTTATAGTGTACTGCCATAATGTGAGATAATTTAATTAACTGTTTATGTATTCAATTTTTAATTTTAATTTGAATATTCAAATAACCCATTTATCATCAGCTATTGCACATTCTTCTTTAATGTTCCAATTTCTATCCTTTCTGCATATGCTCTATTTTTGGAGCTTGAATCTATGACCAGTTTTTTGTTTATGGTCTGTAAATATTGGTGCTCTTTATCTCTGAGCATTCTATTTTATAAGTATCTGTGTTGGGCAAGTCTTGTTGACATATTGGCCTTGACTTCTCATAATATGCAGCATTGCAAGTAGATTAACAGTGCTTAATTCTATAGACCATTTGATGTGCCTGTTCATTTGGTAGCATGTCTTTAGAGTTATTGATTAATTGGTTAAGTGATGAAGCAGTTTGAAAGCTTATATTTAATTTATTTGAAAATTTCTTATTTTGTATAGAATGTCTTTATGGCATTTATAGTTTTATTATGATTGTATCCCATATTTCAGAGGCCATTTGAGTACTGTTCAATGTTCTTTTTATCATATTCAAACTTGCATAGTGTATGATTTCTGTATTTAAAAAACCCTTCAATCCTGCATATTTAGGTGATATTGGGGTTATCAATCTAGGGTGTATTGATCCTCTTATATTTAGAAGCTTAATCATCATTCTGTAGTCTAGCATGTGGTTTTGTCTTTGTACATATAAGTCCAAAAACTTTATTCCTCTATTATTGTCTTCTTTCTCCAAGCATCAATGTTCTCTCCAATTCTTGATGTATTCCATCAATCTGTGGGTCTGCCACACATATAAATGTGTTGACTATGTTTCTCACATATATTAAATTTGAGTTTAAATATCTGTGATTAGGTACAATACATTTTTCGATTTTTGCTAGGAAGACTTTTGATAAATACTGCTACTGGAGAATCCCATCATTTCAGTCATTATTTAGTTTATAATGTTTTCCATTGGCTGCTGTGAGGTCTTTGTCAATCCCTTTCAAAACCTCTATTATGAATTACCTTTTGTGATGGTCATAGTTGCTGTTAATTTATTAATCATCTCGATTCCATTCTGGGCACTGAGCTGTATAACTTTTATATCAAGGGATACAATTTTATTATTAGCATTTATTTTCATACTTTTAATTTTGTTAATGAATTTGTACAAGTTTTAATTGAGTATTCATCAAATCCCAATTCTTCAGTCATCCTTACAGCAATAGTTTTGACTATTTTGTAAAAGCATGGACTACCAAAATGAATAATCATTCTCAGCAAGGTTTTATATGCAGCTTTATGTTCGCAATAATTCTTGGAATGTTTGCAATTGAGGGATACATTTTTAAATATTCCACTTTTGTAAACACTTTTTCTTAACGCTTTCTAAGAATTATTGAAATGAATTTGTGTTTAATGTTTTTTAAGATTATGTGTTGCTATATTTGTAAAATCAAGTTTTGTTTGGTATTCATCCTTTTTCATTAACACCATAGTTTCCTTTATGCAAATCATATTGTAACTTTGTCTATATGTTTTAGTGTTCTTTACATTAACATAGCATTTATCCTTATGCTTCTTCGGTAAGATACACACTATTCTAACTGACTTTTCAATAATCTGATGTTTTAAGGGGTCATTTTCAAATATGATTTCTATATCAGTTACTATTTTAATGTTATCATTTTTCCATTCCCTGTCCATGAATCTTGATTCATTATTTAATGTTACCAATTGTTTCTGATATCTCTTCATTGGTTAAGTTGATCCAATTGTTTTGTTTATTGCATTCCAATTTTTTGCTTTGTTTCAACTAAAAAACACATTTTCTTATCATATTTGCTCTTTAATTTTAAGGCCATACATATACAATTATTTTTAATTTCCTCTGGTGCATCATATTTCCTATTCATTACTCTAATTCAGCTCATTGTCTGCTTTAATTGATGTTTTCACACCTTGTATTATCAGCTCTAGTAAAAGTATGTTGTTTTTTTGTTTTTGTAAAATTCTGAGGCTGATTATTGATTTTGGCAATTCATACTTTTACAAAATGACCAAAACTATAGCTTTATGAATGACAGGAATTGGGATTTAGCAAATACTCAAATCATTGTACAAATTTGTTAACAAAATTAAATCATAAAATACACGCTAATAATAACATTGTATTACTTGATGTGAAAGAGTTATATGACTCAGTGCCTGCAATGGAATCAATTGAGGTGATTAATGAATTGCTAAGTAACAGAAACTATGACCATTGCAAAAGGGAATTCATAATCGACATTTCTGAAATGGATTGACAATAACCTCACAGCAGCAGAAAATGAAAAATATAAAATGAATAATGACTGGCTGATAGAACTCCCCAGCAGCAGTATCATCAATCATCTATATCTAGTTAAAATCGAAAAATGTATTATACCTAATCACAGATATTTAAACTCAAGTTTAATATATGTGAGATATGTAGACAACACATTTATATGTGTGACAGACATACAGATTGATGAAATGCAACAGGAATTGGAGAGAGCATCAATGTTTAAATAGACCTTGGAGGAAGAAAATAATAGAGGAATAAAGTTTTTGGACTTATATACACAAAGACAAGGTCACATTCTAGACTACAGAATGATAATTAAGCCCCTAAATATAAGAGATCAATCCATTCTAGATCAATAACCTCAATATCACATAAAATGTGGTAGCGAAGGGTTTTTTAACACAGAAATCATACACTATGCAAGTTTGAGTATGATAAAAAAAATTGAACAGTATACAAATATCTGAAATAGGGGATATAATCTGTTAAAATCATAAACACTAAAGAGATTCTATATAAAAAAAAATCCTTACCCCAACCAACATGTAGAACCTAAAAACTGGAGAAGCCTATCTTATATTCCAAAGATTGCACATAAAAAAATATATGTAAAAATAAAATTGATATAAACTTTTGAACCATCCCATCACTTAATCAATAATTCTAAAGACACTATACCAAACAAATTGGCACATCAAGTGTCTATAAAATAAGTGTAGCTCATCATCTTACAATGTTGCATATTATGTGAAGTTGAGAGCCAATTTGTCAACAAGACTTGCCAACACAGATATTTACACAAAAGAGCACTCAGAGACAAAAATACACTTCAATATTTACAGACTGTGAGCAGAAAACTGGTCATAGATTTGAGCTAACAAGAGCAGAAATATTGTTCACAGACAGAGAGGATATAAAATTGAAAATTAAAGAAGCATGTATATGGTAGCTGATGAGTTTTTCTATTAACAAAAAAGAAACAAGCTTACCCATTTTAAAGATGAGGGCTATTTGAATCTTCAAATTAAAATTGAATACATGAACAGTTAATGAATCATTGATATAAAAAACAATATAATCACACCACTATATGCCATAAATATGATATAGTAAAAATATATTGAAAACATGCTAGGTAGTAATAAAGCTAAATATTAAAAAAAAACTTTTCTGTGTGTCTTTTCATAACAGTTATGTGCAAGCATAAGAAATGGTGATCATGTGATGTTTAATGATACTAAAAGCATCTTCTAAATTTTAATGATTAAGGTTTTAATTTAAAATATATGTTTATTCATTAACTGTATATTATATTTGATATGCACATTATGAATATTGCAGAATTTAAACTAAATATGATTGAAATAAACAACTATTGATATTCATATTTTAATATTTATCAAAATGGCCCTCGCCTCTGCCCTCATCTCTATTGAGATATGACAAATATTAAAATATAATTATCAATAGTTGTTTATTTCAATCATATTTAGAATGTTTATTTAGTTTATATATTTCTTGCAACATTGTGGACAAATTAAAAATTATATTAGATATTTCATCATTATAGTTATTTATTGAAGAATTGAACGATTATATTTAAAACTACACAGAGGCAAACTCTCCATACAGTAGTGCCACTCAGTGAAAGCCAGAGTAATCAATGGATGTGGGAAGGTTTGTGCATAAAATCTTTATCCAGTGTCTATTCTTCCAATTGCCTCTGATTAGTTTCTATCTTGTGGCTTTCATCAGTGAGATGTATTAGATCTGAGAGCACTGCACCTAGATCTTAGAATCTAATCCAATCCTCCAGCATCTGCATTTTACCTTTTAAAACTATAAGGCTTTGAGTCCAAAGTAAAAGCACAATGTTTTCAATACAAGCTCATTAGCTTGTATAATCATATGGATCTGAACTCAGTTTAGCATCCATACTTTTTTGGTGTCATTGGTACTTTAATAACCAGAATCACCATAATTCTATTGGGCAGGATTAGTATTAAACCACTAACCATTACATGATTACCATTCTTTATACTTACACAATCTGTTTACACAGAAGCAAAACTCCAGATGGAAGCACCACTCAGTGCAGTGCAAGCCAGAATAATCAATGAATGCAGGAAGGTTTGTGCATAAAATCTCTATCTGGTGTCTACTCATCCAGTATCTCCAGATTAGTTTTTCATTAAGGACTTTGACAAGTGATGAGCCTTGGATCTGAGAACACTGCACTTACATCTTAGGATCGAATGCAACCCTCCAGCAGCCATCTTTTTGCTAACTATAAAGCTTGGAGTCCAAAATGAAAACACAATAATGTTTTCAATTCAAGTTCATTCACTTGTATAGTCATACAGCTTTGAACTCCATTCAGCATCCACACTTTTTGATATCTTTGGTTCTTTAATACTCACAATCACCAAATCTATTGGGCAGAATTGGTATTGAAACAGTATATTACTTCTCACATAACTGTTTCTCCTATTTTTCTCCACAGCTCCATCTGTTCTTGGTTTAAACCCTCTCTGAGTACATGTATGTAAGCATCAACATGGCTATATATGTGTTATTGCACATATATAGGTGGACATATGACTGACATCAATTTATATATTACTGCGTGTATATTTAAAATAAAAATATTTTGTTATATATTTGTTTTGTTTAAAAAGAGTTTACATTTAAATTGCATGTGGTCTACACACAACCCTGTAGTATGTAAGGGGGGTATCTTTAAAAGCTAGAACAATTCTCAATTTTAATCTTAAATAAATCACAAACAAAATTTGCTTGACAAGGTCAATTTTAAAGGAAAATATTTTATTAGAAAAATGACAAGATAATTTAAAATGTATTGAGTTACAGAATTTCAAAAAAGTAAATATTCTTGTTGACAGTGGTGTGGTCTAAAGCTCAAATTATATAAATAAGTATGATTTCTTCCTACAGGGTTCATTCTATTGTTTTTTTTTTTTGTGAAGCTTATCAGCCAAAATCCATGCCGGTTTTGACTGCCATGTCTGGCTAGGCAAAACTTGCATTTACTGTCTCCAGCAGGAGATGGAAATCTCTATTAACCCCATATGCCTGCAGCCTGATCATCACAGAGAGGGGAAGTCTTCCAGCAGCCTAGGCAAGAAGAAATTTTAAGCTGCCTATCCTGAGGAGAATACCACTATGCCATTGTCTGATGTGCCTGCAATACTAGGGACCACCAAAATACCAGTAATATTCTTTTCAAAGATTGTAGAGCTCTATAATTTAATCTGTAAATCTATAATATTAAGTTAGCTTATTTACTGTAAAGAATGTTCAATATTATTTCTTAAAACTCTTTAAATTAAATCATTTCTAAAGTAAAACTTAAATTGTCTGAGATCATCTTTATTCTGTAAAATGAGTTATTGTCAATCTCATTTATTAAAATCTGTTAAATCATTTCTAAAGTAACTATGTAAAACTTGCCTATCTTTATACTGTCAAGTAATTGCAATGTTATATTTAAATTTTAAAAAACTGCAATCATGCCTAGATTTGTTGTTTTAAGTATTTTTTTAAAATTTATTATATATATGTTATAATACGCCGTTTTTTGGGATTTAAAAGTAGTTTTAGTACAGTAGATCATATCCAAGTATTGAGAGAAGTTATATAGAAAAGACAAATGTATATGAGTAGCCATTATGCTTTGGATTTGTAGATTATGAAAAGGCATTTGATTCTATAAACAGTTCTTCAGTGATTAAATCATTGGATCATCAAGATGTAGATCCAGGATACTGTCATATTTTAAAGAATATTTACAAAAAAGGAAAAAAAAATAATTAGATTACATAATGATACTGGAAAAGTCAACATTGAGAAGGGTGTAAGACAGGGTGACTTTATATCTCCAAAACTTTTTACAGCAATGCTGCAAGAAGTATTTTGTGGATTAAAATGGAAATTAAAGAAGTGAAAGTAAATGGAGATTATTTAAGTCATTTAGATTTTGCAGATGATGTAGTTGATTTTGAAAATAATGCTTTAGAACTGCAGGAAATGTTTCAGGAGTTATCAGATGAAAGTAGGACTAAAGATAAATGTTAAAAAGACTAAAGAAGTTTAATGAATTTTCTCAAAATATGAAAATAGATTGATTATGATGAGTTAGAAGTTAACAGTTACAAATATCTTCGTGAGATTATTAATACAGATGGAAACATAATGGATGAAATTAATCATAGAATTAAACATGGTTGGAGTGCTTTGGGTAAAAATAACTTGATACTAAAAGGAAATATGCCTATGTGTTTGAAAAGGAAGGTTTTTAATAAATGTGTTTTACCATTTCTTTCTTATGGATCTGAGAGTTCAGACCACTCAAAGAAGTATGGAAAGATGCATGTTGGGAGTAACAAGAAGAGATTAAAAATGCAGTATATGGGTAAGAGAACGAACAGGTGTTACTGACCTCATTGAAAAAATGAAAAGACGAGTGGAGTTGGGCTGGACATATTGCTAGAAGAGATGATAATAGATGGACAATTGAAATCTTAAACTGAATTCCAAGAGACTGTAAAAGACCCAGAAAGAGACCACATGTGAGATGGATGGATGAAATAAGAAAGGGTGCAGGGGTGATGTGGAGCAGAGAAGCTAAAGATGAATTGAATTTGGAAAGACTTTCACCTATCTTTTGAAATAGTGAATAATAATTATTAACTAATTTTCAATGGAGATAATTAAAATCTTCACTTTAAATATTTTAAGAAATCGCTGTTTTGAAATAATATATTGATAGATAATGTCCGATCACTACACGGCCGTTATTATTTTGATTCTATAAGTTATAAATTGCATTATATTTTGCAAGGTTTGCTTAGTCAAATGATTTTTGATATCTGTTAGTCAGAAGTGATATGCTAGCTGGAGATGATATTGAAGTATATTTGTTAATGTTTATTAATACCCATCAAATATAAGTTCCCTCCTTAGTTACAAATATATATATATGCAGATTCAGTATTTTAACTTAGATTATAATTTAAGTTCTTTTGGTAATGAGCAAACAGTTTAAACTTTGTGGCTAACCATTCTAAAGTGCAAAATATAAAATGCACTAACATGCACAAAACTGAAGACAAATAAAGAAATGTATATATTTATTTTATTTTTAATATATATATTTAATTAGGTGCTAAGCGCTTTAGCATAATTATAATGCTAGTTTAAGAACGGGGTTGTGTTAATTTGGCAGAGCATAATTATAATGCTAGTTTAAGAACTGAGTTGTGTTAATTTGGCAGAGCATAATTATAATGCTAGTTAAAGAACTGGCTTGTGTTAATTTGGAGATAGAAGCTACCTGTTTTAGGTGCAATTAATTAATTATATGTATACCTATTGGTTTTTGTGTGTGCATTACGAGTGTCTTTATAAAGACACGTTCATGTGTTTATATTTTGCTGCACCTTTTTAATGGGTTTATAATGACAGGCCACTCCATCCTTTAGTTTGTGATTCACAGTGACAGGCCACCCCATCCTTTAGTTTGTGAATGGCTACTTTTATCAGAACTGGAACATGAGGGTCCAGACCATGTTTATAAAGCCTGAGTTTCTGAACTTATATGTCCACATGGCAGCAAACCATCCGGTCTCAGAGCAACCAAGTATTTATGCTGAAGCTCCTGAATAATTACTCGCACCGCAAACTTATTCTTTAGTATTTTATATAGTACCATAGTATATATATGTGAATCTATAAGTAACCAGTTCTTTTCTTCTTTATTCATTGATTATTCAGCATGACTGAAACTCAAATCTTGGTTTCCAGTTTGAATCTGCATTATCTTAAGCTTATTTATTTGCTCACACTATTAATATATACAACAGCTATCTTAGAGATGTATGCGTTCATCATTTCTGCTAGGCTATTAACTTATAACATTAGCAAACCATGAGCAATAGAATGGGTATATTACACGATTATAGGCATGGTTTATGAACCACACATACACTTATTTTAATATGTTAAGATGAGATTGCTGTACTGATAATAATCTCATCTCTTATGTAAATGCCTGCGGATATTGACCACACATATCTAATGCTATATAATCCTTGCCATTTTGTTACTTTATTTTATGTCATTTGTTATTGTTTTAATAAATATGTTTAAAATACAAAATTTGTTTCATATCTTTCTTGCTCGTAGTTTTAGTTCAATCCAATCCACATTATCTGATTCCAACTTCTTAATAATTTATATGCGGAGTATACATTGTTTTAATTACTATAATTAATGCGTTAAGTGGTCTGTTCCACCCAGTGAATTAAATTGTTAGCTGTCCCTTGAGTCTCATGTTTCTCCATGTTCTAAGCCAGCTCTCAGGCTAAATTAAGACTGAGTGTGCCCTCAGAAGTGTCACTCATAAGGTGTTAAATCATGAAGTACTAGCAAATAAATTGGAGTTTGGTTGGATTAAAGGTCTCGCCACACTCACTTCGGTCAGCTTTGGTGTACTTTGCCTGGACTTTGGATTTTGTTGCATTGAGTATACAAATCTGACTGTTACAGTATTAAACCACTACCCATCACATGATCACCATTCTTTATGCTTAGACAAGCTGTTTACATAGGCAAAACTTTCCATATGGTAGCACCACTCAGGGCAAGACCAGAATAATAGCTAACAAAAAAAAGATGGCTCCTGGAGGATTGCCTTAGATCCTAAGATCTAGGTACAGTGCTCTCAGATCCAAGGTTCCTCACTGATGAAAGCCACAAGCTAGAAAATAGTCTGATATAGAATGAGTAGCACTAGATGGGGATTTTATGCACAAACCTTCCTGAATCCATTGATTACTCTGTCTTACACTGTGGCCCTAATGTTTGGAGAGTTTTGCCTGCGTAAACAGCTTGTGTAAACAAAGCATGGTGATCATATGTTTAGTGGTTTAATACCAATCCTGCCCAGCGTATTTATGGTAACTGTGGTTATTAAAGGACTAAAATGCCAAAAAGTATGGATGCTGAATTGAATTTAGATCTATATGACTATACAAGCTAATGAGCTTGAATTGAAGATATTGTGCTTTCATTTTGGACTCAAAACTTTATAGTTACCTAAAAGATGGCTGCTAGAGAGTTGTATTAAATCCTTAAGATCTTATTTGAATATTTTTCACATCATTGCAGAAAAAGAAAGGCATACAATGGATCTTATGTCAAAATATACTAAAATGCCTGTCCTGTTGGCTAGTGGTGATTGTGTTAAATTATTAAAAAAATTAGAAATGTATTTTAAGGCTTATGAAATCTTTTCCATCAGCAATTTATATTCACTCTTTTACATTGAAAACAAGCACATAGTAAGATGAGATGGACACTGATAATTGGTTCAAGTTGTTTTTTTATTTTGTTAGTCAGATAAAGGCTTGCAAATTTTAATATAAATTGTACACAGAGTAGTGGACAGGATTATTCTACGAAGTATTAGTGTATAGTCAAAAATAATCAAATATACATTTTATTAAACATATCACTCTTAATCTGAAAACACTTGTTATAATGATAATTCCAAAATGAGTAACAATTGTTTTTACATAATACCATGTTGGAAGTTGTAAAGAAACCTCTTAGTCTGTTATCGCATGGACCTATTTGATATTCAATACAAGATAAATGCCCTTACATATTTATTAATGATCATTACAATTACAGCATATATGTAATTGTCTTTTTGACTTGGTGACTATTATAACTGAAGTAGACTGTTCTGAATTTCCAATAGAACTTAATTTTGCTTTCTTATTAGTTTATTGTTTTACTGTTGATCTTTGATTGTATGGCATCTTATTTGCTTTATACATGATTTTGCATATTATCAGACAGAGGAGAGTTTTAAACTCCCCTAGTTTTATTTTAAATAGGCTCAAGAAAAAACTGAATCTTTTGTAATATTAATTTTCGTCATGATATTCCAAGAGATTCAAACCAGATTCTTCCTATTACCAAGGTGTATTTTTTAATACATGTAAGCAGAGTCATGCATTGTTAAATGAGCATTGTTCTGCATGGTGTTGGTGCAGTAGTACAGTATTAGACTCTGAAGCATAATGGTCTCAAATTGTTTCCATTTCTGGCACTTCCTGGACTTAAACTTATGAACTTGCAAGAAATACTTATTCAATTATTTTTTTGTGAGCCTTTAATTTACAAAAGCTCTAATATTAGATTCTAAATCCTTGAATGACCTAAGCAATACTAACACATTTTCCTTAAGTGACTACTGATAATAGTTGCTTTTGTTTGCTATAGTTTGTTTTTAATTTTATGTCCTTTATTTTTTTTTCTTATTAAGTATTTTACATTGCATAGCACTATAATATTTGACTTACACAATGCATTTTTTTGGATATTCATATTTGTGTAAGATCTATGGTTTTATTTCCTGCAGTAGGAACAATTAATGTTAGCGCCATTTGCTATATCCCAGTGATATTCTTTCAATACCACTTGAGTAGTATCATTCAAGTTTATTCACTTGCCAATAGATGTATATAAATAAAATAATTAGTGGCTATTAGAAATTACTTCATAATCTCTAAAGTCCATTTTAATCTGCAGTTGTATGAATTAATGCACAGTAATTTAATATAGTCTGTATAATTGTGTTACCCATTAACTAAGGTTTCTTATACACAGACATTTGCATATCGTGTACACAATGAATCCATAATGACCATTTAATTATTCAACAATCATTCTGCTAATGACTACATATATATTCAATATATCAACACATCTCTGCATAGTCTATTATAGATTTTTATATCAGTTCTTCCTTTATAATCTACACTGATTTGCATTTATTATCTTTTATTGTCATTCAAAGATATTCAGGTTGCATGTAAATTTTTCAAGAGTGATAAAACAAATGAAAGGTGACAATTATATGTATAAAATTACAGAATTTAATAAACTCTATTTATATTTTAATTTTTTAGATATATTCTAGAAATAATTCTGATAAGTTACAAAAGGAGTCTTGTAAGCTTTTAGTTCTGATGATCTCAAACAGATCTTAAAGTGGTATCGATTTTTCTTCACACTGATCAGTTTTTTCTTGATGTTTATTTTGTTGATGATAGATCCATTACTAGTTTTACTGCTCAACTATCTGAATACTTCTTTCAGCGAGATCTGATTTCTGTCTGGCTATCAAGGGGCATTTCCTAATTATGTGTGGCCAAAGAGTTACCAGCACACTTCTTGGTTATACAATTTCTCTTTTTTACTCGCTAATTTTCTGTGGACATTATCTGTTTCCAACATCTCACTTTTGCAAGGTCATAAATGATTGACATAACTTGTTTCCCATTTTTAAATTGGATTACTTTGATTCATTTAGCCAATACTTTTTTATTATCATGACAGAAAGCCATTTTTTTTAATGTCTTTAATCCAAACTTGCTTGCCAACTTTAAAATTTCTCAAGTCAAATTGTTTTCACCAATTACATTATTAGCTGGAATAACTTGGACAGGTGCATGCTGAATTTTCAACATATTAACAATTTTGATAATGTCTTCATTGTCAATGTATATGATATAAAATGTTGAAAACAAATTGTGTTTATTAGCACTTCATTTAGAAGCTGGTATGCTGTTTTATTTAACATCAATTTCATATGATAAACTGCTTTTTCGGCTAGACCATGAGATTCAGGATGGTATGGTATCAAAACATGGCATATTCACTTATAAGCCAAAAAAATCTTCAAATATCAGCAGCACAAAGCTAGACTAAGATAATACATTCTGCACTAATATTTTGGATGTGTTTGTACTCCATCCATTTGAAGTATGAATCTATATCAATTCAAAAGATGTAGTCATTTATTAGCTAGCATGATATAAGTGTAGTCTTTTCCGTGGTTCCAAAGATTTGGGTCATGTTTCCAAACTTTTTGGAGGCATGTTAGGGGTGGATTGGCATTCTAACACCAGACATATGATCTTTCTAAGGTTTTCATTCACAGTACTCCTGGTTGTTCCTTATGTTAATGACATTAATAGATGCGTATTCTAAATGGATAGAATGCAAAATCATGAAAAACACTAGAGCAAGTGAAATGAGAGCAACATTAAAGAAAATTTTTACCTACTTTGGATATCCTAAAGTATTAATAACTAATAATGATACAGGATTCACCACAAAGTTAATGCAAGATTCTTTCAAGGTAACTGGAATTAAACACGTTAACACATCCTTACCACCTATCTTCTAATAATGCCACTGAATTAAAAAAGCATTAAAAAATTCAAATCAAACAAACATGGAAACAATGTTTTGCATCATTACACTACCAGCAATGTATGCTACTGTTGACTACAGTAAAGTCTTCAGCCAAGTTAATGATTGGCAGAAAGTTAGAAATAGAACTATCAACATTGGTACCACTGGAACGCCAGCAAAAATAACAGCCAATAAATAAGAAAATCAAAATTGGGGTCAAAATATAATGCATCACAACAAATAGTGACAGTGCAAACAGATAATAGTCTACATTACTGTTGGCATTGAAATCATATCTATCAGAGATGGACACAGAAAGAAAACAGATCTTGCCTGAAATAACTACCTACAAAATGGAAATAACAAAAAAGGGACCAGCAAACAGGTTCAGACTAGATCACAAACAGTTATGACAAGATTCAATGAAGATCATGGAAATATAGATAACTTAATGCAAAACTCAACTAAACATAAAAACCCCAGGAACAGTAGTAACAGAGATTGGGAAAATACTGCCAAAAGAAAAATTAATAAGATGCTGCCCAAAGATATTAGAAAATTTCATATGCAAGGTATGAAATTAAAATTGAGAATGTGTAAAGAGGAGGGTTGTGTTGAATATTGTCACAATATAGCAGCAGCTGTGTGTATACATATACATGTAGCCATTTATAATAAAGTGTATGTAATTAAGAGCCTAAATAAATATGAATATACATATCAAAGTAGTGGCATACTAATAGTGAACATACATAGTAAGTTAGCAGTCGTATGTTAATAGGATTATGTATTGAGATGGATATATATATAAGCTGGCTTCTTTATTAATGTGTACACAAAAATAAAAAACAAATCCACATTGCATCAGCCAGAGTGAGAGACTGCATTGCCCTTGCTACTCCAGTAAAAACAACAATAGAAATGAAAATATAAAAAATCGGCCACAGATGATGGTGGTGGGCGATTTTTTTTTCTGAGAGTCTGATTGAACACTTTCATGCTAGATGAGGGACTGTGTTTATCCAGGCCTGATCCTAAAAGTGGGGTTTGATTAAGTCATACAGACTTTACTATTATTTTAATAATACAACTAGGGCTTTAGTTATTGTAAATAATAAAGTAACCTTATTGTGAACTCTTTCTATATATATATTTCTACATTCTAAATTGATACTTGTGAGTTTTGAAGTAAACCAAGATGACAGCCCATATTTTTGATAAATGTAGTTTCAAGGGTCTATAATCTACCAAAGATGTGTTAGTTGTTAAATTAAAAACAAAATTAATAAATCGTTAAATTTAAAAGGAATAAATTCAGATAAATTTCATCAAGAAGCTTTAATTTTTTTACTGATGTTATAATGTGGGAAGCAATGAAACTCTTAACATTGTTGTACTTTAGTTCAATTCGGCATTTCTTATCATCAGATTTTTTTTGGTAAAATGTCAAAATGATAAAAATGTTGGACCTTTCTGTCACAGAATGTGATGCAGTGGACTATTTCCAAAGGCATGGGAACCTGTCCTCTCAAAAAATGTGCGTTAATGGTCACTGTATGATTTCATGCCGCCGACCTGAATAAACAGTAAATATTGTATTTATATACTGTTGTACTTTGGTTCAATTTAGCGTTTCTTATTGTCAGGTGTTTTTTGGGTAAATTATCATGATAAAAATATTGGACCTCCTATTACAGAACATGATGCAATGGACTATTTCCAAAGGCATGGGATCCTGCCCTCCTAAAAAATATGCGTTAATGTTCACAATATGATTGCATACCCCCGTCATGAATAAAGTGTAAATATCATATTTATATATTTTTTTCATTTTTCTGTTAATAAGTTAAACCTCCTCCCCCCCAAAAAGGAAATAAACTATAAAATTAATTAATAATTTTTTGACAAACATTTCTTTTTTTAAAATAGTAATAAAAAATAAAATGTAAATATTAAATATGGCATTTCCCAGGAGGCATTTTTTTGAAAGCACCTGAAAGTAGAGATTTATAAAAAATATGGGTTGCCATCTTGCTTTACTTGAAAACTCACAAGTACTTAAAAATTATTTTGTGTATTACCAGTTCTGCGTTATAGTAATTATTTGACCGTACATCATTTATAATTTGTGGATTCTATTCGGGTATCACCGAGGACATCATAACATTGAGAAAATGTGCATTCATTTACATAAAATATCACTTCTGAAAGAACATAATATTTGGGAGGATGATTTGCCATTTTATATTTGAATTTTCAGTTAGTAATATGGATCGGATCTGGTTCTTACATCATCATTATCAACCATTATCAATCCACTGCAGGATGAAGGTCTCTCCAAGTTTAATCCATCTTCTCCGATCTTTAGCTTCTCTTCTCCACATCACCCCTACACATTTTCTTATTTCATCCATCCATCTTACATATGGTCTCCTTCTGGGTCTTTTACAATCTCTTGGAATCCAGTTTAAAATTTCAATTGTCCATCTATTATCATCTCTTCTAGCAATATGTCCAGCCCAACTCCACTTCAATCTTTTAATTTTTTCAATGAGGTCAGTAACACCTGTTTGTTCTCTTACCCATACATTGCGTTTTCGATCTCTTCTTGTTACTCCCAACATACATCTCTCCATACTTCTTTGAGTGGTCTGAAGTCTCTGTATTGATCTTCTATTAAGTGTCCAAGTCTCAGATCCATAAGTAAGAACTGGTAAAACACATTTGTTAAAAACCATCCTTTTCAAACACATAGGCATATTTCCTTTTAGTATCAAGTTATTTCTACCAAAAGAACTCCAACCAAGTTTAATTCTATGATTAATTTCCTCCGTTATGTTTCCATCTGTATTAATAATCTGACCAAGGTATTTGTAACTCTTAACTTCTTCTAATTCATCATAATCAATCTTTATTTTCATATTTTGAGCAAATCGATTAAACATTACTTTAGTCTTTTTAACATTTATCTTTAGTCCTACTTTCATCTGATAACTCCTGCAACATTTCCTGCAGCTCGGAAGCATTATTTGCAAAAACAACTACATCATCTGCGAAATCTAAATGACTTAAATAATCTCCATTTACTTTCACTCCTTTAGTTTCCCATTTTAATCCACAAAAAACTTCTTGCAGCACTGCTGTAAAAAGTTTTGGAGTTATGGAGTCACCTTGTCTTACACCTTTCTCAATGTTGACTTTCCCAGTATCATTATGTAATCTAATTGTTGCTGTTGCATTTTTATAAATATTCTTTAAAATATGACAATATCCTGGATCTATACCTTGATGATCCAATGCTTTAATCACTGAAGAAATGTTTATAGAATCAAATGCCTTTTCATAATCTACAAATCCAAAACATAATGACAACTCATATTCATTTGTCCTTTCTATAACTTCTCTCAGTACTTGAATATGATCTACTGTACTAAAACCACTTTTAAATCCAGCTTGTTCTCTTGGTTGGTGAAAATCCAAGGTTCTCTGTAGACGAGTTGTAATTATCTTGGTAAAAATTTTATATAAAACTGATAAAAGGCTGATAGGTCTGTAATTTCTAATATCTTCTTTATCACCTTTTTTAAATATTAATATTATTACTGCATTCTTCCAATCATCCGGTACATCTTTATCATTTAGACATTTGGTATATAACTTTGCTAATATTTTTTCTGTTTCTTCACCTGCTTCTTTTAATATATCAATTATAATTCCATCATTACCTGGAGCCTTTCCTTTTTTCATACATTTAATTGCATTTCTCACTTCTTCATTTAAAATTCTGGGCAATTCGAAAGATGTAATAGATATAGGAGGTACTTGTTCTTTATTACTATATAATTCTTGATAAAAATCTTCTACCAATTTCATAATGTCATCCCTATTTTTAGTAATAATTCCATCTTTTTTCCTTATTGCAGATATAAATTTCCTACCAATACCAAAATGTTGTTTTACATTCTTAAGACTTTTATTTTCTTCTACAGCTTTTCTTGCTAGTTCACAGTTATACTTTCTTATATCATTTTCAACACTTTTCCGGACCATTTTACAAAATTCGAGATATTCAATTTTTTTTAATGCATCATTCTTGTATATCTTCATATTCCTTCTTTTCTTCATAAGTTCTTTAGTCTCAGTAGAAATTTTATTAGTCAATTCCTGCTTTTTTCTACCAGCTATCTTTGTTGCAGTTTTTAAAAGTGTATCAGTTATTTTCATATTAATTTCATTCAAATCTGAATCATGTTCAAAATCTACTAATACTTGAAACCGATTTGTAAGTTCTAATTTAAATTCATTAGAATGTTTCTGAAGATTAGGAATATCAACTGTAAATATAGTTTTTCTTAATAATTTTTGTCTCTCTAGTTTTACATTAACATGTATCTTACTCCTTACTAATCGATGATCACTTCCTGTGTTAAATTTATTAAGAACATTACAATCTTGAAATATGTATTTCCTGTTAGTCAAAATATAATCCAATTCTGCTGTACCTTCATTTGGATGCTTCCATGTCCATTTCCTTCTAACATTTTTCTCAAAAAAAGAATTCATAATATAAAGTTTTTCCTTCTCTGCAAACTCCACAAGTCTATGTCCTCTCTCATTTCTATTACCATAACCAAAATTACCTACAACACTTTCATCTTTCATTTGTTTACCAATTCTAGCATTAAAATCTCCCATAACAATTTTAAAATGTTGTTTACTCTGATCAAAAGCCTTTTGTACATCCATATAAAAATCTTCTACTACTTCATCACTGTGAGAACTTGTTGGGGCATAAACCTGAATTATCTGCATTTGATATCTGCTATTAAGTTGTATAACTAATCTTGCCACTCTGTCTGATACACCATCAATCTCCACAATATTGTTCTTCCACTTTTTATTTATAATGAATCCTACTCCACTTGTATTTCCAATATTTGTGCCTTTATAATAGAGCATATGTCCACTTTTTAAATCAATTGTCTCTTCACCTTTTCTTCTAACTTCACAAAGTCCAATAATATCCCATTTAATATAAGAGAGTTCTTCTTCTAATTCTTGCAATCTTCCTTCACTTGAAAGTGATCTGCAGTTGTAAGTACCTAAATAAAAAGTCGTCATCAAATGGCAGCCTGGGTCCGCCTCCAGGATATTCTTAGCACCCTCTGCCTTCGGCCACCAACCGCTGCCTTGGTTGGTGACTTTACAGCATCCTGGGATTAAGGGCCATGCTTTATTTTTGTCTGTCATAATTGTATAATTGGGAAAAATCTTTATCATTTACACAAACATTCATTCTGCCTTATCAGGCACTGAGAAGAAAGACCATGGTGTTTCTTGATCTTAAACTCAGAGGTAAACAAACTCACCACGCTGGCTAATGCGTGTTGGTGAGCAGCCCATCCATGCTCATATACTATATGAATAAACATATAGTAATAACAGCTGCAACGACAAGAACGTATGGAGTGGACATTAGGAATTTGCCCTGCTCGGTTCCTTTAAGGCCTCCAAGAGGAATCAAAGGGTCTCCTTTCAGTTAAAAGCAAACTCCTTTCTGCAGCCGGTTCTTACATATTGCTACATATATATTTTAACATTTTCAATATTGATTTTTTTTTTATACAGATTATAAGTAAGTAATAAAAACATTGGTTTTTAAATTATTATTTATATATCCAATTCTGTTATAGTATTTAAGTGTAATAATTAGAGGGGATTTGAACCCAGACTGTCAGGCTCCCTTTAATCATCTAATCCATCTCCTCTAATTACATCTATCTTAAAATTATATACAATATACTTGTATTTAAATATTAAGTAAGATAAGTAAAAATAAGGATTATTTGCCAATTTATATACAGCTTTAAGAATCTTATTACCTCTTCCAATTACTATACTGCTTCTGCAGAGCATAATTTCTTCAAATTGAAATTAATGAAAAATTACCAATTCAAGATTGTCTAACTTAACAGTATTGACTATTGAATGTAAATTATGTATAATGATATAATTAGTGATTTTTCAGAACCAAAAAAAGTATATTTTATGAAATATCCTCTACTCTAAATTTTGACATAGCTGAGACTTTATTTTATTATTACAGAATTTTTTTTATTAGGACAGTTTTCTGTCAAGTCTATATGCTATATAAAGGAGAGAAGTAAGATTATCTGCTTCCGAACAACTGTTCAATATGTCACACTTGCTCCATGTTTGGGCCAAGAGTGGTTTAGTGCAATGAAAGAATAGCAGCCTCTGGAGGTGAAGGTTCATACTCTACCTCTGTCAATTCTGGTTCAAAATTTAAATTAACATCTGAACGACAAACCATTATTATTTTGAGTTTTTGTAGTTGTTTAAATATTTTTTTCTTTAACCATCACCATAATTATTAATAAAAAATTAATAACAATAAACTCCTTTTCTCTTTAAAAATATGGTTCCAAATGATCTTTCATATTTAAAAAATCCAATAGAATAAGAAAATTTGCTAAACTAAAGTCTAGGCGTTAAAAAATTAATCACAATTTAAATAAAGAATGTTTTTTTTTCAATTATCAAGTATAACAATTAATGTTTTTAAAGAAACCTGTAGGAGCGAAAATTTTCCATCTTTCTCAACTCTCAGAATTTTTTTTACACAAATGAAATTATTAAATAAAATACAATCGTGATCTTCAAATTCCAAAATACGTTTAATATTTTATTAAATACTATATGCATAAAATTCTCTTCGCTTCACTACAATGTATGTCATAGTTATACTTTTGCACCTTATGTATACTATTACGCATCTCTTGTTAATGTTAGCCTATTGACTTCGCTTTTATAGTTTGCAAACGGAATCAAAACAGACACGAATCATAATGCGAGCAGTCTTAGTTTTAGAACCGTATTCCAATAAAGCGATAAGTTAATTTTTGCTCTTTATTATTTATATATATCAACATAGGCATTCCAAGATAAGAGCTAAACTCTTTACCTATACAACAGCTATCGTACTTTTTTCATCTAAATAAAGGCTAATTAGATTAATATCTATGCTTAAATATAATGATTAGTCTTAAGCTAATTTTATTTTTTTACTAATAATTTTGCATTATAAATAAGATCGGGCGGAGAAATTTTAGTCTTCATTATTATTATCTATGAGCTAAATATTTGATAGTACTATCTTGTTAGCAGTTACTGGCCTACTTATGTTTTAAATATGACCATTTTTGCCAATTGATATTAGTACAAAAAGTATTGTTATTTACAACTGTGTTAAAAATGAATCTTTAAATCTTTGAAAGTCGAATTTCCTTATTTAATTAAATGAAACGTATTATCAGATATTTAGTAATCATAAATAATTAAAACTAAAATATCACCAGCCGAACTAACATGTAAATACTAGCGAAAATTAAAAAATAACGGTAAATATAACCTAAACGTTTTAAAAAGTGAGCCGATAGATGTCGCCACTAAAGACAATTATGAAAATCAGTTTCCTTATGGTGTTTATGTAAGTTTTGGTACCTATTATTTGGCATGCTATTGTATTTATATCTTGGTTATATAAATTTAATTCATATTAATCTTTTAATTATAAATGTATTGAAAGTTTTAGAGAATAACGCTTTTGTATGTGCTTTTATAAAGTAAAATAATATTTCAATTTTTCATATTTAATTCAGTTATCCCGGGTTAGGAGGTTCGCTTCTCGGCCGATGCTATGACACATGAAAAAAAAAAGATTAAGAATTTTTAATAATTGGAGTCTTTTAAATTGCTATTTAAAAGCCCTTGGAAAGGAAACAAATCCTATTTGATATTAACATTGATATTCTAACATTTATAAGTCGGGTTTTAGAAAATAATAATATCACAATATGTATTAATAAAATATACTACTAACCAATTAAAGTCTTTGATGAGATTCAATACATAATAATTTTTTCGGCATTCAGTAGAATTTGATCGAAGATGATTGCTGTCGTTACAGTAAATAAATCATTACTATCGCTATTGAGTGGGCTTTCTCATCCATTGTTTAAAGAGTCCTTCAAAAGCGGTTTCAAGTATTATACTGTACAGTAGATATGTCATGATGTAAAATGAAAGCCGTAATGGATATAAAGTGAATAAATGTATTCCTCCATGCAAATGTCAGTGTGCATTAACAAAACTCGACAATGTAACTAATATATTCAGGACTAAGTAGTCAGTTGGCAGCTGAATAACTATATATTGATAAATAATGAAAACAAATGTTTAATAAACACCGAGTTTCCTTACTCTGAAATAATAATAATTTGTATTAATAAAATTAGTGGTTGAATTTGCTATCTAAGTGTAAGCTCACTTACATTTCCTTAAAGTTCATTTTCTGTTGTGTATTCAACTACGATGCTAAATGCCAACAATTAACAAAACTCATTGGCTAAGAAAAACATTGTTAAATAAAGATTAAACAATATTTATTTATAAATATGTCTCCATCATCAACAATTATCAGTCCACTGCAGAATGAAGGTTTCTCCAAGTTCAATCCATCTTCTCTGATCTTTAGCTTCTCTTCTCATCATTACCCCTGCACACTTTCTTATTTTATGCATCCATCTCACATGTGGTATCTTTCTGGATCTTTTACAATCTCTTGGAATACAGTTTAAGATTTCAATTGTCCATCTATTATCATCTCTTCTAGCAATATGTCCAGCCCAATTCTACTTCAGTCTTTTAGTTTTTTCATTGAGATCAGTAACACCTGTTTGTTCTCTTACCCATATATTGCGTTTTTGATCTATTCTTGTTACTCCCAACATATATCTCTCCATACTTCTTTTGGTCTGAAGTCTCTGGATTGCTCTTCTATTAAGTGTCCAAGTCTCTGATCCATAAGTAAGAACTGGTAAAACACATTTATTAAAAACCTTTTTCAAACACATAGTCATATTTCTTTTTAGTATCAAGTTATTTCTACCAAAAGCACTCCAACCAAGTTTAATTCTATGATTAATTTCATCCATTATGTTTTCATCTGTATTAATTATCTGACCAAGATATTTGTAGCAGTTAACTTTTTCTAACTCATCATAATCAATCTTTATTTTCATATTTTGAGAAAATCCATTAAACATTATTTTAGTCTTTTTAACATTTGTCTTTAGTCCTACTTTTCTATTTTTATCTGATAACTCCTGCAACTCTAAAGCATTATTTGCAAAAACAACTACATCATCTGCAAAATGTAAATGACTTAAATAATTTCCATTTACTTTCATTTCTTTAGCTTCTATTTTATTTCACAAAATACTTCTTGCACCACTGCTGTAAAAAGTTTTGGAGATTATGGAATCACCTGTTTTACAACCTTCTCAATGTTGACTTTCCCAGTATCATTATGAAATCTAATTGTTGCTGTTGCATTTTTATAAATATTGTTTAAAATATGACAATATCCTGGATCTATACCTTGATGATCCAATGCTTTAATCACTAAAGAAATGTTATTAGAATCAAATGCCTTTTCATATTTTACAAATCCAAAGCATAATGGCAATTCGTATAACTTCTCTCAATACCTGGATATGATCTATTGTACTAAAACCACTTTTAAATCCTGCTTGTTCTCTTGGTTAGTGGAAATCCAATGTTCTCTGTAGACGAGTTGTAATTATCTTGGTAAAAATTTTGTATAAAATTGATAAAAGGCTGATAGGTCTGAAATTTCTAATATCTTTCTTATCATCTTTTTTAAATATTAATACTGCATTCTTCCAATCATCTGGTACATCTTTATCATTTAGACATTTGGTATATAACTTTGCTAAAAAAATTTCTATTTCTTCACTTGCTTCTTTTAATATATCAATTATAATTCCATCATTACCTGGAGCCTTTCCTTTCTTCATAAATTTAATTGCATATCTCACTTCATTTAAAATTCTGGGCAATTCAGAAGATATAATAGATATAGTAGATACTTGTTCTTTATTACTATATAATTCTTAGTAGAAGTCTTCTACCCATTTCATGATCTCTCTTTTTAGTAATAATTCCATCTTTTTTTCTTATTACAGATATAAATTTCCTACTGATATCAAAATGTTGTTTTACACTTTTGAGATTTTTATTCTCTTCTACAGCTTTTTTTGCTAGTTCCCAGTTATACTTTCTTATATCATTTTCAACTCTTTTCTGCACCATTTTACAAAATTCAAGATATTCAATTCTTTTTAATGCATCATTTTTGTATATCTTCATATTCTTTCTTTTCTTCATAAAATCTCTAGTCTCAGAAATTTTATTGGTCAATTGCTGCTTTTTTCTACCAGCTATCTTTGTTGCAGTTTTTAAAAGTGTATCAGTTATTTTCATATTAATTTCATTCAAATCTGAATCATGTTCAAAATCTACTAATACTTGAAACCGATTTGTAAGTTCTAATTTAAATTCATTAGAATGTTTCTGAAGATTAGGAATATCGACTGTAGATATTATTTTTCTTAATAATTTTTATCTCTCTAGTTTTGCAATAACATGTATCTTACATCTTACTAATCGATGATCACTTCCTGTGTTAAATTTATTAAGAACATTACAATTTTGAAAAATGTATTTTCTGTTAATCAAAATATAATCCAATTCTGCTGTACTTTCATTTGGATGCTTCCATGTCCATTTCCTTTTAACATTTTTCTCAAAAAAAAGAAGTCATGATATAAAGTTTTTCTGCAAATTCTACAAGTCTATGTTTTCTCTCATTTCTATTACAATAACCAAAATTACCTACAGCATTTTCAACTTTCATTTGTTTACTAATTCAAGCATTAAAGTCTCCCATAACAATTTTAAAATGTTGTTTACTCTGAAAAAACCTTTTGTACGTCCATATAAAAATCTTCTACTTTATCACTATGAGAACTTGTTGGGACATAAACCTGAATCATCTGCATTTGTTATCTGCTATTAAGTTGTATAACTAATCTTGCCAGGTGTAATGTTTACTAAATTATTGATCTTTTAAAGCCAAGTCTAAATCCAGCACCATAAAAGTTCAAACTTTAGATTCATGCTTTTGCCTCCATAATGTATGTGATTTGCTTAATATTGCTGAACGTCAGTACCAGATTTTATTTTATGTTTATAGTTATGTTTTTATTTTATGGTTAGTGTACCGCACCAATCAATTTTCTTGAGCTCTTCCAACTACAAATACCAGACGCATACTGCCCATTACTGAATGGCTAATTGGGATAATTGTAGTCCAGCTCTATGAAAAGATCTAAACTTACTTGAGAAATTGTCATTTATTTGAAACAGTTTTCAAGTCTTAACCAGATTTGGATTATAAGGAAGTTTTATTTGTCATTAAATTAAACTGCTCTTATTCTTTTCTACATAAAAGTAGTCAGTGAAAATATTAAAAAATATTAACTGGAATTAATTACAAGTAATGAAATTTTATATTGACAAAATAAAAATAATGTAACTTATGAAAAATAAATTATAGTTATATGGACAAAAATAAATTTTTGCATATGCAAATAAAAATTACTTTGATAAATATTACTGACTTATTCTAATCTAACCCTCTTACAATAGTTTAACCATCCTTTCAGTATTTCTCTATAAGATATTACAAAACAAGTTTTTATCACAGAAAATGTACAAAAAGCTATTAAGTAGACAGACAATTAACCCAATATAGAGTTTCATTATCTAAAATGTGCCTCAAATTGAGATCCGTGTGTGGATGCTTACCAGGAATCCCTTTAAACAACTGAGGAATTATAGCATAAGAAATAAATTCTTTTTCCAGGTCTAATATTAAAGTCTACTGAATTGCTCATCCCAGATACTATTGAAGCCTCATCAAAAGATTCAATCACCTTATGATTGCCGTGCTTCAGAAATGGAATTCAATAGCCTTTGTCTTATTTAAAATACAAAGTAGAAAACACCTACTTAATGATAACACCTTTTATGATTTATACAATATAAATGTATTATTTCATCAAATAATTTTATTTCCTTAGTTTTGATATCCAGTAGTCTTCTTCAGAGCTACAAATATGCGTATGCAATAGTAGGATCAAGAAACTTAATACAAAATATATATATAAAGCTATTTTTTGGTTAGAATCTGTAGAGATTTTTTTTAATGTTTCTTAACAGTCCAATATCAAAAAAGAATCTATGCTCTAAATACATAAAAAACATTGTTTTGTAAAAATAATAAGATATATATGTAGTTATTACTGATAGGATAAAAAGTAAGAATTTATAGTTTTATTAATAATGCTGAATCTTATTGTGATTTAGTGCACTTAATGTTTCAGATGTAAAAATAATATTAAAATGACAATTTTTTTTTAACAAATCATTTTTAATTTGTTATGAGATAAAAACAGTTTATATAAATTGGAAATTATTCAATTGGACTATAATACCAATTGTAGCTTTGATTCATTATCGATATAAAAAATAATAATCAAATGATATGTCATCCAGGAGATCATTAATAAATAAGTAAGTAAACGGCTTTATTGCTTGGGAATATATAAGATATTCAAGCATTGGCACCAGAACTGGAATCGATCTAAGGATATAAGCTCTAGAGTTAGACATTTTGCCAGTGCACTTAACTCTGTAGGGTTAGGGAAATCATTGATATTTGATTCACAGGAAATGACAGAATTAAGCTTAGATCCAGGATCTATTACCTTTTCAATTCATGATGTTCAGAGCTAATAATTAAATGGTTAATTGCTAGGGAAGTTGGGATACTCGAGTAGTAAAAATAACAGATTAAGCTTTAATCAAGGAATATTCTGCTCTTCAGTTAATCATTCAACCACTTTGCTAAGATGCATAAGGCAGAATTTAATCATTGCTTAATAGATATTAATTTACTCAATTAATAGAGATTTTTAACTAGATATGTTTGAGAATTGATGATGTAAAATTGTGTTGTATTCGTTTCTTTATAGAAATTGTTAATATATTAATACTCATTTTATATCTTTTGTGCAGGTTACTATTTACAATATCAGGCAGAAAGAAAGATCTTTAAAAGACCCAGGGATAAATTGAAGACTATTATGAGATAAGCGGTTAGGCTATTTTTGTGCAAACCTATATCACAGTGAGTTTTATCATCTTGCATGGATCACTTACCACATAAAATATTAGTTCAAAATAATTTAATTCCCAGAAGTCTGTTTTATTTTCTAACTGTGAATTACAATATTTTCAGGACAAAAAAAAACAAAAAAACAAACAACTCATAGTCTTGGAAAACCAAAAATAAATCTAATTATTGGCTTCTGTTAGATATAATATCCTTTCCAGAGAATGTAGATAACTTATTACAATTTTATATTATTAGTGTTTACTATTGGTGAGTAAAATTGCAAATTATTATTTAACTCGTGGGATTTATTTTGAATATTTTTTATATTCTTAAAAATATTTAAAAGGAGTTATTAATTTGTGGAATTTTTTTTTAACAGTATTATAACTACTTCTTGATGTTAATTAATTATGATAAAGGAAATAAAATTCTACAGAATTTCTTAACGATTCTTTTATGAGTGTAAACTGTTTCTACAATTGGTTGTAAGATGTTTGTGTTTAGTAAACACCTAATTGACTAAATATATCTTAAAACAATCCTGAAGTTAAACTTTGTTTTTATGGCTCATATTAGTTAGATTTTTGTGAATATAGCTTAACTAATAAATTGAATTTTTGACTTGTATCATTTATTTAAGCAAATTTAATTCTGTTGTTTAAAAATAGAAACTTTAATCAAACATGATTAATAAAATGGCGTCAGTTAGAAAATAGCAATGATATAACTAAATACTTTGGGAAGTCATGTGATGAAGTCATGTGATATTTGAACAGTTGAAATTCAATTCAGGAATGTTTAATTCTCAAATATGTTACCTTTCATTGCTCCAAACCATATGAGGCAACATTGCAGTGGATTATTATTATAAGTGAAATGTGTGATTCTCAAATTATATTTTTTTCATTGCATTACATGTTTAATAAAACTAACCATTATAAAATTAGTATTTTTTGATAGAATGTAATCATTTAAAAGAAGATAAGATTCATTTTACTATAGTTTTTGTTTTCTGAAAGCCCATGTTTATTTTGAAGAGAATGTTTGAAAGATATGGTTTTTATGATGGTAAAGTTAATACAAAACATCTTGAGCATTATGTATAAACAATATATAAGAGAGATTATAAAATTTTTGATACAAAAATAAAGTGATTTAAAATCATACAAGAGACAGCTATTTAAAAATTAAAATAAAATGCTTTTTAAAAAAATTATTATAAATATTCAGAAGAAATCATCTTTCTTAATCACTATATATATATACACACAGTTGGAGTAAAATTGCAAGAAAGAGACAGAAAAAAAAAAACAGCTTTTCACTGCAACTGTATTTGGTTCAAAAGCAACTGTGAACTGTATTGTTATCATTTTTATAAATTAGCATGGAAGAGTTAGTATAAAGGAAGAAATATATTTTAGTAAATATATACTTATTGCCAATAATAAAAGAATAGATAAGTTATGAAAGTTTTTTTGCAAAATAACCTCTGAAAAATGTAACTTTTTAAAAAGAATGATAAGCAGTAATTTCTAATAACATGAATAGTTTATTTTAAAGATGCATGAAGAAAATCATATTGAGAAAAAACCTTTTCATTGCATTTTGTGCTTATTCACAACTTCTAACAAATGTAGTTTAAAACGACACAGCAGAATTCATACAGGAATAAAACCACATCATTGCAAATTTTGTCAATACAGAACATTTTATAAAAGTTATTTAAAAATACATGAAAGCAATCATAAAGGACTGAAGCCTTATTATTGCAAGTTGTGTAACTTCAAGACTTCCAATAAAAGCTATTTAAAAATACATGAAAATAGTCATGCAGGAGTACCATATTACTGCAATTTGTGCAACTTCAAAACTTATTATATAAGATCTTTAAAAAACCATGAACTTAATCATACAAGCGTAAAGCCATATTGTTGCAATTGGTGTGATTTTAAGACTTCCTGTAAAAGTTATTTAAAAAAACATGAAAGTATTCATACTGGAATGAAAACCTATTGCTGCTCCTTTTGTGAGTATAAAACTTGTCATAAAAGTGATTTTAATAGACATCAAAAAATTCATACAGGTGAAAAACCTTTTCATTGTAGTAAGTGCAAATTCAGGACATACTTCAAAGCATATTTAAGAAAGCATGAAGTATTTCATGCAGATACAAAACCTTACCAGTGTAATTTGTGTGAATATAAAGCTCCGAATAAAGGTAATTTAAAGAGACACGAAAAGATTCATATGAAAGATAAAAGTTTTCACTGCATATCATGTGATTACAAAACTTTTCATCAAGGCCGTATGAAAAAACATGAAAAAAGTCATACAAAAAAAAGAAGTCAGATTAATAACAATGAATTTAAATGTCGATTATGTGATTATAAGTCCAGTGCAAAAAATGACTGGAATAGTCATGAAAATAATCATTTTAATCGTCGTTATAATCTTGTGATTCTTATTAATTTAACTTGAAAAACAAACTTTTTCTACATAATAAATTTGAGTTTATTGAAAAGATTCTGAAAAAGACTGTTGGATAGTAGAAACCATTAGGTTAAAAAAAACATCCAAATAAAAAACTTAAAATTTCAAGTGGATATATATGATTTTTTATTTTATTTTTAATTGATGCTTATGTATGTGAATATTTTATTCTATAATTGTTTCTCGGTTTTTTAATTATTTATTATGGATGTTTGTACACATGTATAGTACATATATCTTTACATAGTATTTTTCTAATAATTTAATTTTTTGCTAATTCAAATTGTTTTTTGAAAAGAGAGAACTGAAGAAATATTTGTGGACTCTTAAAACTGTTAGAAACATCAGATTTATAAACGTTAAAAATTATTAGATGTCTATAATTTATTATTGTGTTAAAAACATTATTTTTAAAGCATATGTTGAAAATTTGTAACAAATTATGAGGGTAATAAAGTCAATTTGCTTGAAAAGTCTTTGATGAGGGTCAGTAGAGGTAAATGAAGGGATTATCTACCTCTGCTGATATCTGCCAAGGACCATAATAACTTGCTGGTTTAAGACTGCTTCAAATTTTATCATTCTATGGTCTGAGTGAATCATGTGATATGTATATGTATGTTTAAATGCACATACATATATTTGTATAAACTTATAGAGAGAAAAAGTTATGTTAAATAAATTAAAGAATTTAAAAAAACTGCTTCTTTTAAAATTAGTAAGTAAAAGATTTATGACTTTAAGATTAGAAAAAGATTATTTTCTAAAATGAATAATAGTCTAATTAAATAGAGTAGAATACATAGTTAATGAAATAAAAGAATTAAAGGAATTCAAGTTAGATTTCTTTTATAAGATAAATGACAAGCTATAAAAATAACTCATTAATTAAAGTCAGAAAGATAATGATATAAATTCTTGTATGGAGATTAAAATGATGAATGACTTGAGTGGATGGACAGAGTATTAGCCAATCAATTGCAGGGATTTAAAACAATGAATGCCTCAGTACTAATGGAATGAACAAGAGGACACTTGATTCTTGGGGCTTCATCTTTGCATATGGACATATACATTAGAGCAGATCATCTCCCATGGCACAGTGACTTCAAATGCAGAGAACTAACCTCCGAACATAAGAACAGTCAGCTAGGACTCTTACAAGTCGTATTGATCTAAATTATTAGTTGTGAATGCCTTCGGGTCTTCTTATGTTAATGATTGTATATATGTAAATAGTTAAACGCTATTGTAAGGAAAGAATTATTTAAATATTAACTGTTAATTGATTTGTACTCGTGGAAAGCACACTTGTAGATTAGCTAGACATAGCATCATATTTCATTAAGTTTTAAGTTTTAGAAATATTCCAATGTGGGTACTGTAGGGGATTGCTGATCTAAAGGTATCTAGATAGACTGCTTAAATGTATCAGCTGTTATTGCCAGCCTCTATTTTTTGTAAATAGACCCAAGAATTGTGAGACATGCTTCATGCAATGGAAGTTGAGACTGTCATCCATTTTGAATGAACCTCTTCAGTTATATCTATAATTTATGGCAGTAGTAAGTTTCACTTGTGTGATTATTGTTGTACAGTGAACGAGACTTGATCTCTTGATAAGTGCTTCCTGCCATAATTCAAATAATTTCTACCACAGTAGCAGATAGAAGATAAACATTAATGAAATTAAAGAAGTATTTTTGTTGTTGACTGAATGCACTTTAAAAAATGAGAATGAAATTAAATAAGTGAGCATTTAATTCAATTAGATACAATTGAAATGAATAGAACAAAAGATATAATAAAAATTATCTGCCTACTTGTTTTTGACTTACATTTATAAAACAAGCTTTGCTTTAAAAGATTGCAAATATTGCAGAAGTATAAAGAAATACATATAGTATGAATAATAACAAACTATCTGGCGGTGCTCTGGAAATAGTAAAGGACTGAGTTTAGATGTATTGTGGTTAAAATATACTTATTGATAACCATTGATATGAATCGTAAAAAAGACAAGATTTAAGTGACAATCAATATTTTAAAAAATGCTAATGGTTTTATTATTTAGGAGTTCATAAGAAGTTCGACTGCCATAATCAATCCTGCGACCTCCCGATCCCAAATCGGATGCTTTACCAATTGCACCCAACTGCGCAGATACAATCAACATGAATTATACAGATATAACATATAAGTATAGTCATTAATCATGCTTAGGTGTAATATAACAGCACTTTATATTATACAATATTTTTATACTTAATACCAGTTTTATTAATCCTAAGTGTATAATAATAAAATAACAGGACATCAGTGTGAACCTCAAGATGTCAGCCTGGTCTGCAAAGAAAGGCATGATTTAAAAAGAAAAGTGAAGGAGGCATACTTCATAGCACCGATTCCAACGCCATCAACCACAAGGACACATGTTTCACGATATCAAGAAAATGGAGCAATTAACCTGAACTTTGCATAATTGCATATAATTAATTCACTTAGAGCTATGAAGATGAGAGCACGTCTCTTGAAAGCGCTTGCAGAATAGTATAATTTTATTTTGTTTTAAGTATAAAATAGCTTTGTGTTCAGGTGCAATAGCACCTATATTATTTTAGAAGTATTTTTATTCGCACGCAAAGTTTTCGAGTTAGATTTGAATTACAATAATAAAATAGTAAGTCTAAAGAATAATATTATGAATTTAAAAAGCATTTTTTATCTGCCGTAATGGAATCCATTATTCATCTGCTTAAACTCTGCAGTGTAGGGAGATTAACATTAATAGGATGATGGATTATTCAGTAGGTTTTTCCCCAGTGGTGTGCAAATGACTTCTGTTGATAGTTTAACCTAGAATGATCATTCTGTGTAAATTATTTAATTATGAATATCTTTTTTTTGCTCTTGGACCACAATAGTTATGACTCTAAGCTCTCTATAAAAATATTAGAACTAGGAGTGCCAGCATAGTTCTCTGAGATGTTGCTTAATTTGACAATATAATAATCAAAATAGGCAATTGTGAGCATCATTCATTGTATGGTTTGTTCTGATTCAACATTCTCCATGGAAGATTGCTTTCTGTAGCTATCAATCATAACAAGATTCAGTTTGATGTTGTAGGTTATGTCATCTTTAATTGTTATTAAAGATCCAAATGAAGATACAACCTTTGTATTAGTATAATAGATGTAATAGAACACCAGAAAATCTGAATATGCCATGTTCCTAAAAAATGCTAGATAAGAAAAATATCTCCTTTATCACCCCTGCATCAAATCCACCTTTATTACCAAATTATTTTTGCAGTTTTATTTCTTTTTCTACACCATTTTAACAAAAACTATTTCATTAGTTTCTCCTATTTTTCATATAATTTATCATCATCCTACTATCTCCAGAAATAATGTATTGCACACTTCCATCTCCATGTAAATTGTATGTATGGCCTTAATTCTTAATCCATTTTTGCCTTCTTTCACTGGATTCTACAATTTCTGTTCTTGTATTAAATAACAGTAAAATTCCCTTAGTGTTATCATGTAACCTTTTATTTGTTTGTATTTTTACGTAATTCCAAACTTTATTCATTCATTTTATTCCTTATAATTTGAAAACATTACAATATGCTACTTGTATCTTGTGACAGATTTTGCAACATTTTTTATGAACTCTCCAAGATAGTCTGAATACCTAGATGGGACAGATGAGCTATGTACTGTTGTACTGATTGAATATGCGGAAACACTTTAAATCTATTATTCTGTACACTGCATTTAATATCAGGTATTATAATAAACATATATGTAAATACTTAATATGCCCGTTTCATCATCATCATCATTTTTAACTGTTATCGTTCTGCTGCAGGATGAAACTCAAAATCAATTAATAAGTGGGTTTTAAATGTTCAAAAATTTGATATCTCGATTAATTTATTTAAATTTAATAAAATGCAGAAATTCCTAAGCACAGGATCTAAGGTAACCGCCTCATCTGCCAGATGTTAAGCACAGTATTGCTTACTGCTGTACTGTCAAGGAATTAATTTACAGTCTATTAAATATTTGTTTTTATTATTTATAATAATTTAATTAATTCTACACATTTAGTTTTTTAATATTTTGAATACTATTTAAGTTAGATAGCTGGAGTAAAAGACATTTCCATGTCCGAAAACTTCAAAGTTTCTACTTAAATATTATGTATGAAATAAGTGCTGGGTTTTGAGTTGATGTTTAAGATCTAGTGTCTGAAAATTCTCTCCTCACTGAGGTGAGCCATAAGCTCGAAACCAATTGGTATGGGGATAAGAGTTTTTCGGATAGAGATTTTAAATATGTTCTCTTACTGCACCTATAAATTAAGAACTTGTTTGAGCTATTGGTATGCTCTCTGTATAATTTAAACTATATATATAAACCCAAAGGCATACAAAAATCATGATCAGGCCAATAGTATGATTTGTTAAATTTTCTACATTTACTTAAACACATTCAGAGCTCTTTTCATGGTGGAAGCACCGTAAGACAGCACACAATGTTACACTTGTAGCTTCCATGAGCTTAATTCATATAATTTTTTCTGTCTAATTGGTTGATCAATTCAAATCCTGTTGACATTTAATATTTTTTTAATCAGTAGATGTATCCAGCATAAGTAAAATTTATTTTTAATTATTATTAATTAATATTAGTTAGATTTTGTCAGAATTCAATCAACTTTTCTGAGATTTTAAAGAATCTAATTAAAGTTGTTTTATCTGATTTGTAGTTATTTTTTTTGTAAATCCAAATTCTTTTTATTTATAGATTTGATAAGTTTGATTTTACTAATTTTTTTTTTAAAAAAAATTTCTATTTACTGTAACTTTATATATGTATATATTTTAACATATAAGCACATATATAACATGATAAATAGCTAAACTGTTGTGTCAGAATACATGCATTGATTTAGAATTGCTGCAGGCAGTTTTGGAAAGAGAATATCACTTTTTCACTGAGTCATACTTAATGAAAATATTAAAGAGAAATAGAAAATTGGAATTAATTACAAGTTTAACAACAATATATAAATTAAAATCAAAAATAAATGATATTTATATTGACAACAGTATTTAGATAATGAATTAGAAATTACCGTGAAAAATATTAGTAGCATTTTCAAGTCCACTTTACTTGCAGCAGTTGAACTAGTTGTTTTTTTTTTTTTGTATTTTTCCATGAAATATCAGAAAACAAGTTGTCTTGTAACAAAATGTATCAAAAGCTATTAAGTAGATCAAATTTAATCATTAATTCTTAGAGTTTCTTGATTTAAGACAAGTCTCAAATTTTAAGATCATTTTCTGTATTCTCAAAAGTCTCTTCTGACAGTTGAAGAATTGTGATGTAAGAAATGATTTTTTCTCCAGATCCAATAGTAAAATCTGTTTTTTTCTTCTTAGACACTTCTGTAGTTTCGTCAATATATTTGGAACCACCCATGATCAATGTACTTATTTCTTTCAGAAGTGAAATTCCACACCTTTTGAATTATATAAATGGAGAAACAAAACTATGAACCTTCGAATTAATAATTGTCAACATACTTTGCAGTGATAGAACTGAAGAACATAATAAAGCTATATATGAATCTATTTCCCTGTGGGAATATAGATTTCTTTGTATGTTTCCTGATAGTTAGCTATCTAAAAAAATCTAAATAAACAAAGAAAAATATTTTTAAATAATTATTGATATATGTGTGATGTTATTATCAATATATCAAAAGTAACAAGAAGTATAAATAGAACTGAATAAATTAAATAGGAAGTATAGTGATTTTGTAGACACTAAGACAATAAATAAAATAATAAAAACCTATTAGGTTGTTTAAAAAGTGCTTATATAAGTTCCAATAAAGATATTAAGAATTATATTAATGAAATTTATGATATAAAAATGTAACAGGTATTACCAAAAAAAAAAAAAACAAATATGTTGGATAAACAAAGAATTCAATTCAAACAAAGTTAAAACAATATATTATTAGATAAATTGTTTTTTATTTTATTTTTGTATATATTAAAAAACAGATTGTAAATTAAGATCAATATATAAAGATGACAATAATAACAAGAGAGAAGGAAAGATTAGAGGCATTGATAATTAGATGTCTTAAGTCTAATATACATAAAAATTTAGATACAAAAGTGTTAATGGATTAATAATTGAATTATCACTTTATTTGATTAAAAAAAAGTAATAAATATATGTTAAGAAAGCAAGATTAAATTTATAGTAAAGTAAATAATAGTAGTTAGAAATTAAAAATAAAATTTAGATTTTTTTTAACAACAGTTCATTCTTATTAGATTTTTTTCCTTACATTATTTTTTTAAAATGGGTAGACATCTGTTTACATAAAATAACTATAGAGGGAATATGGATTGTATTTGTATCCCATAATGTATATATTATGGTCAGAAGGATGGCATGCTTTGATAGAGTACCATATGTGATAAGATTTTTCATTTGAAATGCTTAAATAGACTAGGAAGGATGTAATAGGGATATGGTTGTGTAGTTCATGTATCAATGTGGGTAAAAGAGGTGAAAAAATGATTTCTAAGTATAGATAGTTTAAAGAAAACATCTGGAGAAATGGAGGAAAATGTAGTTAAGGAAGATAGAATATATATTTATTGGAGTGATGAGGTATGAATGACAAAATAAGTAGTGCACTGAAGATAGTTAAAGAATAAGTAAGATAGGAGAAGAGGTTAAAAGATGTAGAAGTAAAATTAAAAGCATTAGAGATGATGTGTGAGCAGATCAAGGAATTATTGAATAGAAATGATAAGGAAGAAGTAGATAAGGAAGTTCAGAAGGTGGAAAAGAATATTATGGATAGGGGACTTGCTAATTAGAGGATGTGGAAATATAATTGCTAGGGAAAATAGAAATAAGTATGTAAGAGTATGCTTTCTTGGAGCTAGAATTAGGGATGATATGGATAAGGTAATGAAACAAGGGAATAGAGATATTTTATGTTATGGTAGGGACAAATAATTTGTAAGAGCCATTGGAGAAAGTAATGAATGAGTATAAAGAATTAATTAGTGATTTAAATGAGGTTAAAGGAAGTAGTTGGGTTACTATCAAGATTCAATAATAGGTATATTTTAGATAGGACATATTCTATAAATGAGAGATTGAAAAAATTATATGAGAGAAATAATGTTATGTTTGTGGATGTGTGGGATTTTTTTATTAGTAAGAGAGAGTTATATAGTAAAGATGGATTGCTCTTAGCAAAATAAAGAAGTGAAGCATTAGGGGGTTTGATTTATGAAAAATATTATAGTTCAGGAAACTTACAAAAGGGGTACGGTTTTAAATTACAATATTATCAAAAAAAGGTTAAGAATGGATGAGATGTATAGTTGATTTAGATATAAATGTAAATATGGAGAGGGAATGGGTCTGTAAAACTAATGATAAACAAGATAATTACAAATGTAATAGAGAAGAAAAAGTCAAAAGAATTTATAAAAGGGTAGTAAAAATTGTTAAAATTATATATTTGAATATGCAAGGTGATAGGAGGCCAGAAAAGTGGCTGGAATTAAACAAAGCAGTTAAAAACGAAGAGCTTGAAGTATTAGCAATAGTAGAAACACACCTAAGAGAAAGAGAAGAACCTACATTGGAAAACTTGGTATGGCAGGGTATAAATGGAAAATAAAAAAGATGTGATAGTATAGGAATTATGTCAAAAAATATTTAAAGTACATTTGTGATTTGAGATAAGGTTAGGAAGACAAGAATGGATGGTGGCTATAGTGTATGTGGCCATTGGAGATAGTCAACTATAATGACATTGAACAGTAGTATATATGAATACCTAGTTAGAGGAAGAAAATAATGATTATAGGGGATATGAATGAGAATACTGAAGAAATTGATGTCATGGATAACAAGAATGGACAGCTTTTGAAAATTTTTTGTCAGAGAGTGAATTTGTTCATTGGAAATTTATCAAATATTTATGAGGGACAATATATATTTCATACAATAGATTGTGTATTAATAGAGAAAGAGGGAATTAATAAAGTACAGAAAATTAAAGTGTTTGAGAATGAAAAGAATGTAATAGTGATCATAATTTATTTGTAATAGAAATGTTTAATAATGTGATGAAAATAGTAATAAAAGTAGAAAGAATAGTGAAAGATGTGGATGGAGAATAAATAATAAGAATAAGTTAGAAGAATATAAAAGCAGAAGAAATCATGGAAGAGTTTGCTGGGGATGAATATAAGGACTGGTGTAATGAAATAGAAGTGGTAATAGAGTTTTAGGTGAGAATATTCAGAAGAATAAAAGTAATAGAAAAGAGAATTAGTAAAAGTGTAAAAGAGGGGGGAGCTTGCAGGGAATATAAATGCTATTAAAAACAAAAAAGGTGAAAAAATAAATGGGAAAACTATTTTAAAAAAAGAAGTTGGCTTAAATAGGTAATTATGGAGGGAGAATGAAATTAAATAGTAAATTATTGGAGGATATTAATAAAAGTGGAAGAGATGGTAGTAAAAAATTTTGGAAATATATTAAAAGAAGGAATGTAGGTAAGAGAGAAATAATATTACTAAATTTATGAGGAAAAAGATTAGCTTTAAAGAAGAATTAGGGACAATCTTAAATAAGTATGTAATGGATATAGAAAAGATGTTAGTTGTGAAAGACATAGTGATAAACATAAAAGCATATAGTAATGTAAATATTAGGTTTACAGAAAATGAATTTAATGAGGCAGGGAAGAAATTGAAAAGTGGAAAGACAAGAGGTTTAGATGGATGGGCAGCAGAGATTGTGATGAATTTGGGAAATAGGACAAAATTAAATATATCATGTTTTAATAAAATGGGACTGAAGAGAGAATTTCCAAATAGCTGGAATAATACAAGAATAAGGCTTTTATTTAAATGAAAGTGTTAGGATCATAGAAAATTAAATAATTATAGACTGATAGTGGTTTTTGCATATATGGTGGCTGGAAAGGTGGCAAAATGGATGGAAGCAAATAATATAATGGGAGAAATGCAAAAGGATTTTAGATCAGATAGATATATAGGAGATAGTTTATTAGTAGTCACACAACCAAAGATATGAGTAGGAATACAGATAGATAGTTATACATGGTATTTATAGATATAGAGAAGGCATGATAGTGTAAATAGAAATATATTATGGGTAAGTTTAGTAGAGGGGTGTTAGATTCTTGAGAAAAATTACAAAGGGAAGTAGGAAGACATGCATTAGATACAGATGTGTGGATGGCAAAAGAGGCAATTTAAAGAGAAATGGGATGGTCATGTTTTTGTATGAGAGATGCAAAAATCAAAGTGAAAATGTTCAGTAGATTGCAATTTATGGGTAGTAAGAGAATAGCCAAAATATTATTTAATTGGGTTGTGAGTAAAGTGCAGGCAACAAGATGGGTAAGGAAAATAGTGCAGTATGCAGAATATTTGGATAAGACTTATGTCAGTCTATTTATACAAAAGGTGGAATGATTGTCTTAGGATAATTATTGAGTATTATAGTGGCAATGAATGGGATAGAAGAATAGATGTATTAATAAAAAATAGGGCGTTGGAGAGATGGGGAACTAGTATCGACAGTAAAAAGAGTTTAAATATATTTAGAAGTAAACAGCTTATTGGATGTGAGTTAATTTATGATAATAACAAGTAATTTACTGTTTAAGGCTCAAACAGGATCAATGGCATCAAGGTGAATATACACATAAATGGAGAAATGTAGGTTATTTAGTTTGCAAGTTATGAAAGTTTGCAAGTTATGAAAGGAAGGCACAGAAAATATTAGCCATCTGTTAATTGAATGTAAATGCTTACAAGCAGAAAGAGTAAATATAAACAAAGTGATTATACAAAAAGTGAGTTCTTGATTTTTATGCTGGGTTTAGAAAAAGATAAGAGGGATTTAGATATAAAGGCCATAGAGTGGACAAAGATAATGTTCTGGAAATGGGATGGAGCTGGATAGAGAAGAATATGGGGAAAAGATAGGGTGAGGAATGGAAAGGTAAATTAAAATGGCTAGCAGGTTTCTCTGGGCATAGTGGCTGAGAGATTCCGGACTCCTAGAAAGAAGCCGCAGTGCATCACATTGTTTTTAACAGCTTGTGTAAGCATATGAAATGGTTATCATGTGATGTTTTGATGGTTTTATACCTTTTTTAGTATGTAAATATTTTTGAGAAATCACATATCAAATTAAAAATACTTTAGTTTTAAAATTAATAGTGTAAACATTGACATGTGTCAACAGATTTATCAAGTCTTTCGCCCAGGAAATCCTGTTTCATTAAATCATTTATTTTTGTTAAAAGTATAAAGCTTTTACATTTTTTATTCACAATTCTATGCTATATTTGAGTTTATACAGTATTAGTCGATATGTGGGACAATAAGATATTAAATTCTAAGTTTAGCAAATGATAATCATAATTCTCATAATGAATAAAATTAGCTTGAAAAATACTAATAAGCATGAGATTGGCATAGGTTTGTTTTGAGATGGTTATGGTACCTATAATCAAAATTATATGTGGCATTCATATGATATCTTCATAAGTAATAAATTCAAGATCTTGCCATCATATTATCTTAACACTGATGGGTAGAATGATAATTTAATGATTTAGTTTTTCAGATATGAATAATTGGAGAAGGATGCATTAGGCATATGAAACTATTTAAGATCACTTAGTAAGTATAGTTTTTAAATAAAGTGATTATTTATCTAGCTTATTTAATTTACCTGCCTCAGCATATCAATATGTTGAATTGCTTAGAAAGAAATCAATTATATGCATATATATCTAAATTACATTACACTTGTCAATCAAATATGGGAAAATGATTAATAGAATTTATATCTTCATTCAGTCAATATTGATTTCTACTTTATATATTACATTTGAATCATCTGTGCATAATCATAAAGAATGAATATAGCTATCATTAATATTCTGTTTTGGTGTCTCTAATTTGTCTTAGTATTTATCATGTTCCCCAATACTGTTACAGTATTGTGTGTTATAACACACAATGACTATTGGACAATCTAAATTCTCAGCTATTTCTGGTAGTGTGGAATATTAAAATATTGCATTGCTTATTTATATTAGTAACAAACAAGTTATTTTTTGAGTTTGCAGTATGTAATTTAATGTTTTAGATGTAGCGACAATAGTAAAATTAAATGCTTTTTTAAATTTATAATTTTAAAATAGTTAAACAATTGATATAAATTGAAAGTGATATAATTGGATTTGATTAGTATTTGTAGTGTTCATTCATATTGACAGATCTGTAGGATCTAGTTATAAAAATAAGCAAACGGTTTATTACTTGGAAGATCATGTGCATTCATGTACTGGAAATGACAGATTTGATGCAGAATTTTAGCTGTTGAGTCTGTCACTCCATGACTGGACGTAAGTGGGCAGAGCTAATATAACTGGAGAACATGTGACACTCAAGCACAAAAAAGTGATAGATTCAGCTTTGATCTGAAAATCTTCTGCTGGTGTTTATCATTATTATCCCATAGGGGCGGATTTAGATATTGTTTGCACAAAAAATGCCAGTGAAGTCGATAGAGATTCTTAGAAGAGTTTAAGAAATACTGATGTAAAATTGAGTTATATTTTTTTGTTTATCTAATGGAATTATTTATTAATACTTCTTTTTTTCTTTTATATAGATCACTATTCACTGTATTAATTGTAAGGAAACAGGTTTAAGATAAGTTGAAGATTGTGTCATGTGATTGTACATTTGATAAATGCAGTCAATTAACTAGTAGGCTACTTCCATGTAAACATCACAGTGAATCTTTCATATGCTGCAAATAGTCTATCATTAAAGAATACTCAGAAGTCTTTGTTTTTTTATGATATAACATCTACTGACTAGGAATTACAGTAGTTTCAGGGTCAAAAAGGCAATCTTGGAAAAATTAAAAACAAAATCTGATTGTAGATTTTTATTATATATAGCCTCCATTTTATGAATATGGTGATTTAATAGTCTTATAATGTGCATTTACAAGTTGCCATTAAAATCACTGTTGCCACTCAGGAAATTATTTCAGTTTATTTTAAATATTTCTGTATTCATAAAAATGTAAAACTATTTAGAAAAAACTTTTGTGGAATTCATTTAACATTGTTAAAAACACATGATAGTGTTAGTTAATTAAAATAAAGGAAATAAAATTGTTTAAAGAATTTCAGTAGTGATAATGAGCTTCTGTGATTGTGAAAGTTTCTTCTGAGATTATAAAATATTTCTGTTCAATGTAAATGGAAGTGGCTAAATAAATATTAAAGAACTTGAAAACAATCCCAAAAGTAAACTTTGATTTTATGTTCATGTTATATAGACTTTGGGAAATTAGGGCTGACTTTGAAACATTTATTTAATCAAGTTTTAATCCTGTTATTTAAGGATAGAAACTAATCGATCTTGGCAGTCAGAAAAGGATTTCTATTAAAACATTGCAATAATTAAATGGCTTGGAAGATCAGTAATGTTGAAACAGCAATGACGAGTTCTGTTTCAATCCAAAAATCTTTTGCTCTCTAATCTAATTTTACCACATCTAAGTCATATATAGCAAGATTGGATTATTGTTTCACTGTATTACATGGGATAGTAAAATAGTATAAACTTAGTATTTTGAATCTGAATATAATTATTTTTTTAAGAAAGAAGATCTATTTCCCTGCAGTTCCTGATAGAAATGTTAATTTAAAAAGTATGCAAGATAATAAATATATTGATTAAAAAGTAAATAAAATGAATTAAATTCATAATAGAATTAGCCATTTTTCAACATTTTCTAGTATAAAATACTCATTTGAAAAATTGATAAAAAATTTTCAGAAATCAGCTTAATGTGGATCTATATGCTGATTGCATAATAAAATATAAAAAATTGATGAGAAGGAGGTTAAGTATTTTTTACTGCAAGTATTTGTAAATCTGCTGTTAATTGTAATGTTGACATTTTTTAAAATTAGCTTGAAATAATCAATAGAAAAACAGACATATAGTGCTATATATATATATATGCATATTATTAAAAAAGTGAATGCAAAACATATGCAAATCAAGTTTTTTGATTGGGACTTTATATACAGGAATAGTAAGTAATAATTTCTCTTATCTTGAATAAGTAATTTTAATGACGCATGAAAAAAATCATATTGAAGAAAAATCTTTCAACTGTACTTCTTGTTTTTATAAACATAGTTTAAAAGTTCATGAAAGAAGTCATACAGGAGTAAAACCTTACCACTGTAAATTTTGTTTACTACAAAACTTTTTATAAAAATTATTTAAAAAAACATCAAAACATTCACATAGGAACAAAACCTTATTTTTGCAATTTGTGTGAATTTAAGACATCACTTAAAAGTTATTTAGAAAAACATGAAAGTAGTCATACAGGAATAAAATCTTATTATTGCGATTTGTGTGAATTTAAGACACTTCATAAAAGTTATTTAAAAATACATGAAAGAGTTCACACTGGAGTGAAACCATATTGGTGCAACTTGAGCGACTACAAAACTTAGTATAAAAGTAGTTTTAAAATACATCAAAGAATCTATATAGGTGAAAAACCTTTTCATTATAGTAAGTGTGAATTTAAGACATCTGATAAAGGGTTCACAAAGCTTGAAAATTTTCATACATATGGAAAACCTTGCAAATGCAATATGTGTAAATACAAGATTTCTTGTAAATTTCATTTATTAAGGCATGAAAACATTCATATGAAGAAAAAAAGTTTTCATTGCATCTCATGTGATTACATAACTTCTCGTCCGCACGATTTGAAAAGACATGAAAAAGTCTCAATTGTCACTTATGTGACTATAAATCTAGTGACAGAAGTGACTGGGATAGTCATGAGAATAGTCATATTAATTGGCATTACAATCTTGTGATTCTTATTTTATCTTGAAATAAAAAAAAATTGATGAATTTACTTATTTATAGAAAACAGTAAAATTATGAAAAAGATCATTGGATAATTGTAATCATAAAGAAGTATTTGGATGCATTATGTTTAAAATACAAGAGCATAATTATTTTCTTTTATGTAATTGGTTTTTATTATTAGTTGATATTTGAGTACATGAACATTCTTGAATTGCAGATTTTAGACTACATATCAGAATTCAGGCATTTCATTGTCACTCAAGTTTTTTGTACAATTATAGATCTACTTACTTTTTCCAACAACAGCCTATTTATAAACAGTTATCTTTCTGCTAGATCAATTAGTATTTGATCTTCATAACTGGGGTATGCTAATATATCCTTGATTTATATTACAGTGAAGCTTCGAACTTTGCTGTATCAAAGTACGTACATGATTTCATTTATATGCTATCAAAAAAAAAGTATAAATAAACAAAAAAAAAAACATTAAAATTTGTAAATTTAATACATTTGTAATAGTTAAGCAGCAGTTTTTCATTTCTGTGTGCCATGTGTGATCACTTTTATAAAAATGAAATTTGTAGATAAATTTTAAATTATGCTAGTTGTTGTTTTTAAATCTTGGAGCGCCATAAACAATCATGTGTAATATAATATTTTGTAAGAATAATGCTAAAAGTGTCACAAAATTTTCTAACATATTTAAAGTTAATAGTGACTTTTTTGAGGGATCATAATAATTTTTTGAGAAAAAACTTAGTCTATTATGTTTCTATAGGAGACATTTTTTTTATTATAAAAAAAGAATATTGCTCATAACGTATTTAATTTTGATGAAAGTCAGCCATTTTATTATTTACTTTATTTAGAGAAATTCATTTTTTATTCTTATTGTTTCAGAGAATATATGAATATTTTTACATGAAGTAAATTAATGTAAATATATCATTTCACTTTATTATTAATAACTATAATTAAAGGGAGTTTGAACCCAGACTTTCAAGCTCACTTTAGTCACCCACTTTATCTAATGTATCCAATACACATTTCCACATACATGTAAAAAGATAAATGATGTCCAATATAAGTATTTCATGCTGAACCAGCACTCATCAGTTGGTCCAGAACTTTATCTCCTACACACACATATATAATCAGTGCTTGGTTTAAATTAAGGTAGAAAATTACAAATTTTAATGAACAGGCTTCAGTCCTTTCCAGATAGAATGGATGACTGAGCGGAGCTTGAAAGTCTGGGTTCAAATCCCTTTTAATTATGACTAGCTTAAGTATATATATATACTATACTTGTATTTCAATATTAATAACTATATTATTATTACTTTTTAAAAATTTTGTTTATAATATAATTTATCCAAACCACTTTGAACACTTTTTAGCAAAATCACAATAAAGGATTTTGCTAAAGAGTGTTCAAAGTGATTTGGATAAATTATATTTATAAGATATTAGAGCAAAATAAAAGAAAGAATGATTTATAGTATAATCTTAATTTATATATGCGTACTATATATATATATATATAAGCCTTTGTTTTGTATATGTGCTTGATGAAAAATACTGTATATTTGTGTTCAATAAGCAATACATACTCTATTTTGATCAAAGTTCATTAACAAAACAAATTATATGGCATACACATTTGTATGTGGGGGTGGGGTGGCAGGGAGGGGCAAAGTAAAGTATATTTCATGACTCCACTGTAATACTTTTCCTCATTATAATATGTTGCGTCTTCTAACAGTGCTTATCTCAGATTAGTATTGTTACTATATTCAAAAAGAATATTCTATTTTGGATGTTTTTAATCATATTAAGTAATTAAAACGTAATAATATTTTACTGTTAAAAAGTTAATGACATCAAAAGAAAAATCTAAATTACTTTCATAATAAACTTTTCATTGTAATGATAATTAAAAACAAGAGGTAAAAATTATTAAAGAAAAAATAGAAATAATTTTACTTTTGTTTGTTTAAATTTTGTATGGTATTTTATTTAATACTTGCCATACCTAAAATAATAAATATAATAAATTGATTTACATTCATATCGGCCTTTCAAGCCAATTGTGCAAACGCTTTGTGAGTGTTAAATAATAAATGAATACCCTCTGACCAAGATATATGAATGTAATTACAATTATATACAGACGCTATAAAAATAAATGCTTATTTAAATAAATTGATTTATGATTGAAGATGTGAATTGTCTTATTTTAATTGAATTTCTATTGCATTTCCATTAAAGATTTTAAGTAGTGGGAATTTTTATGTACACTCTCTTAACTTTTTATTTATAATGAATTAATGTGAACTTGGTTTAATGAAAAGTAACATTATGAAAGCAACTTCAATATTATTATACATGTCTATATACTTTTCAAAATATGATTTACTACTTATTAAATTTTATGTGTTGTACATAAAACATTTTTAGATATGCCATATTTTTTTATAATCATGATGTTTATCATAAAAAATAATATAAAACTAATATCTATATATATATATTGCTCCATTTTATATTTTAAATATATAGGGTTGGAGACATTGGAACAAAAAAACAAATCATGCTAATGAATCCAAAGATATAGTTTCTTCAAACAATCTTTTCAATTAAGTTAAATCCTACGTGGTTCCTCAACTGTCATGTTATTATACATTTATTGATATACCCAATACAAGTTACTGTATGTATATATTTTTAAAGAAAATTTATTCATAATAATCATCTTTCAATAAATATGACTTAACTAGTTATTAAGCATTTATTACATTAGAAATCATATTTATTTTACCCTTTGGTATAGATCTTAAATTTAGTTTCTATGTATTTATAATATTAACAAAGCAACTAAGTCCAAATACTTTACTATAATAATTAACAAATATCACATGATCATTATCTCATTGATTACTCTGGTTGGCACAGGGTGGCACTACTGTATGGAGAGTTTTGCTTTGTTTATAAATTAACAAATATTTAAGATGAATAATTTACAAACAATGCTCATTTTTAAATGCTTTTATTAGAGTTGGAAAATCCATTTGTTTGTTAACTTTTGATCTTTTTTAAGGTAGAATGATATTTTGAAATTGAGATTTAATATATTTAAATTCAATACAATTTTTTGAAAATTGATATATAACTAAGTTAGACCAGTCTAATCCATTTGAAACACCTATATTTTCATTATGTCAACTAGTTTGATAAATAAGCAACAGAGGGTGGGAAAAATATATAAAAAATATTCAATAACTTCATATATCGCTGTTAACAATTATTCTTAGAACTTTTATTTGTCTAAATAATTATCACAAGAGGGCAGTATAAAATTGTTTCTTTTAATTACATTTTTTAACTATTTTAAACTTAATGTATATATCACATTTAGTATGTGTAAATAATTTATTATCAAATAGTTGCCTTGATAATAGATTAAGATTATTGATTGTTTATTGATATTGGGATTGTCTAAGTGTTGACTAATTTTAATGATTACTTATAAACCCATTTAGTTTTGAGCATCATTCTACTTATTATTTAAGTAATATTTTGGGTGCAATTTGAAAATTATAATTGCAGTTTGTAATGTTATAATTGACTATTTAATACTCTGCATTCAGAACAGGTTATATTTACATGTTTTAGGGTGTTTATTTATACTTCTTTTTATCAATAATTTCAATTTCTATGGTCAAGTTGCAATCTTTAGTGTCTACATAAATATATTGAATCATAAATAAAGATGGGTTCCACCTTTATTGTTAAAAGACTGTTTTGACAACAGGTTGAGATTGAGGATTGTTGATATTATCTAAGTATTAACTGATTTTAATGATAATTATATATGCATAATAAATCAGTAATTATGTTTTCTATTTAAAATTGTTTGATAACTTCTATTTTTATTTAAAAACAATTATTTTTTTGTTAAAAGTTAAACTAGAAAACTAATTTTAATACTTCATTATATTTTATCTCACTATCAGGAAACAACTGTTGTCTTAAACTGTCACTGCTAATCCCCACAGAAATTGTTCTAGGAGTGCCTCATCTAGAAATGATCAATAGATGTAATATTTTGTAAAGTGATGAAGAGCAATATTATAAACTTTAATCTTTTTATTTCTGCCCTGGCTATAGTTCCTAAAGTAAAGCCTGGTGATATACCTTGAGGTACATTGGCTAAAATAATTCAACAAGTGTTCTTTTACTTGATTGAAAGGATAAATCTCAGGAATATCAGATTCATGGGAGCTTACTGGTAATCTTTATTACTTTTTTGCCTGCCAATTACTTGTGTCACCAACATCAAATTCATCAAATGACTTCCATAATATCAGACCATTTGATAGCTATTAATCTGATAGTTTTTCCCCAATAGCTTGGTACAAGGTTGGAATTCAGACTGCACCAATCTATGTCTGATCCCTGTGCTTTATAACAGATGTATGCTTATAAAAATTATCCTTTAGTAAAAACTAATAATTATTATTTAATATATAACTAATACAAACATTTATCTTCATTAATTTTGCAATATATATTATAACAGGATGGGTAATCAGAGTGGTCCTGTGGTGATAGCATCATCTTCAAACCCAGTTCAACAAAATATTTCAAATAATTAAATTTAAAGTATAAAAAGAGATCTCATAAATATATAAAAGAAACATTTATTATAAGAGAGCATGAGATCAAGAGATCTCCAAGATTAGCCCAGTTAAATCCTTAGAGAAACTATAAGTAAAATTAACTATACATCCATCAGTATTATCAACAAATATAAATAATACTCAGATAATAACCATTCATCATCATGAATGATTCATATTATCATCAAAATAAATCAACAGTCAATCTTGTGACTGTATTTGAAATGGGTCTACTGTAGACCAAGCTAACTATTGAATCCTTGCCAGCTTGGGGAATTTATTTAAACATAATTTGAATGCACAAACTAAGTGCTCATCCATAGAATATATAATCATAAGAATAATGCTGAGATAATAAAACATGGTGATCATCATCAATGCTCTAGTCTCTTAGTACCATTAATAAACTGTCCATCTATAAACTTAAATTCTAATAAAGACTAAATTAAAATAAAATGTAGTGCAGGGGCTTTAAAGAATATACTCTGAGCACCAACCAGGATATCTGGGTGCCCCAAAGCACTAATATATACCCCCTTCCATATATCAGACCGTTATGCTAAAATCTAGTTCAGAGAATATAAGCTCTATTACTGTATTGTGACCAAGAGATGATGCAATACATATAATAGTTTAAAATTTTACAAGTAAGTTCACTGGAATAATTTTAATAATGAAATACAAGTTTATTAATAACAATAACAAAAAATGAAATTAAGGTCTTTAGACCATGGCTATACACATAAACCTTCTGATTTTGATTGATATACAAAATCCAAATTATTACATTGATTACAATACTTCTTGATAGGTCTCCATACATAAATGAAATTCATTTTTTTAATCATATTTGAATTTATCAAACTACTAAAATTACTAAAAATATCTCATAATTAATTCCATTTGGAAAATAGACATAAAATTCACACTTATATGTACTATCCTATAACAGTCTTTCCCTTGTCAGGTCACTTGATTAAAATTTATAAATATCTTTAAAATAATACATTTGCAAGTTTCTTTTATTCAAACAAAATTATTTGTTTTTGTTTCACATTTAAAATGTTTCTTTTTTTTAATAAACAAAAAATAAAATCATTCTATATACACATATTAGTATCACAGGTTACTTATAACATCTTTAGATTATATAATCTTCTATTAATCCTTTACTTTTTTTTAATCCAACAAAATTATTACTTGCATTTTAAATTATCTTTTTAAATGTCATTTTAACAACTTACAAAAAATAACTTACCAATTGCATAAATACACAATATGTTTATCCGTGCTTCTCTGCACACAGATACATCAGCATCATACATATACAACTTCTCAGCAAGCTGACACGTAAATGTCATTATCAGGACACTTGGCATTGATCGGGTGATCTCCCTTCTGTCCAGAATTTGATATACTGCAGGCAAACAAACTGTCTTCAGAACACATTTGTAGCTCTGAATTTTAACACTGGGAGGTGACCCATTTTTCCCAAGTGAATTCAAACTTCACTATTACAAATGTAGAGCAGCTGCTTCCTTGCATTCTTACATCTTCATGAGAGCTCTGTATAACTGATGGCCAACTATTCTGCTACAGCTACCAACTAAAATATTAATCAAAATTACCAGCCAAACTGTTCTAATCTTTTTATCGACTTTTTATAAGAGTCAGCTGAGCGGTGACAAAAACATCAAAAAATGGTTTTCAATTATAAATGTTTTTTTTATCTTTAAATCCAGTTTCTTCTTTAGGTTGTTTGAATAGAAAAAATAACCTGATCTAAGATAATATTTTTATTGTAATATCAATTTTAAAAAATCTAATCGGAGAAAAAAATTACAAAAAATTAAATAACATTAAAAAAACATTTCTTACCACTGTGTATGAATATAAATTTGCAGGCAATTAGATATAACTCCAAATGGCTTCTTAACATCTCAGACTGGGTTAGAGTCTTATATATAAGTTTGATTTTATTATAGAAAAGGGAATAGCAGATCAATTACAGTCAAATAATATTTTATTATTGTACTTTATTGTTTAATTATTCCAATCAGCCTTCTGATAGAGGGCGTTTATTGTATACAGTGGTATATAGATTTTTTATTTTAGTAATTATACTCTTTAAATATGATAAACACAACTAAAGGTATATGATATAGCTTAAATTTTTAATACATTCATTTATCTGAATTTATTTTACTGAGATAATGTTCACTAAAATACCAATCATTTTGTTCCTATATACTTGAATGTTAGATGTGCATTTTAGCTGCTGTAATGTGGTATTACTTAATAATATGAAAGTGATGCAATCCTGATTTTTATGAATACATATATAGTAGACTAACCATTAAAAAGAGCTTCTAATATCACTTGATCAAATAAAATTTATCTGTACATGTGTCTTCATCAATTATACACTTAATGTACCCAAATTTCTAACAAGAAAATATAATTATATATAGTATTAGAAGTTAAATATTATATTTAAATGTTAGAATGGCAGATTTAAATGAACTTATAGTGTTGAATATTGCTATGACAGATTTATCTGAATAAATTGAAATGTCCTTATAAAGTATTTAATGAATGAATTTTTCATGCCACAATTGTTTTCATTTTATGATCATTTCTTAAAATCTTCCATTTAAGAATGCCTAGCTATTTATTTACTGACCAGTACTGAATAATTAATTGGAATGACTATAGGCAAGTCTTGGCAAGAGATCTAACCTTATTTATGAAATGCTATCTTACTTGAAGCAGTTTTTAAGTCTCCCAAGCAGATTTGAATGATAAAATAGTTTTATTTATTGACAGATGAAGCTACGATTATGAAAAGATGACTGGTTCTCTCTTCAAATTTCCTGTTTCTGAATGCATGTCTTACATAGGAATATATTGTAATTATTTACTACAAAAATTTTAAACCATTAGCTTATCTGTATCATGAGTTACAACATGAAATGTGAATGTGTTTCCTACCTTAACTCATGATGGGACAATACATATTAAATTTTATTTTATATTGGGAAAAACTTAATAATAATTCACATTGTATATAGACGTCACGCAGAGGCAAAACTCATACTGTAGCACCACTTAGTGCTAGATAGAATAATCAATAGATGGAGGAAGCTTGTATAAGCATAAAGAATGGTGTTAATGTGAAGTATATAGAAGTAAGGCATCAAGTTGCAAAAATTATTTGATTCACCTGAAGTACAGATCAACTTCTAATGAGTCATTAGCCTGCACAAATGGGAACAAAACAGCTTGCCTGAAGTTGAAATGAAACCAACTGTAGAACAACCCTTACCTGGTCTATACCTATTTTGATGATGACAAGCCAGTCTACCAGCTTGCCCAGAGAAACCATCACTGGGTGAAGAACTAATTATATATATGCTATTTCAGTTTTATGCAGAGAACACAGATAAATGCATCATGTGTATATACAGTGAGTTATTTTATTTTAATATTCCTTAACTGACATTTAAAAATATAACTAAAAATGCAAGTAATACTTTTGCTTAAATTAAATTTTTTAAAGTGATAATATAGAATGACATTGTTAAAATCACTTATTGAAAAAACAAAAGGACATTTTAAAATTTATATACTTAATTTAAAGGTGTTATAATTAAGAATCAAAAATAAATTATTGACTATCCAATTTTTTAAAAAAAAGGGGATTTGCAAAAATCTTTTAGACTAGAAAAAGAAAGACATTTTAAATTTAAAGATGTTGATAATCAATAATTATTTGTCAAAAATTGACTACTTTTTAAAAGAAAAAGTATTTTTTATATATACACATGTATATGTGAATTTTATGCATAGTTTTCAACAAGGAATTAATTAGGGAAACTATTTTGAATGACTTATTATTGTGTCAAATTAAAATATGTAAATGTCAGTGTGCGCATACACACATATACATATATGTAAAATTTTAATTAAATTTTTGTTTGTATATGACAAGTCAAAGTTGCTATGAAATTATTATGTCACATGTATGTGTGATATATAGAACACATGTAAATTTTAATAATATCATTTGAAATGTAATCATTTCTAAATTAAAATACATGTCTGTGCTGATATATATACATTTAAATAAACCTATAGGAACATTGTAAATCATAATGTAATAACTTGAATTTGTATATTATTCATGTAAATCACAATGTGATAATTTGAATTTTGAATATTATTCAAAATCAGGTTTAATTGATATGTGTATAACCTTATTCTGGAGGTCTTAATTTCATTTATTGTTAATAAACTTGAATTCAATTGTTAAAATTGTATTGCATCATTATCTCTTGATCACAGTAAGTTATAGAGCTTATGTTCTCTGAGCTAGATTCACGTATAATGGTTTGATTATATGAATGGGGCTGTATTTAGTGCTTAAGGGGCATTCCACTATGACATTGTCTTGCTTTGGCACAAGGAGAATACTCTTTAAAACCCATGCATTACATTTTATTTTAGTTTCATCTTATTAGAAATTAAGTTTATAGTTGGCCAGTACATTAATGGTACTTAGTGGCCAGAGCACTGTGATGATCAGCAGGTTTTAATATTCTAGCATTATTATTTTTGATTATTATGAATTCTATGGATGAGCACTTAGGTTGGTATATCCAATGTATGTGTAAATAATTGCCCAAGTTGGTAAAGGCTAAATAGTTGGCGTCATCTTCAGTAGACCCAATTCAAATCTAGTCACAAGATTTTTATTTTTTATTGTTGATCATTTATGATGATGAATGGTTATTTTGAGTATTATATGCTTTTACTTATTGATAATGCTGGTAAATTGAATTCTTTTAATTTTAATACTAATTTTACTATTGAAGAAAGTACTTTTGAGTTTTCTAAATTAAAATTTCTAGATTTAAATGTTGATGATGTTTTATTTTGCAGTCATTTTATTAAACATAAATATTGAAGAAATATGATATGGCCAGACAATTATCAACCTTTTATTTATAAGAAAATTTCTTTATTGAATTTTTGTTATAGGAATAGAAGGCTTAATAATTTTCTAAATAATGCTTATATTCAGAGAAATCAATTAAATTGATTTAGGTTAAAATCATGAATTTATTAGAAATATTATATTTAATAAAAAAAACTATAGGACTGATAAAAATTTAATTACGAGAATAAATAGTTGAATTTTTTTACCATTTAAATAATCAATTAAGAATAATCATTTAATGGGTGGTACAAAATTGGCCTGAGAGAAAGGGCTTGATTTAAATTCATTATTAAATTGTTCAAAACAATCAATTGATAGCAAATCTATTTCTGGTATAGTTTGCAGTTGTAATAAAATTGATATATGTCAAAGTAAATTAAGTCTTAAAAGAGGAAAGTTCGTAAAGTTAAAAATAGGTATCATAACTCAGCTTAGTATAAAATTTAATGAGTTTATGAATTTCAATTTTTTTAGTATTTGCTTGTTTACATTTTTTTGGATAGCATATAATTGTGTTGTTTTTAAAAATATATTTCAGTTGTATTTAGATAATGTAATGATAGAGGGAGAGGGAGGAGTAGATGAAAAAAAATTTAAATATTTTAAAAACTCTTCAGTAAAAGTTAAAGAGTACTTTATTTAAATAATGAAAGATAGAAAAAAGTTAAATTTTTAAATAAGCTAAATATATGCAACTTGTTGTGTTTTAATAATGATATTTAAAAATAATATTAAAGAAAAGCAATATAAATTTTAGAATGCATGTGACAAATTTAAAATAGTTTATTTTTCATATTAAATACAAATAAAATTGAATCTTTAGTTGAATGTAATATAACAGATTGAATTAAATTATTTAATTTAATTTTTAGTAGTTTTTGTTTTATTTAAAAAGAATTTAAATTTGTTCTAACCATTTCTCACCTCAGGTGTTTTAATTTTACATCAATTTCAGCGATTTTTGCATTTTAATTTTACATCGATTTCAGCGATTCTTGCATTTTAATTTATTTTGAATAGAAATTTATCGCTTGCAGGCTTCTTGGTGGTTCTGCAGTGTCACCTAGTGGCTTGTCCAGTCTGACAAAAAAGTATCAAATATTTAATTTGTGATACAGTATGTATATATATCATAATGGCAAAGTCATCACTTATCATATATGAGTAGAGTCAATTATTAAATTTGTAGCTTTTGTATGATAAATTAGTAAACAAAGTAAGAAAAAGTCAACAAATAAATAATAGCTTTACACAATCTAAATAAAAATATGAAAGAGGGGCACCAAAAATGAATTACTCATTTATTTGAAGAAAAAAAAGTTGACAAATGATTAAATACAAAGTGGTTTTATTAATCTATATATAATATAAAAATTGAATAATTTGGTATAATAATAAAAGAAAATAGTGTCTAGAATTTAATCATTGTTTGTTTGTAAATAATAAAATGTGAAAATGGATAACATTTTCTATATCTCTACAATTTTCAGAGCCTTAGACTTTATCATTATAAATATTTTCTCTAAAATGATCCCATAAAATAAAAGTTATTTAAATAATGGTTTGAATTTAAAAGAGAATTGTAAAAAACCTTCATCATTTAATTTTTTTAATTAATTAAAATGATAATTAGGTTTGTTTAAGAATATTGTTAGTCTGATAAACAGCTTATGAAATAAGTTTGAAACAAATAATGAATATATATAAAAAAAGTGCATTTTATTGTAAATCAAAAACCATGAGATTATTGTACAAATATTTTGATGTAAGTTGATGGTATTAAAAGACTGAAATGTATGGATAGAACTAGTCAATTTGAGCAGATGATATATAGCTTGTCAAATCTTTCAAAATATTGTTTCTAGATTTTGCATATGTTTTCCTCTCTTATAATATCACTGACTGAATATAAAATGCCTACTTTCAAAATCTTCATGTGAAATGGTAAAAATTTAATAGAATTTTGATTTTTGAAAAAAATAAAATAAGTTTAAATTAAGCATATGAAGATATTTGTCAAAGTTAATCAGAAAGCAAGATCTGGAAAGAAAATAATTTTCATAAATATCTTGCATTGTGTTTATAATTAGTTGAAGCAATGTGCCGATTCATATCATGTGCAGAAGTCTATGAGAAAATGAAATTCTAATCTTAAAATGTTATGGGGAAACTTTACACTTATTTGTTTCAATCAAGTTTTGTCATTTCTTTATTACCAATTTTAGTTCTATTTAAAAGTAGTTTATTATTATTATATTATCTATTTATGTGATGTTTAATATTTTATGAATATTTGAAATATTGTGAAAAAGTTTTTTTTGCTTTCTCTCTCTCCTCATATTTATGAATATTAGCAGAAGAAATTATCCTGAGTTTCTTGAGATATAATATTAAATTGTTCAAGCACTTTTCTTACAGTTTCGATTGCCCCAGCACTCTTCTTCAGAACTTTATATCTCCTAACCTCAATTGTTACAATCAAATTTTTTTAAACGTTTTTTGAGATAATGGTGAAGAAATATTGATTACACTACCATTAATTCATTTTATTTTTTTATATAAATTGGAAAGATCAATATAGAGTGTCCTCGTGATAGAGGATAATAATTATTTTACTATGTAAATGGTACATGTCTAATTAGAAATGTTTTAGTTTTAAAATTAGTACTATAAAGATCAATATTGATATTCACCATCAGAATTATCAAGTCTTTAGCCTGGACAATACTACTTTTATAGTGTCTTTCTGTTAAAGCTTAAAATTTTTGCATTTTTAAATTTACATCTCTATTTGTAATATACAATAATAATCAATATTTGTAGCAATTAGACCTTAAGTTCTAAGTTTAGCATATGGTAATTAGTTTTATATTTAATAAAGCTGGTATTATGGAAAATAACAATAGTTGTTGCTCATATGATATCTTCATAAATAAGAAATTCAAGTGTCATCATGTTTCTCCAAAGTTGATTGATGGAAAGATACTTTAATGATTTAGCTTTTCACATTTGTATAATGGTCTATTTTTTTACTTAGGCATATGAAACTATAGTTTATATTGTTTAAGAAGCATAGTTTTTGAGAAATGTTATTATCATAATTTTCTAGCCTATGCCATTTACCTGACACCAGCCTATAAATATGTTGAATTTGCTGAAAAGGAAATCAATCGTAAGCATACATTCTTAATTTACATTAGATTTGTCAATCAAATATGTTAAAATGATAAATAAAATATACATCTCTATACATCCAACATGGATCTTTTTTTATATCAGTACTGTATTTGAAATTGTCTAAACTCAATATCTATCCTATAATGCACTTATCTGTTGTTGTAATTTTGTGTATATTATAGTTCCGAAAAAGTCTGTTGGACAGTCAAAACTCATGGCTATTTTCTGCACTATGAAATAATCAAAGTATTGGTTTAGTATATTTAATGATTTGGGTGTAAAAACAAGATTAGAATGAAATGGTAATTTATTTATTTATTATTTACAATAATCTTAAATTTGTTATGAGATAAGCAGCATTTATATAAATTGGAAATAATTGAATTGAAATTGAGAATTATTATGTAGTGTTTCATTTTATGATTGACATATATATATAGGTCCTAGGATATTATGTAGTGTTTCATTTTATGATTGACATATATATATAGGTCCTAGGAATTAAAATAATCAAATGATGTATACCGGAGATTATGTACCATTCCAATAGTAGAAATAATAAGTTTGAGATTTGATCCAAAGAATTTTAGTTGTTTAATTCATACCTTTCTTACTACACAAACTGGGTGGGCTTAATAATTCCCTAGATTAGTGTGTGAAATCATGTGACATTGGGGTACCAAAAGGGGGTAGAATTGTTTTGATTCATAATATTTCTGTTCTTGAGTGCATCATTCTATCACCCCATAGGGGCAGACTTACATATTGTTTGCATGAAAAATACCAGTACACTTGATAGATTCTTAGAACAGTTTGAGAATCACTGATATAAAATTGAGTTATATTTGTAGTTTATATAATGGAATTGTTTATTAATATTCTTTTTTTTTCTTTTTTATATAGGTCACTATGTACTGTATTAATTGTAAGAAAAAGGTTTAACAGGGATAAATTGAAGATTGTGTTACATGATTGTACATTTGATAAATGCAGTCATTTAACTAATAGACTACTTCCATGTAAACATGCATCACAATAAATCTTTCATCTAGTGTGAATAATCTCCCAAGTAAAGTGCTGCTTTAAGATGATTGAAGAATATACTCAAATAAGTCTGTTTTTATTATGATGTGATATCTACTAACTAGGAATTACAATAGTTTCAGGGCCAAAAAAGCAAATATGGAAATTATGACTTTTATAATATATAGCCCTCCATTTTGTTGAAGATGGCAACTTATTAGAGTCTCATAATAAGTTTGTTTACAAATTGTCATTAAAATCTCTGTTCCTACTCAGAAAACTCTTTGGATTTGGTTTAAATGTATCTGTATTTACAAAAATCTAAAATATTTAAAAACAAGTCAATATTAAATTCTTTAACATTATTATAAATATGTGATAATGTCATTTAACTAAGATAAAGCATTTGAAGAATTTCCATGGTGATGATGATGTTCCTGTGATTGGGAGCAGTTCATTCTGAAGTTGTAAAATGTTTCTCATCAATATAAATAGATATTAAATAACTTTAAAACAATCCCAAAATTAATCTTTGATTTTATTGACTCATGTTAGATAATTATTTTTTAAAAAATCAGATTATTTCACTGCAATTAAAAAAGTATGCAAGATAATAAAACTGTTATTAAAAATAAATAAAATAAACTGAGTTTTTAAGCTTTTTTTTCAAAATTTTCTACTATAGAATGCTCATTTGAAAAATTGATAAAAATATTCAGAAGTCACTTTACTATGGATGTATATGCTGATTGTCTAATAAAAATTAAAAAAATAATAATGAGGAGGAGACTAAGAACTTTTTACTTCAAATATAGTTTCTAAATCTGCTGTGAATTATAATGGGAACATTTCTTTAAAACAGCTTGAAAGAATAAATTTAAATAGACATGGAGTGTGGTATTTCTATGCACACTATAAAAAGTTAATGTAAAAGATATGCAAAACAACTTCTTAGAATGTGACTTCTTATATACAAATAGCAATCACTAATTTCTAGTATCATGAATAAGCAATTTTAAGGATGCATGAAGAAAATTATATTGAAGAAAAATCTTTCCATTGCACTTTATGTTTATTTACAACTATTTATAAACGTAGTTTAACAGTTCATGAAAGAAGGCATACAGGGGTAAAATCTTATTATTGTAAATTTTGTGACTACAAAACATTTTTTAAAAGTTATTTAAAAATACATGAAAGCATTCACACAGGAGCAAAGCCATATTATTGCAATTCGTGAGAATTTAAGACATCTCATAAAAGTTACTTAAAAATACATGAAAGTTTTCATACAGGTATGAAACCATATTGGTGTAACTTATGTGAATACAAAACCTGATATAAAGGTAGTTTTAAAATACAGCAAAGAATTCGTACAGGTGAAAAACCTTTTCATTGCATTAAGTGTGAATTTAAAACATCTAACAAAGGGCATTTAAGAAAGCATGAGAAATTCCATACATATGGAAAGTCTTACCAATGCATTATGTGTAAATACAAGACTTCTTGCAAATCTCATTTAATAAGGCATGAAAAGATTCATATGAAAGAAAAAAATTTTCATTGCATATCATGCGATTACAAAATTTTTCATCAAGGCCAAGAGATTTCTTAACAACATTGACCCTATCTGCCCTATCTGCAAGAGGCATGGTGAGACATTTGACCACATAATTCGCTCATGTACTGGACTTGGTAGTATCAAACTTTTAATTTTCCAAAACAATAAAATTGATATTTACAGAATCCTCTCGCTAAAAGAATCTCTACTAAGTAAACAGTTTCCAATTATAAGAATGTCAGTATTTCTCACCCACTCTATCTGGAATGTGAGATGCAAATTAGTATTCACAATTCCTCCACCAGACCCAGACAGTCTATTCATTTCTCTTTTAAACAAAATCACACATAAAGACATGACCCTTTCCTCCAAATTTTTATTTGAAGAAACCTGGAATCTATTCCAAATTTCAAAGCCCAATACATTTCCAGATAGCTGATGACAACAATCTATAAACCACAGGATTTATTCCATACCCTGGATTAATATCTCCATAAATCATCCACTATTAACCCACTAGTGACGTTATAGACTCTTGTTTAGTCAATGTACTATAAAAAGTTAATGTATTAAAAAACCAATATTCTCCCTAAATAAAATTCTTTTAAAACTAAAAGTAAAATGTCAAATTAATAATGTATTTAATTGTCGGTTGTGTGATTATAAATCCAGTGACAAATGTGACTGGGTTGGTCATGAGAACAGTCATTTTAATCATCATTACAATCTTGTGATTCTTATTAATTTATCTTGAATAAGAAACTGTTAAATTAGGAATTTATATGTCATTTATAGAAAGAGAGCAAAATTCTGAAGAACAATGTTGGATAGTTGAAACTATCAGAAAGAAACATTTGAATAAAAAGCATTGTTAAAAATACAAGAGGATTTCTTTTATTTAAATTGTTTTTTATTATTTATTGATAATTATGTACATGAACATTATTGTTTGCTGATTTTAGACTACATACCATTCTGGACAAATCCAGCCAATTCATTGAATGCTTTTCAAGTTTTTTGACCAATTATAGATCAATATTTATATTTTCCAGAAGGGTGTACTTACAAGGTGATATCTTCTTGGTAGATTAACTAGGCTTTCCTTCATATTACAGTTAAGCTGTAGACTATGCTGTGTCAAAATACATTATTTCAATTATAAGCTATCAAAAAAAATGTAAACAAGCGAACAAAAATGTAAATAAACAAAGAAAAAAAACCATTAGAATTTATTAGTTTAATACATTTTATGATAGTCGATCAATCATTTTTCATTTTTGAGTACCATATGTGATCACATAAAAAATAAATTTTGTAAATAAATTTTAAATTGTGCTAGCTCCTGTTTTTTCATTTTTGAGTGTTATAAACAATCATGTTCATTAATAATTTTTTTCAATTTATATTAAAAGCAATTTATTCTACTTCCTTTTTTTTCCAAACTTGGTGTGCAATATTCTGAATAATATATTTTCTATGACTTACGTTATAAGTTTCATATAATTTTAGAACTTATTAACACTTAATAATGCCTTAAAAAAATAAGATCATAATTTGTTGATAAAGAGCTTAGTCTATTATGTTTCTATAAGAGAAGAAAGTTATTAGAAAAAGAGTAATACTTATATAAAGCTAAAGCTTTAGTATATGCACCTTGAGTGCTTAATTTAGCAAGAGAGACCTCTACAAATCATAACACGAGATTCAACTTTATAAAGATAAGAGGGACCCTCTTATCTCTAACCTATTTTTCTTCATGCTCCCAAATCAAAATGCTTTAGATTTGCCTACATAATTAAGAAAAATAGGTTAGAGATAAGAGGGTCCCTCTTATCTTTATAAAGTCGAATCGCATGTTATGATTTGTAGAGGTCTCTCTTGCTAAATTAAGCACTCAAGACGCATGTACTAAAGCTTTAGCTTTATATAAGTATTACGTGCTAACATTGCACTTAATAAGAATTAATATTTAAAAAAAGAGTAGTATTCAAAATGTATTTCATCCTTTTTATTATTTATTAAATTTAAGGAATAAAAATATGAGTTTTTTTCTTATTCTTATTGCTTCAATGAATATCTCCCCTCACTTTCTTGATAATAACTATTATTTTTTGAAAAAAATGTTTATACTATAATCTTAATTTAAATATGTAAACTATACATATTAAAAATCTATGTTTATATATGTGCATGTTGAAAAATATCGTATACTTATAAATTCAATAAACATTACATATTCTATTGTAATGAAAGTTTATCAAAAAATGTGAGCTATTATATGATATATACATTTGTACATGAGGGGTGCTTGGAATAAAATAAAGCATAGTTTTCCTCATTATAATATGCTGTGCCTCTTAATAGTGTCTATTCTAGATGAGCATTAGTATAATGTCTTTTCTCTTCTTATCCTATTATTCATTAATTTATATTTGTATATATTAAATAATATATTCTTAAAAAAAACACTTCACATTCAATGTATAATATGAAATTTGTTCCTCCTTGCTTACAGTTTAGATACAGTATTCAAATACAGTAGAAAAATGATTAATTTTACTCACAATGGAAGGGATAAAAAGATAACCTCTTAATTAAAAGAATTATGCCATTTTAAAATAAAGATTTTGGATTGAAGACATTAATTTTACAAAAAATATTTTTTATTAATTAAGTATTTATTGGTTGAAAATTAAAATAAGATGTAGTTTTAAATCTTGCTTATAGAAAGACTTAGAGTGATAATATAAAACAATTTAAAATTATTTCATTTAAACTTGGTAAAAGTTTAAAAGATGAAAAGTTATTTAAAAAGAATTACAAATTTTAAAAAAATAGATTATATAATTATGTTGCTATTATTATTAATTAATGCGTGTTTAAAACTATGATGAAATAAAATAATAGAAATAAACTTAAAAAGTTTAAAGATCATTAAAATGTATAAAAATATTACCGCAAGTTTCATTTGATTTTTTTCACCATTATGAAACTGTTGGAATATATAAGGAATCAAACAGAGTTGTCATTAAGCATTGGAGGTGAAAAAAACTAAATTATAAGCCGATTTGAAACTTTTCATAAGAGGATTTGATCTTAACCATTTACTGTTGGAAATATGTCAACCATCATGAGCTCCACTTGCGAAATGAAATGATATTTGTACCCAGAAGTAGCGAAAACCTCAACATTATCGTTACAAAATATGGATAATGTTAATATAAATAATTATTTCTATAAAAATATAAATCATTTGCATGATTTCATAGATTGACAATGAACAATCTTATTAAATTAGACTTATTAACAGATACAAAATAAAAGCATATTAATGTAATGGAAGAGACCTGGACAGAGAAAACTTAAGTGGAATATCAGGCTTTCAATGCAATAATACTTAAAGATCTCTTTTTTTAATTTAAATGTTTTTTTACCAATGAGTCAATTATTCTAGCGTTTATGGATATAAATTGCATGCTCTACAGATTTCTGAAAAATTTACAATATAAAGTAATTCATTTAAACATGTTTGGGGCTCCATATTATAAATTGTCAGTCACTAAATTGCAGATAGATTGTTATCGAGTTTTTTGACGAAAGACAAAGAAATAGATTTGAAAAAACAATTTACATATTAGATCAGAATAGAGAAAATTATGCAATCAGAATAATAAAAAACATCTATTTAAATTATGACATTAATGATTTTAAAAAATTAATGGAACCTGTTGGAGCAATCACAATGTTTTAGCCCACATATACACTTGCATTTAAACAAAAAAATCTGAATGACATCCCTATGCTAAATACTTACTAGGAAACCACACTTCTCTTAATATCATGTGGAATCAAACCACTTTTCACTGTGAGCAAAAAGATCACTTCATAAATGTGTGTCCAAAAATTAAATATCACTGTGAATGAGAGTCATACCAGTGTGGAAAGAAGAATGGTATAAATAATGGCATTCAATATTCAGTGGGAGAAAAATCAATCAATGGTGTAATTTATATTAACATTGATGACAGAGATAATAATACACGGAATATATTAGCAGATGCTTATAGTCAAGGCAAGGTCAAGTATATATTCAAAACATTTCCCTACCACAAAAAGACAAGTGAAAAAGTAAGCAAATTCTTACAGAAGCAATTGTAATAAACAAGACTTACAAGACATTATAGATGCAACAATACCTTGTCCATCACGTATAATCATGGATATAAATATACTGACTTGGATACAAATGAGATCTTCCACCATGCAAGTAAAAGTTATCTGTAAGTCCCAGGATTAAATGAAGAGGATATATTACAGACTGAACTATATTAAAAAAGTTAAAAAAATCATTTATAAACTCCAGATTCTGATGAAGTTGATACCTCAGATGGTGAGACCACCAGCATAATATAGGTGAGTCAGTCCAAATGTAATTACTTATAATAAATCTTTAAAGTTGACTCATGAGGGCTTAATATCCTTAGGTAGGACTAATCATTTAATATAAATAGATATGTATGTTCCTTGAATTATTTATATCCATACACTAAATAAGATATGTTAGTAAAATAGGGTCTTTTAATATCAAAGAATTAAAATCTGCAGGATAAAACCCACCAGAGTGTATGCTCATGTTTATATCAACTGAATATTCTTAAATTTTGTACAACTGTTAGCATTATATTTAGAAAACAGTTCATTACATGAAATATAAATCTATTTCTGAAAGAAAGACAAAGTGAAACTTTCATCATAAGACAATGAAACATTATTTATAAACTTGATCACATATAATAATACTCTTAGACATAAAAATGGCTGCTGTTGTATTGTAAAACATTAAATTCATAAATTTTAATGTTTTTAAACATGATTGTATACTGAACTTTGAGAATGAAAAGTAATTGTTGAATTTGATAAAATTTGTGTTTTTTTATATGTATTTACTTACACATGTGTTATAATCCTCCATTCTCTCAGAAGTGGACTATTCCAGATTCCTTCAATATCTGATCAGATTAAGTTGTTTGCTGCTGGCCAATAGTCTCATGTACAGCTAAACATATAGCATATGATTAATACAGGCCAATAAGCAGTGATAATTGCTGAATCCGAATGTTTTCCATAAGATCAGGGATCTGGCTATAAATAGTCAGTCTTTTGTGAGAATTGAGGGAGAATGTCTTTATAATCTACAAAGACTGTGTGTTTTTCCAGGGAAGCTCTGCTAATCTGAACAGCAGTAAGTATTTCCATGATAGCACTATGCTAGCTAGGCAAGTCCCACAGGGACCAAATGCTGCTAAGACTATTGTTGGCTCGAGGCAAGCTATCTTGTACAGCCAGAAGAGTCATACCCCCTACCCATAAGGCAAGCTATCAGGTGTAGCTGGAAGCGGTAGGCAGAACCCTGAGTTTATGTTAAGCTACAATATTCAGTTTTATATATATACTCTTGTATTATATATATTTGTAGATGTAATAAAGATTATATTAATTGTAACTCGGGTGTTTGTATTATTTTTCTGTAAGTTGGGTCTGTGATCCAGACCAAACACAACAACAAGCTTACAGTTTTAATACTGAATTGTATTTAAATCATGAAGCAAATATGACTACATAAATTTGTGTTGAGATCTGAGAATGCTATTTAAAGTGAAAAAAAAAACACTGCCACAATATAAAGATAGGAAAAATTTCATGAGTTTATGAATTTCAAGGTCTATTATTTGCTTTATATATATATTTGTTTATTTACATTTTATATATTTTTTGGATGGCCTATATTTGAAATAATGTATATTCACATTGGTTTTTAAAAACATTTCTGATGTATAAAATAACTATAGAGGGAGTAGTAGACAAAAGATTCTTGACTTCATTTAAGGAAATAACTATAGAGGGAGTAGTAGACAAAAGATTCTTGACTTCGTTTAAGGAGAAGCTGCAGTACATCACATCACAAATAATTTTTTCGTTATCTGTTAAAAAGTTCTTTTTTGTTTTTTAATAGTGTAAGATTTTAAATGGGCAAAAAATTAAAGTATAGATATGCAATTTGTGTTTTAGCTAATATATTTAAAGTTTTAAGATATATATTGCATGTGATACATTTAAAATGGTTTATTTTTAATATTAAATACAATTACACTTGAATGTCTAATTGCATGTAACTTAAACTCCTTGAATTAAATCAGTTGAATTAATTTATGGCAGTTTTTATTTTATATATATAAATTATTTATGATTCATCATTGTGAATACTACAGGTATTTATCTATTTTGCCACATACATTTGATTTTGTTATAAAATAATATGGGATGATTAATCCATCAATTGAAATTTTTTTTTGATTTGGAAAATGTATTTATTATAATAAAACTATTACTATGTAATTTAGAAATTCAAGGGGGAATCCAAAAACCGTATTACTTTTCATTGAACAGTCTTTTTTTTTTTTTTTTACGAACTGTATTACTTTTCAATTTTTTATTTTGTTTTGAGAATATGAGGGAGGGTGGGGGATGGGAGAGAAGGAAAAATATGGTTAAAAGTTTCTTTTCATTTCTCATAATACTACCTAATATTGACTTATAAAATTAATTGATGTATAATTTCAAACAACCTCGTCTTTATTGTAATTGTCTTTAAAATTTTTAATTTATTCTTATTTGCTTTTTACAAAGTGAAGAAGATGGGATAAGAAGAATTGTAGAAGTGTTGATTTTGATGAAAATAATAATTGTCAGCTACATTTTATACAAAATACAAATCACACAATCCAAATAAAAATGAACTGGCTGGCTTTGAAACAACGGATTTTAGAAATGATTAAAATGAAGAAAGGGAAGCACATTTGACACATCAATTAAACTATAGTTATTTGCTTTCTATATATATACTGAACAATGATAAAGTTATGTGTAAGAGATTGTGATCTGGTCAACTGATGAATGCTGGTCAACATGAAATGTGCATCTTGGGGATCAGATTCTTTTCACGTGTCTTAGATCATGTTGATAATTCTATCCCTTCATTAAAAGCAGATAGAAATCAATCCCTGTCTTGCATGAGAGCGGTGTAGTGAAAATTACAGAAATATTAATCATTATTGGATAATCTCTAGTCTAATAAATGAGTAATAAAATTATTAATATTCATTTTTATATATTTTGATTCCCATTGCCATCTGATACTTGTTACTTTTTTACATCATAAAAGTAAAAAATAAAAAGCATTATTGCAGTATTTTGAACCTGAGGAATTTGGCAGTATGCATGAAAAATGCAAAATTACTGTAAACTTCCCTTTTCTTTTTCCATCATTGATGACATGAATTCTAAATGTGGTGGAATATGGGGATTTTTTAATTGAAATCTTAAATAAATTTATAAAATAATTTAAATGAACTTTCAAATAAAACATTTTAACAATATCATTAGTGAACACAAAATTTATTATTAAATTAATTTCTAATAAATTAAAAAAAAAGGATTTATTCCAACTCATGATGGAAAAAGTTTCTTATTTATTTTTTAATTTTCTATTGTATTTTTTTTAACTATTCATGAATCTAGATTTTAGGTACATAAAATACATTTCTTAAATTTATCCATGAATTCTTTAGTGATAATATTTTAAAGAAACAGAGGAAAAAACAAAACAAATACAGGTAACCAAATAGATCAGTACCTACATATATATTATGATTGTATGGTCATTGCCTATCATATATGACTAGCATTAGTTATTAAATTTGTAGCATTTGTATAATAAATTAATATTTTCTTATTAAAACCCTACAGAATTTGAAATAGATTTTAGTAAATGAAGTATGAATAAGTTAATAAAACAAACAATAGCTTTACACAATCTAAGTATGAAAGGGAGACATTCAAAAATGAGAGCTACTTATTTGTTTAGGTAAAGAAAGTTAACAAATGATCGGCTATACAGTTGTTTTAATCTATATATCTACTATAAAAATTGAATAATTTGGCATAATAATAAAAGATAAAATGTCTAGAATTTAAATTCATTACTTGTTTGTAAATAATAAAACGTGAAATTGGATCAATTATTCTAAATCTCTATGAGCATAAATATTTTCTGTAAAATGATCCCGTAAAATAAAAATTTGTAATGATTAAATAATGGTTTGAATTTAAAAGATAACAAAAAAACTTTAATCATTTAATTTTTTTAATTAATTAAAGTGATAATTAAGTTATTTAAGAATATTGTTAATCTAATAAACAGTTTGGAAATAAGTTTGAAATAAATAATAAAGCTTGTTTCTGAATATATAAAAAAAATATGCATTTAATTGTAAATCAAAAAACAATGAGATTATTAAACAAATGTTTTGATGTTTGATCTCAATTGCATTGTAAGTTGAGAATAATTAAAGACTGAAATATGTGGCTAGTGCTGAATCAATCATTTGGAGCAGATGAGATGTAATCTTTCGAATCTTTGAAAGTATTGTCCTCAGAATTTGAATCTGCTTTCCTCTTTTATAACATTGCTGACTGAATATAAAATAACCTACTTTCAAATTCTCCAAACGAAATGGTGAAAGTTTAATAGAATTTTGATTTTTGAAAAAAAGAAATAATCTTAAATGAAGATTATGAAGACATTTGTCAAAATTAATCAGAAAGCAAGATCTGGAAAGAAATTAATTTTCATAAATATTCTGCAGTGTGTTTAACCTGCCAATTCAAAATATCAAACATAAAAGTCCAAGGGATAATTAAATTGGAGCCCTAAAATGTCATGGGGAAACTTTATATTTGTTTCAATCAAGTTTTGTAATTTTGTTATTACTAATTTTAGTTATATTTAAAAATATATAATCTATTTGTGTGATATTTAGTGTTTTATGAATATTTTAAATACTGTAAATTTTTTTTTTTGCTTTTTCTCCTCATATTTGTTCATATTTTTACAGAAGTCATTATTCTGAATTTCCTGAGATAATGAAGAAGAAATGTTGATTGTGTTATTTGTAATTCATTTTATTTTTTATTTATTTAAATTGGAAAGATCAGTACAGTTTCCTCATGACTGGATGTAAGAATATTTTGCCTATGTAAACAGTTTTCAAAATGATAGACGTCAAATTAGAAATGTTTTAGTTTTAAAATGAGTAGTAAAAAGATGAATATTGACATCACCATCAGATTTATCAAATCTTTAGTCTGGAAAATAATTATTTCATTAAATTATTTGTTTTTGCTACAGTTTAAACTTTTTGCATTTTTAAATTCACATTTCTATTTAATATAGTTGTTATTTGTGACAATTAGACCCTAAGTTTTAATCACAGGCATGGGATTGGTTTAGATTTGTTAGTGAAAAGCTGCAGTACCTTTAATCAAGATTATAGCTGCTGCTCATATGATATCATAAATAAGAAACTCAAGTGCCAGCACATTTCTCCAAAGTTTTGACCTGCAAATTCTGTTTTTGAAGGCATCATTCTGTCACCCCATAAGAATAGACTACATTTTGAGAATCATTAATATAAAATTAAGTTATATTTTTGTTTATATAATGGAATTGTTTATTAATACTCTTTTTTTTTCTTTTATCTAGATCACTACTCATTGTACTAATTGTAAGGAAACAAGTTTAACAGTGATAAGTTGAAGATTGTCTCATGCCATTGTACAGTTGATAAATGGAGTCAATTAACTAATAAACTACTTCCTTGTAAATATACATCACTTTGGTGTGAATAATCTACCAAATAAAGTGCTAGTTCAAAATGATGGACAATTACTCAAATAAGTCTGTTTTTTATTATGATATGACATCAACAACCTAAGAATTACAATAGCTTCAGTGCCAAAAAGGTATTGGAAAAATAATAAACTAAACCCGATTGTGGACTTCTATTATACATAGCCTCCATTTTATTGCAGGTGGTAACTTATTAGAATCATATAATAAGTCTGTTTACAGTTTGCCATTAAAATCACTGTTCCCATTCAGAAAACTATTTGGACTTATTTTAAATGTTTCTGTATTTATAAAAATGTGAAATATTTAAAATGAAGATAATGTTTTGAGGAATTCCTTTAACATTATTAACACATGATAATGTCAGTTAATTAAGATAAAGGAAATTAAGTTATTCAAAGAATTTGCACATGGTAAAGATGCTTTTGTCATTGTGAACAGTTCATTCTGATGTTATAAAATGTTCCTTTTTCATAAAAATGGAAGTGACTAAATAGATATTAAAGAACTTGAAAACAATTTCAAAATTAAACTATGATTTTATATCTCATGTTAGATACATTTTGGGAACTTACCACAACTAACACATTGAATTTTTCGTGGTATTAAATAACAAAGGGTTGACTTTTGAAATATTTATTTAATCAAGTTTCAATCCTATTATTTAAAGATAGAAAAACTTCAATCAATCTTGGTGGTTATAAAATGATTTCTATTAAAACATTACAATAATTAAATGACTTTTTAGATCAGTAATGTTGAAACAGTAATGATGGGTTGACTTTCAGTCCAGGAATTTTTTGCTCTTGAATTTAATTTACCACTTCTCTAAATCATATGTAACAATATGGAATGGATTATTTATTGCTCTCAAATAATTTATATCACTTTACCACATAAGTTAGTATTTTGTGGCAGAATATAATTATTTTTTAAAAACTAAAATCTATTTCATTGTAGTTCCTGACTGAAATGTTAATAAAAATGTATGCAAGCTAATAAAGCTATTAATTAAAAAACAAATGAAATGGATTATATTCATACTAAAGTTAGCCATTTTTCAAAATATTCTGACATAAATCCTCATGTGAAAAATTAATCAAAATATTCAGAAGTTACCTTTTATGGATATATATATATATGCTGATTGTGTAATATAAATAGTAACGAGGAGAACTTTTTCCTGCAAGTATAAGTATTTTTATATCTGCTGTTAATTATAATGTTAACATATTTCTTTAAATTAGCTTGAAAGAAATAATGTAAAAACAGACGTAGTGCGCAATATGCATACTATAAAAAATTAATGTACAAGATATGTAAAGCAACTTCTTAGAATGTGAATGACACATGATTAGTAAGCACTTATCTACTATGATGAATAAACAATTTTAAGAATGTATGAAAAAAATATTAAAGGAAAAACTTTCCATTGTTCTTTATGTTTATTTACAACTTTTTACAAACATAGTTTAAAAGATCATGAAAGAAATCATACAGGAGTAAAACCTTTCCACTGCAAGTTTTGTGACTACAAAACTTTTTATAAAAGTTATTTAAAAAAACATGAAAACATTCACTCAGGAGCAAAGCCATATTATTGCAATTTGTGTGAATTTAAGACATCTCATAAAAGTTATTTAAAAAAACATCAAAGTATTCATACAGGCATAAAACCATATTATTGCAATTTGTGTGATTTTAAAACATCTCATAAAAATTATTTAAAAATACATCAAAATGTTCATTCAGGAGTCAAACCATATTGGTGCAACTTCTGTGAATACAAAACTTGGTATAATGGTAATTTTAAAATACATCAAAGAATCCATACAGGTGAAAAACCTTTTCATTGCAGCAAGTGTGAATTTAAAACATCTAACAAAGGGCATTTAAGAAAGCATGAGAAATTCCATACATATGGAAAACCTTACCAATGCATTATGTGTGAATACAAGCCTTCTTGTAAATCTCATTTAATAAGGCATGAAAAGATTCATATGAAAGAAAAAAGTTTTCATTGCATATCATGTGATTACAAAACTTTCCATCAAGGCCATTTGAAAAGACATGAAAAAAGTCATACAAAGGAAAAATGTCAGATTAATAATGTATTTAATTGTCGGTTGTGTGAATATAAATCTAATGACAAAAATGACTGGAATAGTCATGAGAACAATCATTTTAGTCTTCGCTACAATCTTGTGATTCTTATTAATTTATCTTGAATAAGAAATAAGGTTAAATTATAAATTAAGTGTTATTTATAAAAAAAAAGAGCAAAATTCTGAAGAAGATGGCTGGATAGTTGAAACTATCATAAAGAAACATTTGAATAAAAAGCATTGTTAAAAATACAAGAGGATTATTTTTTCTTTTATTTACTTGGTTTTTATTATTAGTTGATAATCGAGTATATGAACATTATTGTATTTCAGATTTTGCACTACATATTCTGGATAAATCTACCCAATTCAGTGAGAGTTTTTCAAGTTATTTTGTATAAGTATAGATCAATATTTACTTTTTCCAATAAGAGTGTGCTTACAAGCTGATATCTTTCTGGGAATCAATTAGTATTTGGTCATCATAATTGGGGCATGCTAATATATATATCTTGCAATCATATTACAATGGAGCTGTGAATTATGCTATTAATTTTTATTAGTCATTCATTAGACTAGAGAGTATCCATTTAATGAATAATGCTTCTGTAGTGTTATTTTCACTACACCACTTTCTCACTAGGTAGAGATTTGTTACTATGATGTATCAAAGTATATGATTTCAATTATACTCTATGAAAAGGGAAAATAAACAAACAAAATGTTAATAAACAAACAAACAAACAAAAACACATTAAAATTTGCAAATTTAATACACTTTGTGATAGTCAATCAACCCACTTTTCATTTCAGAGTGTATATTTGGATCACATTTATAACAATAACATTTGATAAATATAATTTACAAATGCAGTTTCTATTAGTAATTCTTAATCAGAAGATAATCAGGCTTCAGTGTGTTGTTTAATCATGTTACTAACTCAACGATGTTATAGTAAGTGTGCAAGATACTCTCGAACCCAAATGCAAGATAGAGACTTAAAAGGTAATGACCATCTTATCTTTGTACCTTAATGCGATTATATAAGCCAATCTAAAGCATTTTAGAATGAAAGAATGAAGATTTAATGTTCATAATTTTACATTCATTATATTATTAATTTATAGTTAAACGCAATGAAATTTTCAAATTTATTACTGGTAAATATTAGAATATTGGATCAATTTAATGACAAATTATTTACAGGTGCAGTTTTTGTTAGTAATTCTTAATTTATTTTAACATCATCTAATATTTAACAGTCTTAAATTTGAAAATTTGCTGGGTTTAACTATAAATTAATAACATAATGGATGTAAAGTTATAAAGATTAAATATTCATGCTCTCATTCTAAAATGCTTTAGATTGGTATATTTAATTGCATTTAGATACAAAGTTAAAATGGTTATTTTTATCTTTTAAAAATCTCTTTTGTTTGGGTTTGAGAGTATTCTGCATATGCACTATAACATTGGTGAGTTAGGAACATGATTAAGCAGTACATTTGAAGGCTGATTACTTTATGATTAAGAATTAAGAAAAAAAAAAAAATTTGTAAATAAAGTTTAAGTTATCCTGGCTGTTGATCTTTTGTCTTGGAATGTTGTAAACAATCATATTCATTAATAAAAATTTTTCAATTTATATTTAAAGCATCGATAATTTATTATTCTTTATTTTCCTTTCCAAATTTGATATGCAGTTTCCTGCATAATATATTTTCTACACAATATATGCTATAAGTTTCACAAAATTTTAGAACATATTAACAGTTAATAATGCCTTAAAAACAAAAAAAAGATACTAATTTACTTGATAAAGAGCTTAGTCTATTATGTTCTTTAAGAGAAAAAAATATTGCTCAGAATGTTATTCAATTTTGGTGAACAGCCATTTCATTGTTTTCTTTATGTAATAAATAAAAATAGTTTTCTTTTTTATGCTTATTACTTCAGTAAATACATGAGTGAACACACACTTAATGAAAATATATGTAAATGTGCCGCCTCACTATCTTATTATTTTTTAAAAATTTTGTTCATATTATAATCTTAATTTATATATGCATACTATGTGTATAAAAAAGTTTCTATTTATATATGTGCATGTTGAAAAATCCTGTTTATTTGAAATTCAATAAATATTAAATATTTTATTCTAATCAAAGTTAATCAAAAACAGTGCATTCATACTTAAGGGCTGCTTGGAATAATATAAAGCATAGTTTGCAGCTCCACTTTAATAGTTTTTTTTATTATAATATGCTGTGCCTCTTAATAGTATCTATCCCAGATTAGTATTGTTATGTCTTTCCATTTTTATTCTATTATTCATTGATTTATATTTGCATATACTAAATAATATACTCTTAAATGAATACTTCACATTCATTGTATAATATAAAATAAAATTTATTCCTTCTTGCTTACAATTTCAAATATCCAGCAGTCATCATCAGAATTACAGTATTCAAATATAATATAAAAATGATTACTAACAATAGAAGGGATAGAAAGATTAAAGAAGCTATCTTAATTAAAAGTACAACACCATTTTTCAATAAAGATTTGGATTTGAAGATACTAATTTTCTAAAAATTTTCTCCATCAATTAAGTATATATATATAGGTTGAAATTTAAAATAAGATATAGTTTTAAAACATGTTCATAGAGATACTTAGAATCATAATATAAGACAATTTAAGATTGCTTCAAATAAACTGAAGAGTTTAAAAGAGGTAAAATTATTTAAAAAGAATTAGAAATTTTTGAAAAAATAAAATTATATAATTTTATTATGATGTTATTATTATTAATTAATTCATATTTAAAACTATAATGAAATCATTAAAATAATAGAAATTATTAAAAAGTTTAATAGCAGTAAAAATGTAGAATAATATGTATTAAAAATATAAAATGATTTATACAAAAAAAATCAATGAAGAGTAAGAATAAGATAAAAGACTGATATTTATAAATTTATAAAAAAATATATAAGTGTATATATATATATATATATAGTTATGGGGATCATTAAAAAATTATTTTAAAATCCATGATGTAGGATATTGTTTATAGTGATTTTTAGATATGTGTGTATGAATAGAATCGCTTTAATTGTATGGTTATATATATTTAAATGTTGTAGTTGTGACGATAACTGCTGGGCAGTTGAAACCGTAAGCAAGAAGGAATATATTTTGTTTTATATTATACATTATATAGTGAAGTGTTCATTTAAGATGTGCATGTGGTTTTATTATTACCATTGTAACTATTTTCAGAAAGAAAAGTCATTATAAATAATTCTTAATTCTAAAAGAACTTAATTATCATGCAGTAAAAATTAAATAATTATAATATTGTAATAACATTTAATTGTTAAAAAGTCAATGATCTCGTAAGAAAAAAATGAAAAATTTAAATTATTTTGATAATAAACTTTTCATTGTTACTATTATTGAAAACAAATGGTAAAAATTATTAAAAAAAAATACAAATAATTTTATTTTTATTTAAATTTTATGCAATATTTTACTTAATACTTGTTTTGCCTAAAATAATAAATATTGTAAGTCAATCTACAGTTAAGAAAAGTGAATTGGAATACTTGCATTGAATTTTTATTCAGTTTCCATTAAAGATTTTAAGTATTGGAAATTTTTATGTATACACTTCAAACTTTTTATCTGCAGTGAATTAATGTGTTTAATAAAGGGTGACATTATGAGGGCAGTTCCATATTATAGTATGGATTTATTTGATAAATTTTATGTGATATATGTAAAATATTTGTAATGTATCACATATTTTTATAATAATGATGTTTATTATAAAAAATAAATGCAAAACTAATATATATATATGGTTCAGTTTTATATTTTAAATATATAGGGTTGCAAACATTAGAATTAAAAAAAATCCATACTAATGAATTGAAAAATACCATTTTTTCAACTAGCCTCTTCAATTAAACCAAACCTCATATGGTTCTTCAATACTCACTTGTTATTGTACATTTATTGGTACACTTTATACAAAGTTACTCTATAAGTATATGTTTTTAAGGAGGAATTTATTCATAATAATCACCTTTCAATAAATATGACTTAATCGGCTATTAAGCATTTATTACATTAGAAATCCCTTTTCCTTTATTCTTACGTATAGATCTTAAATTTAGTTAAGTTCATATATATTTATAATATTAACAGAACAATTAAATGCCAATACTTTACTATAATCAAAGGCAAAACTCCCCATACAGTAGTGCCACCCTGTGCCAAACAGAGTGCTAGTATAGAGGTGGTGATCATGTGATGTTTGATGGTTTAACTTTACTATAATAATTAAGTCAAAGATTTAGGAAAAATCATTTTCTAACAACTTGCCAACAATGCCAAATTTCTCATAGTAATACGAATCTATGGACCAAACAAAATATGATATCTTTTATCCGGCTTTCATGTTGTTATATAATAATCAATCATTGACAGTGAAGTAATTGAAACTTTATGTTATTGGCAATTTTGTAATATTAAGCAAGCCAGATTAGAATTTCAAATATCTCAATATATGAAAATTCTAATAATCTTAATAAGCCCACGAATAAATTATTAGTTTAAATATACAACACTGAGAACATAAACTTACACCAATTAATTCCAAATTCATTACTACAATAATTTATAAATCAGATCCAAAAAAAAATTTTTGAGCAAATTTGCAAAGAAGGCCCACTTTCTTCTAACAATACCAATCTATTAATTGGACAAAACATGACTATTTTTATCCGACCTCCATTTTGGGTTTTATTGCATCATGAATAAGTTTATCATCTCAATGTTACATATTTAATAGCTCTAATTTATTTACTGACTTATTACAATTTTCTTCCTCGTTATTCCAAACTGGAAGCTGCTAATATAAAGTTTCAGTCTTTTCACCTGAAATTTTTATTTTATTTATAGATAAATTTAGACTTTATTAAAGTCTATATCTAATGACATAATTTCTAATTATAGTCATGATTTTTTAATAAAAAAATCACTAATATTTATAATTTATTTTAGGTAATATTTTATGATAAAAGATTCTTATTAACATTAATTGAATGCATAAATTGTTCATCAATAGATCATTCAAAAGTAAATATTTTGACACAATTTCTCACTCAATACATTCTAAATTTTTAATTGAATGCCACTTTCAACATTGATATATCTTACTAATATTAGGTGTGTTTTTATTTCCTTGTGATTCAATACATTTGGTAAAATAGAGACATATGACATTTTGTAAATCTTATATCAATTATTCATCGCTATAATTTTGAAATATCAAAGTTATAATTGTCTGCATGCACAAGAAAATTGAGGATTATACAATTTTTTCATTAATCCATACTTCTGAAGCTGTGGTTATGGACAAAAGTATGAATATATTTTCAATAATTCTTTATTATTTTTCAGCCAATCCAAAATTTGAAAAAGTTTTTTCTTTGGATGATGCCAGTACATCAAGGTGTTGTTTATGTGTATCTGTATTGATATTCTATATAGCAGACCTTCCACCCATTGCTATGGAAAATTCTTAACTACAAATTATATCTTTTCCAAATGAGTCATCTGTTTCTAATATTGACATGAAACAAAATTCTCATTTAATTTTACATTAAAGTGCTTTTTTTCATTTCTGAACCTTCCATTATTGATTCTAAAAACATTTAATAAATAATTTTTTACTTAAATATATAAAAAAAATCAGAAGTATATCAATATTTAAAATGGCTATTTGTTATTAATATTAAACATTCAGAAAATAATATGATTAAATGAGACCTTGGAAAACATTAATAGATTCAACTGCTTTGTTAAATTATTTTTTTTATATATTAATAATTAAATAATTTGAGCTTATTTTTTTCCCCTGTTCTATTGCTTGGTTGATTATAAGAAAATTATTAGATGATCTTAGTAGAGATACAGTGTTTGTTTTCAAAGGCTTCATATGATTTCTTTCTTTTTTGAATACTCAGAATGGCAATAATTAAATATAATTATATTAAACAAATTTTAATATAAAAATTAATTCAAAAATCACCTTTTTTAAAAGAACCAATTTAAATGATTATTACGTATAATAAATTTAAAAACAAAATAAAAACTATTAAGGACAACTAAAGAAAATACATTCAGCAATAATATGAAAAAGTATGGCAAACAGGAAAATACTCAACTCATTCTATCATTTAGTGATTTGTCTTGAAATATGAATCACTGTAATCCAGCAAAATGCCACTAAATTGAAAGTATTGGAAGAAAAAAAAATCAAAATTACTAGCATGAAGACTCAAAAGGCATATTCTTTAGGTTACAGCCTTAGTAAATATTACTTACATAATCAGTGTGCAATTAAATAAATTTATAATTACAACTTTAAATTATCGTAACAGATTTCTAACTATAAGATCTTTTCATTGACTCATAAATCGAAAGATTTTATGAGTATTAATGTATTATAAGAAATGTGGACTTAATCAGTGAAGTATTAAATAGCTTCACACTCTCAGATCTAACCACTTCAGCTTCACCTATTTATATAGAAAGTAGATTGAAGTAAAGAAGGGTTCCCCTCTTTTCTTCCAAAATGTAAGCTTGTGGTTAAGATCTATAGAGGTCCCTACTATCGCAATTTTACACGCACATTATTGAGGTTACAGCCTTAGTAAATATTATTATTGATAAATTAAGCAACTCCTATAAAAAAAAAAAAAGTTGATTCCTTCAAGTTTCCTATAGCTTGATCTTTGAATCAATGCATGTTATATATGAATATAATTCAACTATTTGCCACAAAAATTTTAAACCACTAACATGTCTGGATCATGAATTATGACATTAAATGGGTTTGTTTTGTATGTAATCCATGATGGAACAAGAAGTTAATGTTAATTGGGTAAAATTATTACAGATCATTTGAAATAATTTACAATATATGGAAGTTAGGCTACATATTACAAAAACATAATCAAGAGGTTTGCAAGATTTTATAATGGAACTGAAGCCAATCACATTTGTACACAATACATGCATTGATTTAGAAATGGTGCAGCAGACAGATTAGAGAGAGAATGAATCACTTTTTCACCAGATCATACTGTATAAATAATTAATGAAAATATTACAGAGAAGTATAAAACTGGAATTATTAGGTACTTTGGTAGTTTTTTTACATACATGGAGGAGCCTCTGAACACCACTGGAAATACTAACTGATAATTTTTTTTCTTTAATAAAGAGAAAATTAAAACAGGCAAAACTCTCCATACTGGATCCTCACTGATGAAAGCCACAAGCCAGAAACTAGTCTGGCGATATTGGAAGAGTATGCACTAGATAGGAATTTTATGCACAAGTCTTCTGGCATCCATTGGTTACTCTGGCTTGCATTGAGTGGCACTAATGTATGGAGAGTTTTGCCTCTTAATAAGTTACAAGCAAGCATAAGAAATGGTGATCATGTGATATTTAGTGGTTTATAGAGAAAATATGTGTTGTGAATATCTTTTTTTTTGAAACCAAATGAAAACAATTTTCTGTGTGGATTATCAAAATAATACATTGGGGGAGTGATAAAAAATTATAGAGATTTTAAAAATTTGTTTGGTTTTATTGTTAAGAAATGAAAATAAAGAAACATAGCTAATCTCTGATTTTTTTGAAACAAAATGAAGTCAAAATATTTTTCTGTGTATATTACCAAAATAATACTACTATGAACAGGTGGTAAAAAACTTGGTAGACAATTTTAATAAACCTACAATGCATCAGTATCACAAAAGATTTGCCGGTCAACAGTCATTGAGTTCATGGATATGTTTGCCACGAAAAAAACCAGCTCCAAAATATGCAAAGTTTCAGAAATATCACTGACATCAGTTTTACAAGCGAAATAAAAAATAATTTCATTAAAAATAGCGATGATGAAGAAATACATCCAATAAAATATGTGTTTAAAGTGTTCTTTATAAAAGTAGGTTAAAAGTACATGAACATACTCATATATACCATTTCATTACAGTTTTTTGATTTTAGAGTTCAAGAACATCATGTATAAGAGAAATCTTACATGCAGTTTTTGTGATTATGAGATTGTTTTAGAAAGTATTTCAAAAGAACATATAAAGGCTCACTCAACAGAAAAACAGTATTATTTGTGCAATTTCAAAACTGTTCAAAAAGATAATTTAAAAGTGCATGTATGGACTCTTTCCAGAAAAGTAGTTTTTGTGCAGGTTTTGTGATTCCAACACAGCATTAACAAAAGTTGAAAACATCTAGCAATATTCATAGGAGAAAAGTCTGTTATACATGGTATGATTTCAAAACTATCAAAAAAACGTAAAATGCATGAAAAACCTATAGAGGACAAGCTTTATCAATGTAGCTTGTGCATTTACAAAACTGCTACAAAAAATAACCTAAAAATACATGAAACAAATCATACTGCAGAAAAATCATTTGTTTGTCATCTGTGTAGTTTTAAATCTATTTTCAAATATCTGGTTTAAAATTGCATGAAAGAACTCATACATGTAATTTGTTATTTGTAGTGTCATGCATATGATAAATTATAACATTGCCATCAACATCCAAGGCTTCTCTATCAACTCTAAACTGATTTAAAGTATCAGTATTGTGATCATCTTTAACTGATGCACTCTGACCTTTATCCATTTAATTTTATATGTTTCATATCTATAATTGTGCAATTTTGAAATTATTTTACAATTAGCTTTATTTATTTCGCTCAATTACCACATTTTCTTTATTATTTTGAATTTCAAGATTTATTTCACTAACCTTCTAACTCTACAAAGCTATTTTCTAGCCTACTTATTATTTTTTCACTTAGTTGTTCTGTTTCTATTCTCTCATCTGATTTTCAATTTGGCTTTTAACACCATTTTGTGCTTTCATTTGTGTTTTAAGATCTTCCATTTAGTCTTTCAGTTCTTCAATTTGGGTTTTACAATTTTTACTTTGTTTTGGTCTGTTTCTCACTTTGGCTCTTTTAATTTTAATTTCTGCAAACATGTTCATAATCATGTTGGTAAACTCACTAGTATGAGTCTCAGTTTTATTTCCGTGAGTTTCCATTTTCACTTTAGCTCAGGTTATTATATATAAAAATTATAATAAAATTAGCTGCCAACTTTCCTATAATAATTTTAAACCATATATATAACAACCTTAATAATTTTTTTTCCATTTATTTATTTGACAACTAGAATGCCCACCCCTATTATAATGTTGCCATTATTACGCTGGAGAAGTCAATAGTGGTTAGTTTGAAATCATGAAATGTTATTCATTTAATTTTGCAATTATAAGCTACAATATTATGGGAAATCTTGTTTAGATATAGAATAATGCATAATTATAGAAGATAATACTAGATATAGTTATGTCCAGTTTAAAATTAGATGGAAATTTTGAAAAGTAAGTCAATTATGGAAAAAAATTGTCTTCTAACAATGGTTAGAATTGGGTTGCAACATGCTGAGAAGAAAGACTATGGTGTTTCTTGATCTTAAATTTAAAGGTAAAAAGCCAATAAACTCACCATGCTGGCTAATGCATGTTGCTAATCAGCCTATCCATGTTTGTATATTATATAAATAATTACTTAGTAATAACAGCTGCAACAACAAGAACATATGGAATGGGTATTAGGAATTTGTCCTGCTTGGTTCTTTTGAGGCTTCCAAGAGGAATCAAAGGATCTCCTTTCAGTTAACAGCAAACTCCTTTCTGCAACCAAATTTATATATAAAATTGCAAATTAATAGGCAAAAATAATAATAAAGTGCCCAAATGCAATGTAATTTCTTGGAAAGGATTAATCAGTCAAAAAGGCTAATCATTTCTTATTCACCAAAAAAAATCAAATAAAATAATCACCCCAATAAGGGGTATTTTAATTTTAGCATTGGACTTAAAATATCCATCTGTAAAAATAATAATAAAATTTCATATCTATGAATAACATAAATTTCAGAAAACAACTAGTAAATCCTTGATAAATTGCAGTAGATGGAATATATTTAACCAGAATATTAAATGCACACATACAAAATAATTTGGTGCAGACCTGCAAATTACATTAGTAAAAGATCACCTTTTACCTATCTGATAATAAATTAACTGTTTCAAAAATACACTGATTGAAAACATTTCCATGATTACAATTACTCCAGAAAATGAGATCAATTAAAAAATGCACAGGTTGGACAACTACTTGGCTTATATCCAAACTAGGCCCACTGAAGAAGTAAAGAAGGATGTAGGACTATAACATATAGGCCTATCTGATTTATATTATTTAAATATTCTCAGGGCTCGTGTAATAAAATCAGATAGGTATAGTCTGTTAAGGGTCCATACATTCTAATTTTCCCGGATTTATCTTTCTTGTCCCAGTGTCCCAACATATTTTTTTCGGACAGTTAATAGTCTCGGTTTTGTTAACCATCGATTTTTATTTTTTTAACTTGTAATTTTAACTTTATATTTAATTTTTATGTAAACAAACACACATTTATAAATAAGGTTTAATGGAGAAGATATAATTTAATTAGTAAATGCATACAGGCTTAACATTTTCGAGGATCCACACCTCATAATCATAGCCATAATAAAGTGCCTATAGAAAAATTTATGCAAAAAATATTTAAATTAACAATGTGTTATGTAGCCCATTTCTTCGAAATTCGAAGCACGCAACTTTTCTATTGATGGCGTGAATATTTCCATGAATGTAGAATGCTTCTTTGATTTTTTTCTTGTGATTATTAGATTCAGTGCATAAGATTACAGGATTGGCAGATGTAAAATCATGCCTGGAGTTTTTGGTATACTCCAAAAATACAGATGATGAATTATTGTACTTTTGAGCTCTGTCATAAGTATGTAGGTGTTGAGCGAGTCTGGTGTTGATGGTAGCTTTATTCATTTAATATTTTATAATTAATTTTTTATTTTGTACTGAAATATACAGTAATCTGCAATAAAGTTTTTTTTAGTCATATATCCTGATTAGGCCCTGTGGAAATATGGGCATACTACTGTCATTAGCTAATGCTGTGTGTCTATATCAGTATTCCCAAAGTGGTTCCTACGAACTCCCAGGGATTACCACTGAGGAGGTCCATGGCAAATAAAAATAAACTTAAGCATATGTGGACAACTTTGGGGATGTGACACAGATTTAACATAAAAAAAAATATGACTCTTTTTCATTATTATGAAAGTCAAGATAAATAGCAATAAATAAATTGGTAGCCATTTTTATGTCCGGAGTAAAATATAATTATAGATTGGTACATAAAATACAAGCAATGATAAGCATTAGACGAAGAAAATTGGGCCAACTGTGGATGTCTGTCTATATATCTATGCAAGTTCAAACAGGAATGGAATCTCATCACTGCATGCAATAACCTGTCTAAACATGGCACAAAAAAAAAAAAAACCCAGCCACTAATCAACAATTTAGTTTTGTTTTATGCATGATGTGAAGTACATACAACAAATTTTCCTAGTTTTGACCAAAAACTAGTTTTAATTTTTTGTATTGGTATGAAGATAGCGTACATTATCTAAGTATTTTAAATACAATTGATATTTTCATGTATATTAAATTTATTTAAGCAAAGTTATACTTATGTTAAAGTTAATTAATACAATAGTTTTATTATATAATATTTATCAATATTACATTTTGTTATTTATTAATTGGTTTGATAATAATTAAATTATTTATTTTTCTTGAAAAATAAATAATAAAATTAATAATAAATGCAAACCCATAAAACTGATGAAACTTGAAATTTTATCCTTATATTTTAAATGATGTGAGTATTACATTGTGGCATTTCATTTTTAAAATAAAACAAAATATTAATAAATAATGTTTGTTGCATAGAAATTTGTTTAATTTATTATATCTTAAATTTGTGTCACTTTTTTAGATAACATTATGAATGAGGCAAAGAAATAATTTAAAGACAATATAGTGTTGAATATTTAAAATGTGGTTTCATTTCGGTACCTATGTGCATTCTATGCAATAAAACTGTCAAACAAATCAATGAAACCTTCTAAGCTAAAGGAACAGTTGACAAAAGTCCATAGCAACAAAAAAGATAAAGATTTAACTTTTTTTAAAACAGTGAAAGAAAGATATTTGAAAACACGACATTGCAAAATTCTTGGTGACAACATCTGAATAAGATGATGATGGACTGCATGCTTCTTATAATATTTCTTTACAGTTTGCAAAATCCAGAAAACCATATACTATTGATGAAGAACTTATTCTACTAGCTATAAGTGAAGTAATACACAACATGCTGCATAAACCAGCTTTTGATATTGTAATAAAAATTCTGCTGAACAATAATACAATACATAAGATGATTTACAAAATGATTCAGTGCATAGAAAATTCTTTATGTGAGTATGTAAAAACATCAAATTCTCTATACAACTTGACGAATCAACTTTTCCAGGAAATGAAGCTTTACATTTAGTCTATGTGAGATTTGTAAAAGAAAAAAATTCTCAAGAATTGTTATTTGCCAAATGTTTCAAAACTGATACGAAAAGTGAAACAATATTTAATGAATTAAAAAGATTTTTCGATATAAAAGCTATACTCTTAAATAACATCTCCGTTGCTACTGCTGGTGCTCTGGCAATGGTAGAATGACACAGAGGCTTTCTGGCATACTTAAAACAAGCTATACTGAATATATTATTTGTACATTGTATCATTCATTGACAACATTTAATCATCAAAAATCTTAGTAAATGAGAGCAATTAATAAAATCTAAGCCTCAAATAAGAGATTATTTGCTCAACTTTGTATAGAAAATAATGAAAATTATAGTCGTTTACTACTTGAGTGTTTGTTGGTTATCTAAAAGTGCATGTTTGGATCGATTTTATGCATTCTTTGATTCACTGTTGGAATTTCTGGAAAGTAAAGACGATTTGCGTTTCGATTTAATTAATTCAAAAAAATGACATAGCTTATATGACTGACTTATTTGCCAAGTTTAATGAAAACAATTCAAAGAACACAGTGGTTAATTAAATTTAATCAAAAGTAAAAGAATATCTGCATTTGTTGCAAAACTTATGCTATATAAATAAAATTTGAGGAGAGGAGGAGATTTGCTTGCTTATTGAAAGCACTTAAGGGCTCTTCATTCTGACCTCAGCCAAAGATTTGAGGACATTTTTCACTTGGTTATCCCCGATTAGACGTTGGACCCTTTTGCAAGTAGGTCCTCAAACTCAGATGAATCCATACTAATACAAGTGCAACTTACTGGATTATACACAAATGAGGAGTTAAAACCAATGTTTGAACAAGGATACCATAAATTCTGGTTAAAAAAAAAAATACCAATTTATATTCTGCATTTTGTATCACTGTACAGAAGCTGCTGATTGGTTTCCCGTCTTCCTATTTAGTAGAACGTATATTTAATGGTTATGAGCCTCATCATGAAAAAAAAAACCCTGGAAATTAGTGTAATTAATCTCACACCATACGATCAGGCTCACCCATATCATTGAGAAAAAAATGTGTTTTTGTAATTTAAAATAAAAGTTATAATTTTAATAAAACTCCTTTAAATATCAAAATGTTTTATTTTTACGTCGCCACTTATCATTCAAGATATTAAAGTTAATTTTGTAATTTTTATTATTATGCAGTTATATTGAATTATTTCACTTGAGGGTTTATGGTCAGGTTTTTGCTATAAGAAGGAGTCCATGGGCCTATTAAGTTTGGGAATCACTGGTCAAAATTATGTGTTGTCGGTAAACATTATCTTTACGGGCCGAAACAATACGCGCTCTGGCGTAATATTTTCAAACTAACTACAATGCATAGTTCACAGCAATATGTGTAAATAAACATTTATTTTTAGTGCTGTTTCTAATTGTAATAAATTTAATCAGCCATTTAAGCTATTGTGCGCTTTTTTCACGAGTGTTAAATAATAAATGAGTACTCATTTATTATTTAACACTCGTGAAAAAGCGCACAATAGCTTAAGCAATATGTGTAATAAAGTTCAAAAAATAATGTCATTATTGTAAATATATATTTTTTATTGATATATTTTTTATTTTCAATTTAATTCAAAACACTACATAACAAGAGTTTTTTATTATTATTGATCGGAAAATATAATATTTTATTTTAAAATCTTACTTCATCCAATAATTTTATTAGTTAATAGTATATTTCTCGCGTAGAAAGTGTAGAAATCCATTATTACGATAATAATCACTCAACGAAATCTATGAAATGAATATCGCGAGCGTTAATTAGCAACCATACCATATATAAAACACGAGTTACAATAGCACTTACAATATTCAAATTTAATCATTTATGTATTGTAGTTAGTTAGAAATTATTACGCTAGAGCGCGTAGTGCTTCGGCCCGCTAAAGGTAATGTTTGTTGGGTTGACTATAAGTTTTGTATGGAAAGCCAATATGTTTCGCACTGTATATGAATTCAGTTTAAAGGTTTGAAATAAAAATTATTAAATTACGTTATTCTGGTGTTTTATTTGTTTTTATTCTGTGGCGTTCGTCTCTCTTTTCTGCCACAGTTATATACGCGGAATGTTTTAACTAAAAAAAAGAGTACATTTTTAAAGATTAGCTACTACTAGAAAACACATTTTATGTAATAATTTTACAGCAAGTTTTTATCTTCGTTACCAAATATATATTATTTAAAATCTTGTCAATAGATGCCGCCATGTGTTATAAACATGTGAGAATGTGAACAAATTATTGATCAAATTACACTTATAAATGTAAAATGTAATTTACCAAGGTGAGATTTTATTATAAAATATTATTTTCGCTTAACATAATTTCGTTAATCTGTTATACACTTGATAATGAGTTATATAAATTCCGCGACTGAAGAATGTGCAGTTAGGAAATTGGCTCTAACGTTTCTTACGTTGAAATCCTCTTTGATTTGTAACTTTATTTCTGAATATTATTTAATATGAATTGATTGATTTCATTTCTAAAAAGATTTTAATACTGTAACTGCTTTTAAACATAAGCCTTCGATCTGGACCAACTGATGATTGCTGGTTTAGCATGAAATACTTTTATTGCAAGTGTATCAGTGATATGAGATAGAGTGGTGGGTCATGTGAAAGTCTGTGCTCATATAACCTATATATTTCATATATTGATACAGGTATTTAATAAACCTGTATTTCAGTTTTTAAACCTTTAACTATAAATTGTGAGGGACTTCCAACACAGACTGTTAAACTTCTCTTAGCCATACGCTGTATCTCGTAACTGATATACATATGAAAAAGATGAATGATCGGAGCCAATACGTGTGTTCCATGCCATTTTTTATTTTATTTTTGTTTATTTGTATCATAAAATATATATATTGTATGGTATGCATATATATTTGTTTTAAGATATTTAATTGTTTCAGAAATTATTTCTGTAAGCATTAATGTTTTATTTTAGCATGTATTTTAATCTCCGGATTTATTTTATAAAAATTAATGAATAAAACATCTAAGATATTTAAAACACATTAAATGACTAAAGCTTTATTTTCAAGTTTTTTTCTCCGCGAAAGCGCTGGTAAAAATGTCTTAATTAACAAATTTTATTTCATATAAAAGGGCGGAGTGTAAATTAACCTTGTACAAAAGTGCTTCTTGCATATGTGGCGGCTCGCAAAACTGTTAACTTTTATTAGAGTTAAAAAACGAAGTGGGACTAAGGCAAGGATGCCATATGCCACCTATTTAGTGTTTGTTATATTTGAGAGAAATGGAAAGGGCAATAGAAAGATTTGGATGAGGGATAAAGTTGGGTTACGAATAAAGGGCAGGTAATATGATGGGTGAGAAAGATAGTACGATATGCAGAAGATTTGGATAAAGAATTTATGTCAGTACAAAGGGTGAGATGATTGTGTTTAAGAGGATTGTTGAGTGTTATAATGGCAAAGACTGAGATAGATGTATTAATAAAAAATAGAAAGCTGGAGAGATGGAAAACTAGTATGGAGAATAAAAAAAGCTTAAATATGGAAGTAACAGAGTATTGGATGCGAGTTAATTTATGATAATAGCAGGAAAAGTAGTTTACTATTTAAGTCTCGAACAAGATGACTTGCAATAAGGGAATATACACATAAATGGAGAAATGTCATGATTTAGTCGGCAGGTTATGTAAGGATGCATGGAAAATATTAGGCATTTGCTAATATAATGTAAATGCTTACAAGCAGAAAGTGTATAAATAATGAAGCTATGGGAGAATAAATATAGACCGAGTGATTATACAGAAAGTGGGTTATTGGTCTTTAAGCTGGGGTTGGAAAAAGAGGGATAGATACAAAGGCCATGGAGTGGACAAAGATGAAAATGTGGAAATGGGATGGAGCAGGGTAGAGAAGAATATGGGAAAAACTTAGGATGGAGAATGGAAAGGTAAGGTGGCTAACAGGGTTTTCCTTGGACATTTTGGCTGAGAGATTCCTGACTTCGATAAAGGAGTAGTCATATCACATCACATTAGTTTGCTTCTGAAAGGAAAAATAGTTCGTCGCGGGAGAGGTCATGTGACGATCGAATGCAAGAAATGAAAGATTTGTTTCGTGCCTAAGATTCTTATTGATTAAATATTTCATTTTCCAATATACTAAACTATAATGAATAAATATTTATATATACAGCATATGCTATGTTAAATTCTCAATTTAATCTTTGATACACAACTAATGAAAGTATTTACTTATTCCCTAACTATCATCTATCACTTGGAAAATTGGAGTCCGTGAGGAAAACTAGCGATTTTTTGTATTGTTCCAGTATGGAAAAGTTTTTTGCTTGGTAAATGAATTGTAAATTGAAATTAAAATTCAAACGTAATACAATAATTCTTAATAAATTCCAATAGATGTCACTATCAAAGAAAAACCTAACAAAATCCTAATATTGTAATCAAAAACGATATTAACTAACATTTTAATTACATGCAAAGTGCTATCTCTATCTTTATTTATCATCAGAACAATTCAGAATTTTTTCGCTTAATTACATATATAGTCCATATGGAAAGTTAAGAATATAAGTAATCCTTAGGCAAAGTTTTCATATATAAAAGTAAATTTATCAGATAAAATTATATAGTCAGTCGATCTGAACTTTTCAGTCCTCTAGAATGTAGATCTTTTTTTTTTTTTTAGTATATGACAAAACAACTGGGATCGTGGCTTCTAGTTTTCCGAAAATCTCCAAAATAATTTGCGACTTATTTTCTAGGGGATTCTATTTTATTATTGATTGATTTTTCTCTTGATCAATTTTTTTTTGTGCATCTGCTTGTTTAATTTGTAATATTTTCTTTAATTGTATTTTTAATTTTTATCTATAAGTTAATTTTATAATTATAACAGTGAGACTTTGATTTAAAGTTTAATATTAATTTTAAGAACAGGACTAACGTTACAGGGAAAAGTAGTTACAGAAAATAAAATATAAAAGATTATACACTCATTTTATTAATTCATATGCTGCAACATTAGATCAGAGAAAGACACTATTTTTTGCTGGATACTAATAGGGGTATCAAAGTCATTTCAGCCAGAGATCTTTTTTTTAACAAGTGTACTCATTCTCTTTATCAAATTTCAGAGTTCTTTTTGAATATTTTTTTTTTAAAAATAATAAAACAAAAGCAATTTGTTCTACTAATCTTTAATTAAGTTAAAGAAAAATATATAGTTAATCATCAAGAGGAAATATAATGAAGTAATATAGATATAATTTATTGATTGATGATGATATGTAACAGAAATTACAAAAAAAAAAATCAAGTCAGATGTCACATGACCTAATTTAATAAGCTTGTATTTGCAAATGTTATATATAGAGCTTGCAAAACAAGCTCTTAACAAGCTTTGTAGAATATCCCAAACTGGTATTTTTAATCTAATGATTGAATATCCTAGCACCTCACTGAGGACACCAGTAGCAGAAACCCATCTGAGATTGGGAATCTTCTACAAAGTTTGTTAAGAGCTTGTTTTGCGAGCTCTATATGTAACAGAAATTATATTTATTATTAAATTTTGTATATAATTCAAATTTTGTACATTTTTTCTATTTGTCTTTAGGGAACTTCAAGATTTAGAGATAATTGTTAACATATATATGTCCTTTCTAAATAGCAGAAAATTTGTGCAGCAAACTTTTTAATCTGGGTATTTTTGATCAAAATAAGAATACTTCTGGAAATTAAATTATTTCAACAGATTAATGGGTCTATTTGTAAGGAAACAGAAACTTGTTTGATTTCAAAAGAAAAAATCCCATGAAAAGAAAATATATTTCGTGTTTCTCCTTCAAATCTTTGAAGTATTTACCAAATTCGATTTAATGAGTTTAATTTTATTACAATATTATGAAAAAGTACATTTTGGTTTTACAATGTATACATGTAAGCAGTACATATATTGGTTTTAATATGGTTTTCCAGGAGATAATTTCTGTACAAAACTTATCATTGTATGTTAGATGTTCATTATTAATTTATATTTTTTTTATTACTTAATATTGAAACTGGTTAGTAATATTAACTAAAAATACCAAATTTTGCATATACACCAACTTCTTCAAAATTAACATGTTTCTTTGATTTCAAGAAATAATATTTCTTCTATTGAAGGTGTTGTAGCAAGATAACCAATGATCATCTACATGATAAGGATGTTCTTTAAGAAACACAAGTTGGTGATACTTAAGGTTTCTGATTGGAATGAAATTTACAGTTTTAATAACAGTCTTGAGCACTTTGCCCATTTTTAACCCTTTGGAACAAAACTTGTTGATGAATAATGCAATGTAACGACTTGAGATTTGTTTTATTCAGATAGATATTCGTCAACTTGTTTGCCATGAGTTTTGGTACAGTCACTTGTCACTACCAATGAACCTGTACAAAGGAAGTTTAATTTTCTTCAAAGTTCTTCATACTGCATCAAAAATATTTTTATCAGTGATATTTCTGTAGATAGAGATCATTTCCAAAACTCTTCTATTATTTTTATTGCAACCGTAAAAGAATATAACAACTTATCGACATTTCAATACATCATAGCATTATGTGACCATAGCTTACATATATTGATATTCATTAGCAAATAAGCTTGGATTGAAAAAAAAAAAAATTCCAATTTGGGCTGGTAGCATGATAGTATTAAAATAATGTTAAGAAATAGCTCCTAGAAGAAAACTGCATTAGATAGATATAAAAAGTGCAAATGCACTGTTCAAAAAATTTTTTTTAAAAAAAAAATCATCATTTTTGCCATTAACTAGAAACTAATTTAGGGATATTTGTGTAGGACAACTCTGGATAAAGATTTAATGAATAATATCATCATCTATTGATTACTAAAGGTTATTAAAAATGGCAGAGGAGGGAGAATAAAAAAAAATCTTGTACGTTTGTACTATTATCATTCGCAATTGAAAAATGTAGGACTGTTTAAAAGTTCTCACAATTGAACACTTAGATTGTCTGCTTTTTCAATTATTCTATGTAGCACTTTATTTCTCAAGATATATTGTAAAATATTTTCACTTTTTCAGAACATGAATTCTTCAATGTTTATCATCTATTCTCTAACTACTGACTCTTCAGTAAATAGTTTTGAGTGTTTTTCTGGCAAATAACTAATTTCGTAACTAGTTCTCATTATTGATTCATTACTTTTTGTAACTATTGTAAAGATTAATTTGATTTTGAAATGAGATCTTCAAAGTTTTTAATTCTTTTCTCTCAATTCAATTAAATTACTTCTTTCTTTAATTTTAATATAAAAATTAATCGTGAAGGTATACTATTCTGGAAAGATTATAAATTTATTAAAATTTTACAGTTTAGCAACACTATTCTAAAAATTTAATTTTTATTCTTAATAGTAATGACTTTTGATATTTTCAATGCTGTTTTATACATAATATAGTGATCCATTATAAAATATAATTCAATTAAATTACTTCTTTTCTTAATTTGAATATAAAAATTAATAGTGAAGGTACACTATTCTGGACAGGTTATAAATTTATTAAAAATTAACTTAGTAAACATCAAAAGCCATTACTATTAAGAATGAAAGAATTAAATTTTTATAACAGTGTTTATAAACTGATATTAGTTCTTTGAATATGATCAACTGGTCAAAAACAATGCTAAGCTGTAAAATTTTGTAATAAATGTATAATCTCTCCAGAATAGTGTAAATTCACTATTAATTTTTCTTTTCTTTTCTTGACTTATCTTTGAAATGTGAGTACTGTTTTTTAAGATTTGTATCATAGTAGCATTTGATTTTATGTACTTGAGTCACATTAACCTTTCCATTGCATATAATGATAACACAGTTTTATTTTTTATCTGTATGCAGAAGTAATTCAATTCTAATCTTTCTTGAAATTTGTTTCCTTCTTCATTTGATACGTGGCTCAGTAATGATTTTTGGTGCATGAACTAAATAAATAATAATCGCATATTCACGTGTATAATTCTGAAAATTAAATTGCGTGTATTTTGAAATATGACTCACAGATGATTGGTATTTTAAAAATGTAATAATTTTTATTTATCGATAATAATATTTATTTATAGAATTTGATAATTTTTAAGGCACAATATATATAAACATTTTGATTTATTGACAAATAATTAGATTATGTTGTTGGCATAATTGTTAAAGGGTATTTTGTTTATGATGATTATAGGTTTTGTGAAGCTTTTGGAGAGGTGATGGTTTTATGTATAGTCGAAATATACATTGTTTAAAATAATGTATTGGCTTTATATTATTGTTTTGTTAAAAATATTAATAGTAGTATATATAATTTTATGCTAATATGGAGGATAATAAAGGTAATATTTTGGGAGGGCCCCAAAATGAGTTTCAAAAGGTGATTGGTATGATGGGTCTGTTAATTACTACGGCGCAAGAGTTTAAAGCAGATTCAGGTGCTAAATTTCAAAACTTAGCTATGAAGTTTGATGAATCTAAAGCGGAATCTGGCTTAGCTTAAAAATTCACTAGAATTTAGAGAGTATTTAGATGGAATATCTCCAACATTAAATGATAATCTTGATCAGTCCAAAGTATATATAGATATTAAATCTCAAAGTTAAATACTAAGGTTGAGAAATCTAAAGCAGATATAGATAAATGTCAAAGCTTAAATATTGAAATGCACAAGTCTAAAGTAGATGTAAACAATATATTTGATGAATTAAGTTGAAATCTCAAAATCCAATGTAATACGGGAAAATAAATATAAATATTTAATTCAACAAGCGAAAAACTCAGAGTGCAGAGTTAAAAATATTAGATGATAAAAAAATTATGTCATAACGTTGACATGGTGCAAAGTAAGTGAGATAAACATAGAAATGAGCTAATTAAATGGCAGTCTTTATTTGAAAAGCCCAATGCCTATGGGGATTTCAAATATTGCCTTTTCGCTAACTTTATTAAGCAGCACAGGACAGGAACTAGTGACTATTTGTTCATAAATATCAGAGTGCGCATGTCTAGAAAGATTTTAGCTAGAAGAGAATTAATGATGTAAAATGGAGTTATATTTTTTTCTTTAGTGGCATTGTTTATATATTAATACTGATTTTTTTTTTTGTAGGTTGCTATTTCCAATATCAAAGATGAAGAGTTTTAAAAGTCTCAGAGATATGTTGAAGATTGTGTCATGTGGTTGTACAATTGACAAGCTCAGTTAATAGGTTAATTCTGTATAAACATATATCATAATGAAACCTATTTAATGTGGATAGTTTATCAAGTAAAATATGTTTAAAATAATCACTGTTTTTCCAGAAGCTTTTTTTCTATTGTGATGTAACGTTTACTAATTAGGAATGTCAGAATCTTGATACCTTATGTAGGTAGTCTATCAAGAAAAGTGATGATTCAAAATAATGAATATCAAATGAATTCCCATAAGTTTTCATTTTCTATAACATTCTACTAACTGGGAATTATTTCTCAGGACCAAAAGAGCAGCCTTGAAAGAAAAAATCCTAACTATTTGCATCTGCTAGATATAGTTTCTGTTTTTATTGATTATGGGTAACTTATTATGATCTCATATTGCTATTTCTTTTCATTGAGCAATAACGTCATACTCATCATCTAGAGAACGATGAGTCTATTCGTAAAAACATAAAAGATTAATAAAATGATATTTTATGGAATTCTTTTAAAGTTATTTAGCAGAAGAATAAAATAAAAATAAAATTATCTAAAGAATTTCAATTGTGTTAATGATTATTCTTAGAGCGTATATTGTTATCTCAAAATTAAACTTTTCTTTTGCACTTTCCACTTTAATCATATTTATGATAATTTATTACAGCTAATCAATAAAGTTTACAAAGGATTGTTTTGAAACATTTATTTAATCAGTATCTATGTTGCTTTAAAATATAAATTTTAATCCATCTTGAAAGTAATAACATGGCTTCTGTTAGAAAAGTGCAATAATATTGATAAAATAGATGTTCAAAAGCTGAAAACTACATTTGAAACTTCGTTGCATAAATCTTTTTCCCTAGCCCTTCATTATTCTAAACCACACGTAATGGATCATTAAGTTAATTTGTGATTTCTCCAATTATATTATTTCATCGCTTTATAATCTTAATAAGACAAATGTTAAATTATTACCGATCCCTTAGTCATTTTTGGTATAATGTAAATTTTTAAAAAAAATATAAAATCTATCACATTAGATTCTATTTTTTGAAAGTTCGTCTTTACTTTAAAAAGAATTTAAGGTATGGTTTTCATGAAGTTATGGTTAATATAAAATAAATTTTGAACATAAAAAATACGTATAGGAAATTATATTGCTGTTGATAAAAAAATAAATATCTTAAATTTATTTATGAAATACCCATTTTAAAAAATTTTCTAATATAAAATGCTTTTTTAATAAATTGTTAAAAATACAGAGAAATCATCTATCTAATGTGATTATGGATGTTTGCACAACTTGTATGATAAAAGGAAAATATGCAACTATTTTATTCTAAAACTTTTTTTTAAAATTCTAATATTAATATTTCTTTAAATTAGCATGAAAGAATCAATAGAAAAGAAGAAAAGTGTACATATGTTGTAAAAAAAAATCACAAGTTTAGACTAAGTAACTTGTGAAATGTGATTTTAAAGATGCACGAAGAAAAATACACTGAAGAAAAACCTTTTCATTGCACTCTGTGTTTATTTAGAACTTCTAGTAAATGTAGTTTAAAAAGACACAGCAGAATAAAACGACATTATTGCAAATTGTGTGAATATAAAACTTGTTACAAAAGTTATTTAAAACTGCATGAAAGTAGCCATGAGCCGTATTATTGTAATTTGTGTAAATTCAAGACTTCTAATGAAAGTTATTTAAAAATGCATGAAAATACTCATACTGGAGAAAATCTTTATAATTGCAATTGGTGTGAATTCAAGACTTCTTCCAAAAGTTCTTTAACTGCACATGAAAGCTTTCATGCAGGAGTGAAACCATATTGCTGCAACTTATGTCGATATAAAACTTGTTACAAAGACAGGTTTGAAATACATGAAAGAAATCATACAGGTGAAAAACCTTTTCACTGCAGTACATGTGATTTTAAGTGTTCCAGCAAAAAATATTTAAGAATACATGAAAACAGTCATACACAAGGAAAACCTTATCAATGCAGTTTGTGTGAGTATAAGGCTTTTTATAAATTTCATTTAGTAAGACATGAAAAAGTTCATGAAAGAAAAACTTTAAATTGCAGTTTGTGTGATTACAAAACTTTTTATCAAGGCTATTTGAAAAGACATGAAAAAAATCATACTAAAGAAAAATATCAGATTCATGCATTTGATTGTCGATTATGTGACTATAAATCTAATAACAAAAATGACTGTAAAATTCATGAGAACAATCATTTTAATCATTATTACAACCTTGTGATTCATCTTCTTTATCCTGAACAAAAAAATTATGCTCCAAATGATGAATTAATAAATTTATTTTTTCAAAAAGTGGACCGAAATTGTGAAGAAAACTTCTGAAATGGTTGCAACTGTCAAAAAAACATTTAAATAAAAATCTTTGTTAAAGAATGTAAGAGTATATATATAATTTATTGTTTTATTAAAAGCTGTACTACTAAATTTTATGCTGAACATTTGTAACAAAACTTACTATTATCATATTGTAGAGAAACATATATAACTTATATAATATTTAATTTATAGTCTTAATGAGTCATCAAATGATTTTGTTTATATTCCGTAATTATATTAATTTCCACAGATAATTGTTTTATTAGTAAATAAATTACATATTTCAATACGTAACTTGAAAATTAAAAGTATATGAGAAAATATTTCTCATCTTTTATGTAAATTAAAAATGTTACAAGAGGCTTCTGTTGAAGGGTTAATTGTTAAGTCCATGAGTAATATTAAATTACAGGTTTTAGATTGCATATGCTTCTGGAACAATTCAATGTTTATACTGATATTTTATTTCTTAAAAATATCTACTTGTATGTTGCTGTCTTAAACATCACCAGATCGTAAGATCTAGGTGCAGTGCTCTCAGATCCTCACTGATGAAGGACACAAATTAGAAACTAGTCTGGGGATATTGGATGAGTAGGCACTAGATGGTGATTTTATGCATAAGCCTTCTGGCATCCATTGATTACTCTGGCTTGCACTGAGTGGCAATATGTATAGAGAGTTTTGTCCTGTTTGAATGTTAATTGTCTTCTTGCTAGATGAATTAATATATTACTTTTATTATGAAGACAGATTATGTGTTGCTCCAATACTGCATTGTTATCTATTCAATAAACTTTCCTTTGGATGTTAAATGTTAATTTAATTATAATTTAACAAAAATTAAATGATTCTGACATTTTATTGATCTAATTGTTGAAAAGTCAGTGATCTTAAAAGAAAATAAGAAAAGTTGAAATTACTTCCCTTGGTTAATAAAATTTTAATTGTAATCATGATTCAAAATTACTAAAAAGAAATGGAAATTTTATACTTTATATTACAGTAATAAATGTAATAGATAGTATGCAGTTTGTTTTATTTAAGTTTATTATAAATGTAGAGAATTTTTATGTAAACTTTTTCATCATATTAGTGGCGCATTAATTGGCATTTTGTTTATAGTAAATTTGCATAATGAAGTCACTTCTATATTTTTTATATTCCTATATTGCTTCATGTATTTTTCAAAATTGATTTATTTACTGCATATAAAGTTTCACGAGATTATGTAGAACATTACAGTATTTTAAAATGGATCCATTTTTAAAAATATTTAATATAATAGATATTATGTTTAAGTGTGCTGAAACACTGTTAATGGTAGAGCTAAGATAGGACTTGATATGCTTTCAAGGAAGTTATCTTCTCAGTCTAGTTATCTTCACCCTCTTCTAGAACCATAGATAGTATAGTTCTATAATTTTTCCATCTCAGACTGATCGGTTTTGGGCTTTTACCTTCATCAGTGATAATGAGAAGATAAATTTCTCAAAAGTGCTCAGCCACTTAACATTACAAGTCATACCTTAGTTTTGCCATTAACTGTGTTGCAGTGCATTAGACATATTACTTGTTTAATTGGGAATTCTATCTTTCTTTCACTATTACATAATAGATATTATAAAAAGGGAATGCAAAAGTTCTGCTTATTTTAGAAATCGTACTTAATTGAAGGTCAATCTTATATTTTGTGAACAAATAACCAATCCATATTAAAATTTTTCAACAAATATTTTTTCGATTATCATCTCTTCAAATAAGCCAAACCCAATATGGTCCCTCAAATACTATGTTATTGGATATTTATTGATGTACCTTATACAAGTTTACTGTATAACTATATTTGTTGAAAATTTATTCATAACAATCATCTTTCAATAAATATTATTTAAATAGACATTTATAATACTAGAAATTAAATTTCCTGGATGATAGAGTTTAATAATAAAATTCAAATATATCTATTCTTTATATAAGCAAATGTTATTTTATTACCTTCCATCTGTGTTTCTGTCGATATGACTACATTTTTGAATTAATGAAAAAAAAAATCTGTTTCCGTTTAAAAATTGAACTCACATCCTTACACTTTCCAAGAAAACGCCTTAACAACTGAGCCAATAGAAATATTACATTTGTAAAATAAAATTTTGTTAATATTGATTTACTTAATTAAATGAATTAAAAAGCCAAAATAGTAGATAATCACGATATTTCAATTTAGAATTCGTTTGTTAGAGGGCATATTTTTTATTTTCACATCTTATTATTAAATTATAATTTTTGTCATATTTTTTTGTAGTTTTAATCATTTTTTAAAATAATATGTAAATATAACTAAAAAGTAAAAAAAATATTTTTTGTAAATAATTTTTTTTTGCAAAAAGCTGATTAAAATGTATAAAATAACAAAGTAATCTTCTCTGTTAATTTTACATTCTTGGCAAATGAGATCTTAAGAATCTAGACTTAACAATTGGAAATTGCTGGAATATTGTCATTTCATAAAAGCATTCAATGTTCAAGTAAATCTTAAAAATCAAAAAGGTCTGAAATACTTTTATGAAATGACAATATTCCTGCAATTTCCAACTGATTTCTAACAAGTCTAGCTTCTTAAGATCTTTGATATTGTCCACGAACGGCAAATTAACTGAGAGATTACTTTGTTATTTTGTATTTTATATTTATGTAAAATTATTATTTAAAAAAAATCTTTCTTTTATATCTTATTTTCACTCATATGCCATCATATATTTGCACATATACATCTGTGCCTAAAAGTGTGAATTTATAATCCAATCCATTATGCACAAAGTATCATATGTATTATAATAATGTACAAGAATCATTGAATAATAACTACTTGGCCAGAAAATAAAATTAGCTTCAAAATGAGAATGTGTTTGTTTGTTAACATGAATATAAGCTTTCAGTTAGTAAGAATATAAAACAAGAAATTGAGTAAATAAAGAGCTTTGCTAATTGCTCAACAAGCTTTGTGATAAATGCTAACCAAGAGCAAGCATTTAAAATATCTCTATAAGAAATCACACCCAAACCCCATCAGGATAGTTTCAGACATTAGATGTAAAAACACCAAACCAAAGCCAGCATTTATCTAAGAATTAACCACTGAGTAGAAATGATGGTATTTGGGTGTGGTTTCTTATAAAGATATTTTAAATGCTTTCTATTGGTTAGCATTTATCACAAAGCTTGTTGAGTAATTAGCAAAGCTCTTTGTTTATATTTTATAAGCTTAAAAAAGAAATGGGGTCATATGATATATGACTCTACTTTTTATTTTTTAAGAAATTGATTAATTTTAGACTTGATTGTATATCATCATTTGCTGATTACTAAAATGCAGATCATATAAATCAAGTAAGATGGGGTTCTCTAAGTCTTGCTTTCCTTTTCAAATGTCTATAGCTATTTGCTTTTGTAAAATCATCAGCTACTTTTTTCTTCTATTATTTCTTTTCTTTGTACTTTGTCCAGTCACATGTCTTTTACAAGTTTCTGGCCATTTAAATATATGCCCAGTATAGTTCATTTTCATAATTTTTCACACTTGTTTTTTTATTTCAACTCTTCAATATTTCTACCTTTCTTATTTTCGAATCTCTTCTTAAAGTCACAACTCTAAAACCTTCAATTTTTTTCTTCTAACTTTTACTGATTACGCATACATTTTTCATCAGTATAAAACTACATTTCAAACAAAAATTTTAATAAGCCTTTATGTAAAATCTAATTTCATTAGACCATAGAATAAGCTCATGCTTATTAAAACCTTGTTTAGTTAATGCAATTCTCACTGTATTAGTATTTCCATTGTCAGTTATCAATCTTATCAATTATTTAAAAATATTAGTCATTTCTGAAACGTCCTAATTAATACTTAATCTTCTCTCTACATGTTTACTGTATTTTTCATTCCAAAGATTTTCCAAACTTCAATCCTACATTATAAGTGCATTCTCACTATTTGAAAATATTTCAATATTATCAGCAAATCAAATACAATTATTCTTATTTCCAATACTAATTTTATCTTTAGCAAAACAGTGACCATTTAGAACTCATCTAAATATATATTATTTAAACTAAGAGATAAACATTATCCCTGACTTATATTTCTTCCTATATGTTTCTTTTATACAAATATATACTTTTTTTTTAAATATCCAAGAAAATAAGTTAATTCACTTTTTTGAAAATGAATAAGATAAATATTAATTTCTTTTTTTTCTTTCTATCTTTTAACAATAGTTTTTAAACATGTACATTGTATCCCTCTGCCTTTCTTAATTCAAACTGTTCTGATGGTATTGTGTTTAATCTATTAGAAATCTCTCTAAATTACAGCCATACTTGAAATCACATACAAGGTTCAGCTTGTATAATTTTTCATCTACCATTCATTGTGTTACAGTCAGCAGTTTACCCTTATTATAGTATATGTTGGATAAAGGCATACATAGTTTTAGAAGTTCTAAAGAATATTGTTGGATAGGCAAAATTATCAGGTATTTTTTGTATGGGAAAATAAAGAATTGTATTTCACCTTGTGTAAAATGTATAGAAGAGTATAGTTATTTATATTTGAAATGCAACTGATTTGATCCTGAATAGACACATAAATATTTTTTGTAATAATTAACTATTGCTTTCTAATGAATTTATGCATTAATGTAGTGCATAAGAATTTTACTAACTGTTGAGCAAAGTATACATAGTTGATTTTTATCAGGATAGTACGTCTTGCTCATTAAAGTTTATTACTTCAAGCTTGTTTTGCAATCTAAAATCATATCAGGTCTTTTAACTTTAGTGCTATCATTAAACATACATATATTCAAGCAGAAAAATTATATTAAATTTCTTTAATCACCAGAAGCATTGTCTAAAATAGCATTTCTCAACCTTTCCACCACATGACCCAATAGACTTCGTTGAAATAGTTCTGCGATCCAAATGTTTATTACATAAATTATAAAAGAGATATGTATATATTCGGATCAATTTGATATTATTTATAATGAACAAATTATTTGTAAGTTAAAAGTTGAGTTAAAGTTAAACTATATATTTTTAATTTAAAAGCTTAATACATTTTGTTAATTATCAAAAAAAGATGTTTTCTTTTCAAATAAAGTTTTATTTATATATGAAACACAACCATGCTTTAGTTGCATTAATTTTCCACCACTGGCGCTGGTTGGAAGAGAATGTAGTGGGGGAAATGCAAGGAGGTTTTAGATCAGATAGACATATAGGAGATAGTTTATTTGTAGTTACACAATTTATGGATATGAGTAGGAATTCAGGTAGATCATTATATATGAGTTTTATAGATATAGAGAGGGCATATGATAGAGTAAATAGAAATAGGTTATGGGTAAGTTTAGCAAATTTGGGAATGGATGAAGCTTTAGTAAATATTATTAAGAAATTATATAAAAATAATTACTATACTTATCAATTAGGGGGTATAGAATCAGTTAAAGTTAAAAATGGGATGGGACTAAGGCAAGGATACCCTGTGTCACCTATTTTGTTTTTGTTGTATTTGACTGAAATGGGGAAAGCAGTAGAAGGACTAGGAAGAGAGATAGAGCTTTAATAGGTGGCAAGGGAGTATATACTTTGTCGGATCTTTTTTTTTGCGGATATCTTTTTGTGTGCAGAAAGAAAAAAAGATATGGAAATTATGCTGAGAACATGTGCAAGGGTGTGTAAAGAGATGGGAATTAAATTTAGTGAAGAAAAATGAAACATAATGATGGTTAATACTGGGGAAAGAGAAAATATAGAATATTTATCAGGGGATATAAAGTTAAGTGTGGTGGATAGATATAGGTATTTGGGAATCATCTTATGTAATCAGGAAAATTTCTTGGATGAATGGGAGAAAAAATTAGTAAATGAAGCAAAGAAAAGAAAGGGTTTGGTAAAGAAACTAACAGTGTTTTCATATAATAAATATGATGTAGCTAGAATTGTATGGAAGGGAGTTACAGTAGCAGGATTAACATATGGTAATGATGCATTATGGGTTAGTAAAAAGGTTTTAGATTGTTTAGAGAAAGTACAAAGGGAAGTATGAAGACATGCATTAGGTGCAGAGGTGTTGACAACAAAGGAGGCAATTCAAAGAGAAATGGGATGGTCAAGTTTTTATATGAGAGATGCAAAAAGTAAAATGAAAATGTTTGGTAGGTTGCAGTTTATGGATAGTAAAAGAATAGCCAAAATAGTGTTTAATTGGGTTATGAGTAAAGGGCAGGTAACAAGATGGGTGAGAAAGGTAATGCAGTATGCAAAAGATTTGGATAAAGAATTTATATCCAGTATACTTATATAAAATGTGGGATGATTGTGTTAGGAGGATTGTTGAGTGTTATAGTGGTAAGGAATGGGATAAAAAAATAGATGCATTAATAAAGAATAAGGAGATGGAGAACTAGTATGGAGGATAAGAAGAGGTTAAATATATATAGAAGCAAACGGAACATTAGGTGCGAGTTAATTTAAGATAATAGTTTATTGTTTAAGGCTCAAACGGGATCTTTAACAACAAGAGAATATACATGTAAATGGAAAACTATGGGGGATTTAGTGTGCAAATTGTGTAAGGGAGGTATAGAAAATATTAGGCATCTGTTGATTGAATGTAAATCCTTGAAAGCAGAAAGGGTACAAATAATGAAGTTATGGGAGAATAAATATGAGCAAAGTGATTATACAGAAGTGAGTTATTATGGGAAAGCTTAGGGTGGGGAATTGAAGGGGAAGGTAAAGTGGTAATATGTATAGAGAGTTTTGCCTGTTTTAATAACAGTTATGAGCAAGCATAAGAAATGGTGATCATGTGATGTTTATTAGCTTTATAACTTTTTGTCAATGCTCATATGAAGACTGCCAATTAAGTTTGCAAACTCCTAAGAAAATTTCTACATAACTCATTGCTGAATATTCCTTGTCACCTTTAAAGTAATTTTGGGAAGCTATGCACTGATGCCATTGCCTAATCCACCCTTCAAAGCAATTTTGATTATTCTAAAGTGTTCATAAGAAGTGACATTTTATTTTTGGTTACCTGAAGGGCATCAAAATGTCTTTCTTTCAATATTTTCATTACCTTTGGGTAAAGGGCCAGATTTAAAAACTATCTTACAAACAGTTTATCAGTGAGCTTATTCATGATCATTTTTGTAACATCTTTGGTTTTCCTGACTGTTCTATCAATATTTACTTGATCAGCTATGCTTCTTGCAGATGATTTTTTTAATGAACAATTCAATGAATTTATCCAATATTTTAATTTTGTTTTTATTAGCTACCCTGACCTTTCTTTATCACTGATATTTCCTCTCTCTTCTCAGAAAACATTTAATATATTTATACTTTGACATTTTCTTCGAAGCATTATTCCAATAAACCTGCAGTAGCATGTCCCTGCTTAATCAAAAATTTAATATTTCTTCATTAATAGCAGACAAAAACATAAAATACATTGAATGCATTCATCAAGGTACCGAACACATCATGAACCCAGCAATGAGTCATTGATGCATTTAAAGTTAAGAAACCTTACCAAGTTGTTTGTATAATGTTGTCAACATAATCACACTATGGCATGTTCACAAACATAATTGTTGGAACTTATACATACTGTTTTTATTCCAAACTTTCTATAAGCTCCATCAATCTTACACAATATTTTATTAACAGCATTCTCAGTATGTGTAAAACTGTCATATCATCAGGAAATTAAATATAATTCGTCTTATCAAGACAATCATTTAATAATTTATCTAAATATAAGATAAAATAAGACAGATAACATCCCTGTCTTATACTGTTTGTTATATCTATTTATTCTATAAGAAAATCAGTTAACCTAATATATCTTTTTTATTCAATATATCTTACAAATTCATTATTTACCTTTTTTGCCTATCTTGAAAATAATTTATACAATTTTGCCTTTTCTAAATACAAACTGTTCCACCATTAAACAACACGTGATCACCATTTCTTATGCTTGCTCATAACTTATTAAACAGGCAAATCTCTCCATACAGTAATGCCACTTAGTGCAAGCCACAGTAATCAATGGATGTCAGAAAGCTTGTGTATAAAATCCCTAGCTCCTCACTGATGAAAGCCACAAGCTAGAAACTAGTCTAGGGACATTGAATGAATAGGCACTAGAGAAGGATTTTAATGTACAAGCCTTCTGGCATCTATTGATTACTCTGGCTTGCACTGAGCAGCACTACTGTATGGAGAGTTTTACCTGTTTCCAAACTGTTCTGTTAGGAATGTTTATTAAAAGTCCATCTAAACCCAATTTGCAACATTACCTCAAATATGCATAAATTATAATAATGTTCTAAAATCTTTATCTAGTCTTTAATGTATCAAACAGAATTAAGACTACTTATTAAGACCTTGCTTAGAGAAATGTTGGAATAGATTTGATCCTGAACAGATTCTTAATCAATTTAATATGCATTTATGCAATGTGCCCCAAAGTTTAATGTTAAGAATTATGCTAATGAGTGAGGTAAGTCTAAATTGTAGTATTTGTCAGAATGGGGTATACCTTGCTTATTAAAATTGAATATTTGAAGCTTATTTTGGAAATCAAAAACCTTATTAGTCTTTTGACTTTAATAATACTACAGTAAGGATTCCTTAAGAATAGAACATTAACACACAAAAAATATATCAAATTATTTCTGCCCTGATTAGAAGAATGTGTTTTCAAAGTTGAAAGGATTCTATTTGAAGTCATTAATTGTAAGTTTGCTTTTATCTATTAACTATTCAAGTATAATTTTAATGATGTTGCACTAGAAAATTCATATATGGGAGTTATATAAGAATATTGATTGGCATGTTCTACAACTTCTAGATGTGGTACAGTAAAATCTATGAATCTTGGAGCTTGTAAAGCAAGAGAATAATAATAGACTAACAAAATATTTTATGATGTAATTGAATGTGGATTTTATTAGATTCCATTTACATTATGAAGATTACCTTGTAGATATTACTTGTACTCATTGGGAAAATGTGACTAAAGATAGAATATAATAGGCATTACAATTAGTGTTGAAATGTTTTAAAAAGTAATACCAGTTGTAAAACAACAATATCATAAGACATCAAAGATTAAAGAAATGACCTAATATATTTGGATACATGTATGGTTCATATCATGCATATAATAAAGGAATCCCTCAATATGCATTACTGCTAATGCTGAGAAGGTTCAATTATTTTATCAGGCTATAACTTTAAACTAAAAATCATTGTATGAAAACAAATTTTCCATGTACATGCCTTAAAATTAACTGCCTGCAGAGGCTGTAAACAAATTGATCAATAAATGTGATAGATTTGGAAGTGAATGCACCAATCAACAGCAGATTGGTTGCTCAAGGGACTGCTACTGACCTTGAATTCCAAAGGCTACTGAAATGGTGAAGTCATGAGTGGCCAAGTAAAAAAAAACTGATTTGCTTTTTATCTTCTGATGTTGAAGGCTAGAACTCTAATTGAGAATAACTATTATCTGGGAATCAAGAAGTGGAATTCTACCAGCTGGCAGATATCAGGTGATTAAAATTTTATAGATAGCATCTGGGAATCATCAGAATGAAAATGCTAGCTAGATCTTACATCTGGTGTTTTAATTTGACATTGAATCTAAGGTCCATTACTGCTGGTATGGTAAAATAAACCAAAACATGCCAACAAAAAACTAATTAATTGCCTGAATGTGACATCCTTCGATCACAATTCATATTGACTTTGCTGGCCCTTGGAAAGACAAGATCCAGTTGTTATTGATGCATACTGCAAGTATCTGGAGGTAGTGGAAGTATTACCACTCCTCCCCACAGAAACTGTTGAGTCTTTTACAAGACTATTCACTAACCATGGTGCCTAAAACTACAGTGTCAGATAATGACTCCACCATTACATGATGTCTATTCAGACAATTTTAAAAGATGAAAATTATTCTTAAAAAAATGAACACAGCTAAATGGGACAACTTTATTTCTAGAATGCTATTGGTACAGAATTCTACATCTGCACTGGTAAAATGCCAGCTAAAGTATTATTCAACAAGGATTTGAGAATTTAGCTGTCATTTCTTAGACTTAATTGTTCTAATGAAAAAATGAAAATTGCTATGTGCTGAGAGTCTGTAAAGACCAGTCAGGGAGCTAAAGAAAGAAACATACTTTGAAATGTATATATAATATTTATTTATAATAATAATGTGGTTAAAAACTATAATATTCACATGCTATTTATTTTCCTTGGGTGAAAATAGTCATCTTTCACACCAAGACTAATTCAGTTTTTATATTTGTGCTTTTGAATCAATTTTCTTTTGTAATTAATGAGTATATGTAATTTAATTAGAATATAGAATAAAACTATTAAAGTTAGCAATATTGGTGCTTACATTGGCACATAGAATATATTAGCTATCTCTGCTCCAAATTTGTCTTTGCAATTTGTTTAAGCTTCAGTTGATTACTCTTTGCCGGTAATAACATTTTCAATATATAAACAAGCAACTACTTCTTGCTTGCCACTATTCCATTTTAAACATTAATCACTGCTAATCAGTCTATTAGTCTACCATTGACCATTCTTTACTGCTGATCTGTTATCACTACAAATCACTAATTTTAATAATCCAGTCTCACCATTTTAGCTGCTTCCTCTCTCTTCGTACGCAACTAGCTTTATTTGCATACAAATTCTATTCTAATTTAATTTAATATGTTGGGATGATCTCTCAAGGAAATTTCTAGAATAATTTTCTCCAATAAAAGGAATGTTATTAAAATGAAGAAATCAGTGTGTATTTACAAAAATAAATAATCTTTTATTTATATGTACAGTTATATATGTGTAGACATTTCAAAAATAGAAATACAAAAGTGAAAATAGACACTCTTATATTACATGTATAGTGGAACCATCAAATTGCTTCTGATGTGATTAAAACAAAAGGATTACAGACAATGGTTGTTAAAACCATAGCTGAACAGTGACACAACAGGTATAGAAACTTGCTAATGTTATCCTACAGATCAGCCAGCAGTGAAGAGTCTACAGTATTCAAATACATCTGACTTGCAGATGACATCACACTTATGTTTGAAATGTTAAAGATATAAAATCTGATGATAATGGAATTAGATCTGGAAGTAGCCAGGAAACAAAGATGTCCACCAATATTTCAGTGGCTACTTTGATCAGGGCTAATTGTAGCCAAGGGGAGGGAATACTATGGCTCATAACTTACTCTTAAGTAATAAACTTGTTCAGATTAAGTCTTATCTTGATCAGATTCGGCATTAATTGCTACAAACCAATAGATATATGCATAAATAAAATATCAATGGCATAAACAAGCAATAGGTAAAGATGCTCAGTGAATTGATTGATCTCATTAAGAAAGAGGATCTGGTTATGAAATGGCAGTCTTTTTAGAAATTTAAGTCAGATGACAAATAAATGTTAAATCTGCAACAGCAGTACACACTTTCAATAATGTGAAGCAGTAACACAAGTTTATGTCGAACTGAAAGCTTATAGAAACTAAATCTGACACAAAGTAATCTCTTGTAATAGTTTGGGAGGTCACCATATCTAGACTCAAAGCAAGTTGCCATGATATAGATGAAAATGTTGCACACATAGAATGGCACTTGAAGTCTCTTGCTTCAGTAATTAGTTGCATGGCAACTAGATGTTATATCTAGCCAATAGTATTGCAGGATGAAAATCTCTTCAAGTACAGTCCCTCTTTTCTAATTCTAGACTCTCTTATCCACATTATCCCAGCATATTTTCTTATTTCATTCATCCATTTCACATATGAATTTTTTCTAGATCTTTTACAATCTCTTGAATCCAGTTTAAGATTTCAACTCTCCATCTATTATCATTCTTTTTAGTAATATGCCCAACTTCACCTTTTTTTTTTTTTTTTTTTTTTTTTTTCCCCCCTTTTTTAATCTTTTTTTTTTAAATCCCCCTCCATATTTTGTGAGGCTGAAGTTTTAATTCTCTCTTAAGTGTCCAAGTCTCAGATCCATAAATAAGAACTGGTAAAACACATTTATTAAAAATCTTTTTCAAATATCTAGGCAATTAGGCATATTTCCAAGCATTCCAACCAAGTTTAATTGTAAGATCATTTTTCTTTCTTATGTTTCCATCTATAGTAATAACCATTTCTTCCTTATGTTTCCATTTATAGTAATAATCTGATCAAGATATTTGTCATTACTTCTAAATCTTCATTATTAATTATTTTCTTCTTTTGAAAAAAAATCCATTGAACACTATATTAGTCTTTTTAATATTTACTTTGTCTTACTTTTTCACTTTCATCTGATAACTCTTGCAACATTTCCTGAAGCTCTAAAGCATCATTTGCAAAAACAATTACATCATTTGCAAAATCTTGATACATTAAATAATCTCCATTTCTCTTTGTTCACCTTAACTTCCTGTGTCGTACACCCTTCTCAATATCAATTTTCCTAGTATTAATATGTAATCTAATAAACATCACATGATCACTGTTTTTTTGTATATACCCTTCTCAATATCAATCTTCCTAGTATCAATATGTAATCTCATAAACATATGATCACCATTTCTTATGCTTGCTCATAACTCTATACATATTGCCACTCAGTGCAAGCCAGAGTAATCATTGGATGTCAGAAGGCTTGTGCATAAAATCCCCATCTAGTGCTTACTCATTGAATATTCCTAGACTAGTTTCTGAATTGTGGCCTTCATCAGTGAGGAGTCTTGGATCTGAGAGCACTGCACCTAGATCTTAGGATCTAATGCAACCCTCCAGTAGCCACCTTTTATCTCCACTTAACTACAAAACTATGTATCTTAAACTGAAAACACTGTAATATTTTCAATCCTAGTTCAGTAGCTTATATAGTCATATAGGTCTGAACTCAGTTTAGTACCTATACATGTTGGTGTCTTTGGTTTTTTAATAACCATAGCCACCACTATCCTATTAGGCAGGGTTGATTTTAAGCCAATAACCATCACATGATCACCATTTCTTACGCTTTCTCATAACTGTTATTAAAACAGGCAAAACTAAAGGCATCCATTGATTATTTGGCACTTAGTGGCAATACTACAGAGAGTTTTACTTGTTTTAATATGTAATCTAATTGTTTCTGTTGCATTTTTATAAATTCTTAGCTGTACTTGTGAGAGGCCGTGCTTATTCTATATAAACACAATACTTTATTTAAAGAAGCGGTAGTCTAGTATTGATTTTATTTTTGTTATTAACATTTTGCATTATCAATCGAAAGATAAAAGCAACACCATAGTTTTAAAAATCCGATAGATGACGCCACCATAAAAATTGTGTTATTAATGGCGAAAACTGTATTTATTAATTCTTTGGACAAGATTCTTTTGTGTACGTTATTTCGCATGTTATTATCTTCTTGTAAATTTAGTTCTATTTTATCTTTTAAGATTTAAATTGGGTCCTAAGAACAAGAGTAAATATTAAATCGCAAACTGATAATAGTATGCAAAGTGGTTTAATTTGATGCTATGATTTTAATAATTATAAAATATATTTTTGTGTGCATATATTGAAACTTTTAGAAAGTAACGTTTTATTGTATGTGTGTTATGAATTGTGGAAAACGATATTCAATTTCCACGTGTCTAGATAATAAAAATATTTAGTATATGGATTTAGGCAATGTAGAAATTCTAACTAGGAAATAGATTAGTGGCGTTACTAAATCCTTCGATGCTGCCAATGTAGCCGTAAATCTGATAGTCATTAATGATATAGTTCATAATTTGCATTTATCCACATTTACGAAGATCAGTGGGTAATAAATTCCATATATGAAGTCTCTTGTAATCTTGGAAACTCAGAAAGAACCTTAAATCTATATATACATATGCAAAACTATCCATACAGTAGTGCCACTCAGTGCAATCCATAGTAATCAATGGATGCAGGAAGGTTTGTGCATAAAATCCTTATCTAGTGCCTACTCATCCAATATCCCCAGATCATGTGATGTTTGATGGTTTAATCTATATAATAGAATAGGTATTACCCTAGCATTTTGTATAAGTTCTAAAATTAAGCCAATAAACATCACATTTCTTATGCTTGCTCTTAACTGTTATTAAAACAGGCAAAACTCTCTATACATATTGCCACTCACTGGGTGGCAATACATATACAGAGTTTTGCTTAAGTTCTAAAATTATATATCATAAATATATATACATTTTGCCATAATAAAAGACAATAATATGTATTTAATTGTGATCATTATTTTTATATGTTTCAAAAGCTGGTATTGTTTAAATAAGTTTTAAAAGCATCACATAATTGTGACTTGATTCAGTAAATAAAATTTGCTTATCTTAATAATAATAATAATAATAAAAACTTTGCTGTATCTAGGTCCGATTAAAGGAAGTGTGGAAGAGGGGGGAAAAATAAATGTCCATTGTACGAATGTGTGTTTTTTTTTTGTCTTCATTGTTTTCATGCAAATGTACACATATATGCATTTTAATAATTTAATGAACTGCCGTTATTAATGGTGTAATTCTAAAATGCTCAAATAATTTGTTAAGATAATGGCAAACCACCTTCGATTGTAACATTATTTGGGTGAAATACTACTATTATTTATCACATTAAATCTATAAAGAAGGAAAAACTTCAGAAAACGATGAAATTATTATTGATATTTTAAAAGAAGCAGATGAAAAAATGTACAACTGGTTGGCAAAGTTATAAATTAAATGTTTAAATGATAAAAATGTATCTGGTGATTGGAAGAATGCAGTAGTAATATTGATATTTAAAAAGATGTTAGGAATGACAAACCTGCCATCTTCTATCAATTCTATACAAAATCTTTGCTAAGATACTTAGTTACAACTTATCTCCAAAAATATATATTATTTTTTATTATCTCCAGAAAAATTTGAATTCTATATATTCAAAAAAATAAACTGAATTTAAAAATAGTTTTAGCATAATGGATTACATCCAAATATTGAGAGAAGTTATAGAAAGGTCCAATGAATATGAGTTGCTATTACAGTATGAATTTGTAAATTTATGGAAAGACATTTGATTCTATAAATATTTCTCAGTGATTACAGCATTATATCATCAAGACATAAATCCAGGATATTATCATCTTCTGAAAATGAAAATGCAGCAGTAACAATTAAATTATGTGATGATTCTAAAAAACACTGAGATCCGTGTTATTGGGATTAAAATGGGAAACTAAGAGTGTAAAAGTAAATGGAAATTATTTAAGCCATCTATATTTTGCAGATGATATGGCTGATTTTGCAAATAATGTTTACAAATTCAGAAAAAAGTACAATAGTTATCAGATGAATTTCGGATTAGTGATAAATGTTAAAAAGATTAAAGTAATGTTCAGTGGATTTGGTAGAAAAATAAAATAAAAATTGATAATGATAAGTTAGAAGTTCACAACTACAAATACCTTGATCAGGTTATTAAACAGATGGAAGCATAATGAATGAAATTAATTATAGAATTAAACTTGGATAGAATGCTTTTAAAACAGGTAAAATTCTCCATACAGTAGTGCCACTCAGTGTCAGCCAGAGTAATCAATGGATGCCAGAAGGCTTGTGCAAAAAATCCCCATCTAGTACCTACTCATCCAATATTCCCAGACTAGTTTCTGACTTGTGGTTTTCGTCGGTGAGGAGCCTTGGATCTGAGAGCACTGCACCTAGATCTTAGGATCTAATGCAACCCTCACCAAAATGTATGGGTACTGAACTGAGTTCAGACCCATATGACTATATAAGCTATTGAACTTGGATTGAAAATATTATTGTGTTTTCAATTTTATTTTCATAGTTTTGTAGTTAAGTAGAGATAACTGCTGGAGGGTTGCATTAAATCTTAAGATCTAGGTGCAGTGTTCTCAGATCCAAAGATCCTTACTGATGAAAGCCACAAGCCAGAAACTAGTCTGGAGATATTGGATGAGTAGACACTAGATGGGGATTTTATGCACAAGCCTTCTGGCATCCATTGATTACTCTGGCTGGCACTGATGGACTACTGTATGGAGAGTTTTGCCTGTTTTAATAACAGTTATGTGCAAGCATAAGAAATGGTAATCATGTGATAGAATGCTTTTGTTACAAACAATCTAAAATTAAAAACAAATATGCCTATATGTTTGAAAAGAAAGGTTTTTAATAGATGTGCTGTACCAATTCTTACTTATGAATCTGAGACTTGGATTCTTAACAGAATAGCAATAAAGAGACTTGAGCCTACTCAACAAAGTGTGGAGAGATGTATATTAGAAACAAGAGAGATTGAAAATGAAATACATGGTTGAGAGAACTACAAGATTTTATTAATATCACTGAAAGTATTAAGAAAAATGAAATAGAACTGGGCTGGATACTATAGATGAACAATTGTTCTAAATTAGATCCCAAGAGATTGTAAAAGATCTAAAAAGAAATTATTTATGAGATGAGAATTGCTGGTGTATTGTGAGAAGTTAGGGATAAGAATAACTGGATTAAACATTTTTCTTGCTGTCCAATCAATAATAATTAAAACTGATGAATTTTTATAGATGTGCTCAAACATAAATCATGAACCATCCAGATAATGATTATAAATCTATGCATAGAATGACAAAATTGAAGGTCTTAATAAAACTATTAGTAAATCTATTTGCTGAATTGAATTTTGACAGATTTTTTAATAATATTTGTGAGTAGTTAGCTGTATTTAAAAAATTCTCCATAAAGAAAAAGAGTATTTTCCAAAGCAATAATTAAAAAATATATGGGTTTATTACAGATATATGAAAAGTAACACTTTACATTCTTATTAAAACAAGTGGTGCTTTTTGTTTAATATAACAATTAATAATTTAGAAAATTTTGGATACAAGAATAATATTTGAATTTAGTGGTAATATATAAATAATCAGAGGCAGGAGGGTGTATATTTAGAATAAGTAAAAAATAATTTAATTATAAAATATATATTGGTTTGCCAAATATAGCAATCTATAACAGGGGTGCACAAACTTTATTGTCTGTAAGAGCCTAAGGGCCACCTGTTAAAATTAAGATATATTCAAGAGCCACAGTTATATTTTTGAAATATTCAGCAGAAGCAAATATTTGACTTATAATTTTCTGATAAGTTCAAAAAATGTATTATATTTCCAAGAAACAGTAGTAATTAAAGCTTCAAAGTAGATAATATAAATCATTAAAAAATTGCCCATTACAAAAAAATAAAGAATATATGGTTTCAAAATAATGCTAATATAAATTACATCATGATTTTATTCAAAAAGTTATGTCAGAGCCACAGTGAACCATTTAGAGAGCTATTTGTGGCTCAAGATCCACAGTTTGGTCATAATGGGTATGTGATTGAAATAAATTATATTTGTGGAAATTATTAAATCACTACATTACAAATTCAGTGTAGATAAAAGGTGTTTAATTGATAACCATCTATCAATTTTTCAGTCTCTGGGTTTTTAGGTTTAATTACACTCATAAATATACATTTTGCCACTTCCTATTTCAATAAACATAAATGGACAACACAAATGTATTTAACCCTTTTTAATGTAAAAAAAAATATTTCAGTATATGTCACCAGACACTGGCTTTCTGATTGTTGATGGTAATCCTACCAAAGACTTATTCAGATTTCAGAATATTAAAATGCTGGTTCAATGCTGTAATATCAGATAATTTTTATTTAAATTGATATATTATATATACCATGAAAATTAGTATCCTCCATCAATGAAGTGCTATTTTCTTAATTTTAGTTTAAACCCTTTCATAGTTATGTTAGTTTTTTAGTTATAGTTCCTGCTTTTAGCTTGCCGAGAAGCTAGGTACTGAAAATGATGATGTACCATTACCTAATCTCACTTAACTAAGTATGTGTAAAAAAAGCATTTATTTATATAATAACATTAAAATGAGAATAGGCTAAAGTTTATTACATGGATAACAAAAAATACCAATATAGAATACCATGGTCATCGATATATAAATTTAGAGATTTCATCCAGTTCATTTATCAGATGTACTTTTGATTTATAATTACATTTTATCTTAATTAATTTTATATCTTTTCACCAAGACTGCATTAAAAAAACATTTATCTGAAGGTTGCATGCAAAGTAATAAATGCAGTACACAAACACGAATAGTAATAATATATGAACTTTAAATTTTCTTCCTACTTTAAAATTTCAACTTGAAGAGAAATATTTAGAGAATAAGAGGGAAAAAGACTACATGTATGTTTATCATAAAAAAGCGGTAGTTATGAATAATTATTTTTTTGTTAAGAGACTTTTTAAAAATTGAAATATATAAAACTTTTATAAGAATTTGAAAATATCTAATGTACATAACCATAAGGTACTTATGCAATTTGAAGTAGAGATTGTTTTGTATGCTTTGACTATGAAGATTTGTTATGGATTTCAATTTGGATGCATAATTGATTAATACCAGCTTGATTTTTTAGATATTTTTGATAGGTTTAGATCTTTTGTAGCAGATGACACTCATGCAATAAGGCATATTATTTCTGGATTTGGTCAACATATTCTTATGTTTCAAACTCTATGCTACATTTTTTTTTTTTCATAGGTATTAAAGGGTTAGAAAATGATGGATGCATATTTCATGGCCACAATCTGTCATTAGAAAATCTTGATGCATAAACTTGTCCTTGATGTTGCACTAACAAGTACTTACTCACTATTAACTAGCTTTTTTGTTTATTTATGAATCTGAGTATATCATAAAGAACAGCATGATAAATGTTGCTTAAATCCCCCTTACTTGTATGACTTTGACTTCACTTTTAAGATTGGAGTACATGGGTTTTTTTAATTCTTCAAATTATCTGTTATAATTCTTCAAGATCTGCATTTCATTTACAAAAATGGGTTTTCCTGAAATCTGATATTAATTTGCTCACCTGGTGTTTTTAAAATATCCTAATCCGTTATCTTGTTTCTCCCATATTAATTACTTATTGCTTTTTATAAACAAGTTGTTAATTTATTTATTTTTTTAAATAATATTTTGCAGCAAGAAAAATATAATTTAAAATCTTTAAATTAAATAAGTGTTTGTAAATTTTCATAATATAGTCTAGTTGAATGAATTTTTATAATAAAACTAATCCTCTTTTATTATTTTCCCTATCAACTTTGGGTCTTTAAAGACATATATCTTCAGTCTTTGTGATTAATCAAAACACTATCCTATCTAAAATAAGAGTGGAAATCTATAAATAAATCGCTCAAAAGAACACACTATATAATTTATATAGTTTTCAGTATATTTATAATTTATGAATACATACATACTTCAAATTCTAGTTTTGAACAATTCCACAAAGATTATTACACATCTCTTTAATGGAGTGAATGTGCTTTTAGATACTAAATAAGAAAATTTAAATTATTCAACACTGTATCCCCCCTCTCCCCCAAAAATATATTTACTATGAGGGATCCAAACTCTTGTATGATATAGTTAATTATTTCTTTCTTTTTCATTTTTTTGATCATATTGACATACTATTAAAATCTTTATTCCACAACGCTTTGATACTTAAAAAAATCCTGCCTCTTTTTATGTTTGTTTAGACAAGTGTCCGTATTGTTATGGTGATTCGTTTAATAATTGTTCCAATATATTTTATAAAAAAATCTTAAATTCATTATTAGATGAACAGAATTGGTAAAAATTAGATATGATTTGAATAGTGTTTGTAATATTAATTTATTAGTGGGAGATATGTAGGATCTAATGGTAATAAAAATCAAATAATTTGGCATTTGGATGGTCATGTGATATTCAGACACTGGAAATGGCAGATTTGAGTTTTAATCAATGTGAGTTTCCATCACATTATTACTGTACTAAATTGGGGAGAGCTATAATCAAATGGTTAATCGCTTAGCAAAAGCACGACATTCAAGCACCACAGATGATAAATTGGTCTTCAATTCAATAATCTTTATCTTATAAATCCAACATTCTATCATTTCTCTGAGCTGCACCGGGCAGGATCAAGTCATTGTTTGTTTAATAAACGTTAGTGAACTTATTTTTTAGAGAGATTTTAGCCAACAAAGTTTGAAAGCTAATGATGTAAAATTGAGTTATAATTTTTTTTTATTGGAATTGCTTGCGTATTCATATTCTTTTTTTTTTTCTTTTTGTAGGTTGTTAATCACATTTATACATGTTCTAATGATAAGTTGAAGATTAATTTCATATGATTCTATGGTTGATCAACACAGCTATTAAGCTATTTGTATGTAAACATGGATGCATTGCAAGGAGTAAAATAATAGTTCAAAATAATTAGAAAAATTCCCAGAAGCCTTTGTTTTCTGTTATGATGTAAAGAGGAATTAAATCTCATGAGTAAAAAAGCAATCGTGGGAGAAAACACAATCTAATGTGGGATTTTTTAGATATAGTTTTTTTTTATTGAATATGGTAAAATTAAGATGACCCCGTATTGTAACTTACCATGGATTACTATGAACAAAATTATCATTCTCAAAACTATTGGAATTTAATTTAGATGTCTCTATTCATAAGATAGTATTTTATGGAATTAACATTATAAAAACATGACTGCGCTGGTTAACCAAGTTAATGAAAGAAAAAATATAAAAATTATCTACAGAATTTCTATTATGTTTAATGGTTTTTCTGTAAGTGTAAACCATTACATTCTCACATAATTTGATGTTAGCATTGAATGCAAATATAATTAACTAACTATATGTTAATAGTTTGAAAAGAATCCCAAAAATTAAATGTTGCTTTTATCTCTTTCCTGTTAATTATATTTCTGAGAATTTATTACAATTAATAAATTGAATTTGTATTAAATAACAGATGGCTGTCTTTTGAAACATTTATTTATTCAATATCTATTTCTATTGTTTTAAGTTAGAAACTTTAATCATTTATGTAAATCTGTTAGAAAATTGCAATAATAATAACAATCAAGTTGTTACTGACTTGGATGATCATGTGACATTTAAACACTGGAAGTAACACTCGGAGTGTCAATCTAGGAACCTTTTGCTCTAAACTACCTATTGCCACAAATTATTATTATAATATGAATTATAATCCTTCTCTGCTTTATATTTTTAATAAAAGTAATAGTAAATTATTATAAAAGTGATATTATTGATGGAATGTTTTTAAAAATCTGGGTTTATTTTCAAAAATTATTGTAAGATATGGCTTTCATGATTGTAAAGTTAATTAAAACAATTTTTGAATATTTAATAATACACATTGGAGATCATAATGCTGTTGATTAACAAATAAGTCATAAGTTCATGAAGAGATAAATATTTCATTAATTTTTCTGATGTAAAATGCCTTTTGAAAGTTGTTAAATATATTGCAAAGTTACCTTTTTTAGTCATGATCGTTGTATATTCCACTTGATGATAGCATCTTTAAATGCAGAGAAGTAACAGAAAAAAACAGCTCACTGTATTGTATTTTGGCTTAAAGCAACTGTGAATTATAATACATTTTTTTATAAATTAGCATGGAAGAATCAATTTGAAATGAGAAATATATTACAATATATTGGCAATCCTCATTGTTTAAAATAGATATATCCTAAATCTGAAAAAATAAATATGTCACAAAGATTTATGTGAAATAATTTCTGATAATGTGATTTCATATACAGGAATGTGAAGCAGTAATGTTTATTAGCATGATTTTAAAGATGCATGAAGAAAATCACAGCAATAAAAAACGCTTTCAATGCGCTTTGTGTTTTTTTACAACTTCTTATAAACATAGTTTAAAAGAACATGAAAAAATTCATACAGGAGTAAAACCTTATCAATGCAAATCTTGTGAATACAAAACTTGTCATAAAAATTATTTAAAAGTACATGAAAGCATTCACACAGGCATAAAACATTACTGCAACTTATGTGATTTCAAAACTTATCATAAAAGTTATTTAAAAAAACATGAAAGTTTTCATACAGGAGTTGAACTTTACCATTGCACTAGGTGTGAATTCAATACTTCTCGTAAAAAGTGTTTAAAAGTACATGAAAATCTTCACACAGATGCAAAACCATACTGCTGCAATTTATGTGAATTTAAAACTTGCTATAAAGACAATTATATATTACATCAAAGAATTCACATAGGTGAAAAACCTTTTCATTGCAGTCTGTGCAAATTCACAACTTTTCAAGAAGATCATTTAATAAGGCATGAAAACCATCATAAGACAAAAAAATATTTTCATTGTATTTCTTGTGAAACTTCTCATAAAAATTGGTTAAAACTACATGAAAGTCTTCATACAGGAGTGAAACCTTATAACTGTAATTTGTGCCATTTTAAAACTTCTCACAAAGTCGACTACATAGTACATCAAAGACTGCATGCAGGTGAAAAACCTTTTAATTGCAATATGTGCAAATACAAGTCTTCTTGCAAATCTAATTTAAGAAGGCATGAAAAAACTCATCATAAGAAAGAAAAAATTTATTATTGCTTATCTTGTGATTACAGAACTTTCCACCTTGGTTATTTGAAAAGACATGAAAAGTGTCATACAAAAGAAAAATATCCAATTAATAGTGATGTATTTGATTGTTGTTTATGTGATTATAAATCAAATGACAAAAATGAGTGCGAAAGTCATGAGAATAGTCATTTTAATGAGCATTATAATCTTATGTTTCTCATTACTTTTTCTTGAAAAAGAAAAAAAATAATGAATTTATATCTTATATAAAGAAAAGATACCAGAAATCCGAAGAAGCCACTAAACATCACATGATCACCATCTCATGCTAGCACATAACTGTTATAAACAGGTTCTGGCTTGTGAAGCCAGAAACTAGTCTGGGGATATTGGATGAATAGGCACTAGATAGGGATTTTATGCACAAGCCTTCTGGCATCAATTGATTAGTCTGGTTAGCACAAGGTGGCACTACTATATGGAGAGTTTTTGCCTGTTTAAATCTGAAGAAGACTGCTTAATGTTCGAAACTGTCAGAAAGAAACTTCTGAATAAAAAAAACATTGTTAAAAGTTCATGAAACTGATGTAATGTATGATTTATTATTTTTAATGGTTTCTTTTTATTTTTTAATTATTTCATATGGAATTATGCATATTTATACATGTACGTTTACAATCTATTCTTTAAAATATATCTATAATTTTAATTTTGTATGCCAAATAGCAAGTTAATTGTTGAAATTAATCTAATCTAATAGTTTAACCAAACCAATTGAATTATGTATGATTTCATTTGAAAACTATCCCATAATTTGAAATTTTGTAGTAATTAATTTTTATATGACTCGAATTACAACTTGGAAAGAGAATTTCGAATGAAACCGTTAGACGGTAAAATAAAATGCATTATTAATAAGTGTAAGAGAATGTGTTCTATGTAACGTTTTATTAAAAACCAACACAATTAAATCCTATGTTGCAATTATTATATTGTGGCAATGCATGTATATATATATATAACTTATACAATATTTATTTTATGGTTAGCAATTAATTCATTATCTAAACCATTAAATTACTGTATGTGATTTTGTTTAGTTTGTATCATTATATGAATTTCTCACCATAAATAATTAAGGATTTCCATTACAAAATTTCATCATGTTATTTGTAAATAAATTACATTTTTCAACATAAAACTGGAAAATTAAAAGAATACTGAAAATATTTCTCATCTTTTATATAAATTAGAAAATAAATGTTTTATAGGGAATTCTATTATTGAGCCTACGACCAGTATTATATTGTAGATCTTAGACTGCATATCATTTTGGAAGAATTCAACTTTTTAAGAGTTTTTCAAGTTTTTTTATAATTCCAAATTCTATAATTTTAGATCAATGTTTACAGTTTCCAAAAAAACTTATACTTCTACGTCGCGACCATCACTGAAGATTTGCTCCAGCAATGCCTATTCCAGATTCCAGTTAATATTGATATTCATTTAAGAAGAAAACTTCCCATTCGAATATTATTTAATCCCATAAGAACTTAATTATAGTTTAAGAAATGTGAAATGATTGTGACATAACAATGATCTTAAAAGAAAAAAATATTTAAAGAATGCTTTGTTTGTAATAAAACCTTGATTGTAATCATTGTTCAAAATTACTAGAGAAAATGGGAATGATTTTACTTGTGTTGTTTAATTTTTGTGCAGCAACTTATTTTATACTGCAATAATAAAAAGAATGTTAGTCTGTGGTTTCTGAATCTAAATTGTTTTACTTTCATTGAATTTTGATTTCACTTTCCACTAAAGATAGTAAATGTTAGAAATTTTTATATATACTTTTTCAACTCTTTAGCAGTGCATTAACTGAAACTTGGTTTAGGAAAGAGAACACTCCTACATTATTGTGCAGTTTCATATATATTTTTCAAAATTATCGATTTATTTATTGCTTACCAAATTTTACATGATGTATGTAAAACAGATTTTAAGTGTGTTTATAGTTAAAAATATATTTAATATTATAAATATAATAATTCTTTTGCAAAAATTACATATAATTTACAAATTATAATTGATGGTAATTCTTATATTTTAAATTAGAGGATTGAAGACATTGATAAAACAAAATAATTCATGCCAAAGCCTTGCATCCGTTACTGCCTTTACAGTTAAGCCAAACCCCACATGGTTCCTCAAATGCCATGTGTTGTTATGCATTTATTGATTGTATATTGCAAAAGATTACAAGTATATTTTTTAAACTTATTCACAATAATTACATTTCAATACATAATTCTTAAATAAATATTGATCATTTATTCCATTAGAAATTACAATCCTTAGTTAATTGAAATGGATATGAAATATGAATAATAAAATCCAAATATATTTAAAATACCAAATATACACAGGCTAAATAGGCCATGGTTTTTTTTAATTGGTTGCTTTAATAAATTCTTTTTAAGATTTAATGTAAATTAGATAAAAGATTTTAATATTATATAAATAAATGTGAGAATTGTATATCTGCCTCAAAGGCTGCTGTTTTGACTTCAGCTAGCCAGAACTAAATGTAAATATGGTACTGTACTATCTATTTTATCCCTCAATAAATGCCATACTTCAAACATTAATTTATTTTACCTCTGTAATTAAAAACATATACTGATTTTTTTCCAAACATTTTTTGTTAATAGCGAAATTATTTCCTTCACATAAATGTAATATTTTTTTTTAATTGGTTGTGAATTTGACACATAACAGCCTTATGGAAAAACATACATTCACCAATCAGATAACAGACTTGTGGACAAATGTGCACATGGATTTTATATATAAAGATTTTTTATATATCTAAATGATAAAACTTTTTTTAATTTTTCATATCTTTCTATTTATCTACTAGAATTATATATACGCACACAAACGTGCTTAATAATATGAATTGATCATTTATCCCACTTATTATCCACCTTGTATCTTATATATAATAATATATAAATCATTGAATAATAACTATTTGGTAGAAAATGAATCTTCTTCATGATTTTTCTTTTAGATTTCTGGTGCATAACTATCTCTGTTAGCAACTCAATTATTGATCAGCAAATATGCATTCAACTGTTTTTGACTACCATGTAAAAGAGAACCTTGGATTTTCTTTTAATTAAACACAAGACAAAAGACTACTATAGGATACTAAAGAAAAATTGTTTGGCCTTAGGACTGTTAGTAGTAACTGATGGTTTCTTGATAACATCAATGATAAAGATATCTAGTTATTTACATGGAAATAATCACACATTTTGTTTGATTTACATCATGTAACCGTAACCCACGGATATGCCCAAACCAAGCCAAGCCAATCGAAGGTAATCAGTGAGACAACAAAAAGTGTGAAAGCAATAATCAAATAATAATAATAATAACCTCTGATCTCAAACTGCTTTTATAAATAAATACTTATTAATTAATAATTTCCTAGCTCAGAATAATAATAGCAATAATAATAAATTGACTCATGAGACTGTGTTCCCATACTATGGTGTACAGATTGCCTTAAAGTCGAATAAGTATCAAAGACACGTACTTGACTGCATAGAAATACCATTGAATTCCAACCCTTTAAGAATTACAATCATATTTCTATGACTAACTATAATAATCCTATTTAAATAAAGCTAAAATAACATTCCAACTAAATATTTAAGAATAATAATATTAAAATTTATTATAAGAATAAATTTATATTCTAATTTTAATTTGAAATAAATCTTTATCTAAATCTTTATTGTATTTTAATCTTTATCTCAGGGATATCATATTACAGAAGGAACAAAGCATAGGATATTAGATAACAAAGGGCAATTTTATGGAAATCCAATAATCCAGACAAAATTTAGAAAAATGTAAACTAAATATTATTAAACAAACTATAACAACTTTGCTCTGCAATATGATAACTGTAAAAATAATTACTTTAGGTTTTATAGGGTTTTGAATTAGTTTAAGAAAAATATTATAATTTTAAGAAATCTAATAAAATATAATTTGGAGTATTAAAAAAACTCAGGAATCATCTCTCATAATGATAATACTAACCTTTAATACTATAAATATAGTAAAACTAATCTTATAATGCAAATATTTAAGTAAAGTTTATTATTTTCTTTAATAAATAATTGGCATATGCATATTCAAATATAACTCTGCGTTCACACCTTAAAATAATAAGTTCTGTATTTGAATGCAAATTAAGTCTAATAATAATAGTAATGATTGTTATTAGTTTGAAACAAACAACAAAAATTCTTAAGTTTACTATGAAATGAACATATTTGACCATTGAAGATGATAACTCTTGTGCATGATTATGTTGAGGGAGCTGTGGGGACTGTTGCCAACATAGATTTTCTCATTCACAAGAAGGAAAAAAACACTATTCATAGCGTTTTTAGCATTATTGTTATAAACGATTTTATCCAAGTATTATTGCAAAGTAAACTGCAGTTTGGCCTAATGATTTTAATTGCAAGTGATTCACCCTATTTAAATTTATTATTTCCAATATTGTTATCTCCAAGTGTTTTCCTATTCTCAACTTATCCATCGCAAATTGGATTTCTCAATATTGTACTCCTAAAATGCTACTCATATTTAAACTCTAGGCTTCACAAATAATTCCTAATTGTAACATTCATTTGTGTTTAATGGTTAATACACACCCTTTCCCCTTTTCATACGTATCCTTCCCCTTTCACCATGTTGCTCCTGAATTTCATTTTTACCATTCTTCATAAACCTCTTATTTAACTGTATTTGTACCTTTTTTTTTTTTTATGAATAAACTTTCATCACTGAGAAAAAAAAAAAAACTGGGCTTTATTCAATAGTTTTTCTGAATCTATGATAATTTATGAATCAATTATCATATAATTCTTGATAAAAATAATCATTTTCATAAGTGTAATTTACCTATTAAATAGAATGATTTCTGCAATAAGGTGAATGCTGAATTTAATTAGTGTCTGTAATAAATGATAAATAGAAGTATGGAAACATAAATAATGTCAAACTGCACAATTTTAAATTCTATAAAAATCAATTTATTTGCAAAACAATATTTAGAATTTACAAATCAATATTTAAGTTTTATGTTATACTACCCAAAAGATAAGTAATTTTCAATTAAAATGACTATTTACAAATTCCAATAAAATAATTTTATATTTACAAATTTTCCAAATACAACATCCATCTATCCAAAATGAATTTACTTAACCTTTTGTAATAAAACTATAATTATTTCTTAATAACATTATATTTCAAAGTGGGCAAATATTTGAATTATAGCTGGTATAATTTAAATTATTATATCTTCCCTTTTTATTTTAAATAAAGCAAAACAAACAATATAAAATATTGTTATACTTTTGATGATTCTATGAATTATTACTATTCACCTTAGTGAAAAGCGAGTTTTACTTTTTCCATAATAGTTTTATGGTAGAAAATAATTAAACATAGATGCTATTTTAATTGGCTTCTAATTACTTGGCAATAATTAAACTTTTTAAAATATAAATTTTAAAATACTCTTTCATATATATAAAACAAAGCAAGCATTTTGAACTAAAGAATAGCCTAAGTCATATCTCACATTAACATACGGGTTTAAAATTGGCATATAGGAATTACTCCTATTATAATCTATTTTCTAAAAAATCCTATTTTTCTTAAAATAGCAATTATTAAACATCTTTGAAATTTATTGCAATTTAATTATCTGCTTCCACTGCTCTCGGATTATTCAGCAAAAACATAATTATGCACTTGGAAATATTTATTATTAAATTTTGCTTATGTGTGATGCTAAGTAACATTTGTAATACTAACAACTTTATACTCATAGAGGTTGTAAATCTTAGGTTTTGTATCTATATAAACATATACAAACTTATGTGGATGGAATAACTTTTCTCAAGATTTTCAAATATATATCTTAGCTATATATATTAGATGTGGTGTCTATAATCAGATTTTTTTATAGAAGCACTTAATAATCCAGATATAAGAATTTCATGGGAATTATATCAAATGGTCCATCTGCATTCATGACTAGATGACCTATATTCTTCCTATGACTTAGACTATGTGTTATGGGAATAAAACATAAATACTGAATATTCGTGTGAACCCAAACAGTTACATTTAACAAGAAATCTAGATTTAAATACCAAAAGTATATCCAAGCTGTAAACTGAAAATATGACATCTTAATACATTTTATAAAACAGCCAAAATGTTCCTCAGAACTAAAACACAAAATTTCACCACTAAAATTAATAAATGCCCAATAGTAGGATACTCTCTACATTACCAGAATGCACTAGCATAACTTAATTGATAATAGCATACACAGAGCAAAAGAAAAATTAACACATGTAAATAAGTGTTTCATAAAATAATTCATCTAAAATGTAAAAAAAAATTGTGACTGTACTAATAATTAATCTCCAAATAAACATCTTTCATTCAGAAGCATATTCATTATAACTTTAAAATAGCAATTTGCAAGATATGAGGAATAATTTTCAGAACAAAACCCTTTAGGTTATTTTGCCTTTTTTAAATTTGAAACAGAATAATATTAAACTAAATAAGCATAAATTAAAATAAACAATACAAATTACCAATAAATGTTATATAATTCAATAATACTTCTCCAGCGATGTTCCATTTGAATATTAAAAAAACCCATTCATTTACCACACTTTCAATATATCTTAAAATATAGATAACTCTATTACATACTAAATTATAGTATACCCACATATATAATACCTATTAAAATTCAAAATGATAAATATAAAACATTAAATGTAAATTTCTTTAAATATAACAATAAAATTAATAAAAGTTAATTTTCTTTTACCAAAACACATCCTGAAACAAGTTTGAACAGTCAATTCATGTATTGAATTTTTTTTTCACTCTGTCTGCTCACAACAAAGAAAATAAGCTTGAAAATTAGAAGTGACAAAAATCATTTTCTCTTAGATAAAGTTAATTAATTGTCCGGGTGTATTCTTGTAATATTACAGTTCTTTTAATATTTAAGAGAAACACTTTAAAACATAATAAAAAGAAAACTTTCCTTTTATAAGTGGTTCCAATTGGAATAAATATGGATTATAATCTTTAGCTTTATTGCAGACAGCTAGATTAAATCCTAAAATATTTTATTTCTCTGAGTATAATCTTAACAAATTTCCGTATTTTTTTTTCTTTGAAAAATAACAAAATGATACACTGTTATAATAAGTATTGGTTTAAATATAACATTAGATGAATAAGTTAATAATTCAAGGTTTAAATGTCTTCTTATATTTTAAGTCATTAAAAACATTTACAATATTAAATAGAAAAAAAAAAAACAGTTCTGCAATTTAAACACTAAAGAAGATTAAATATTTCAATTCAGGAGTTAATACTATGTTATTTTAGAATCATAAAAGTTTGTAAGCAAATAGAAAAATATTTATATAATACAATAAACAAATTCTTACATAATACATCATTGCGTGGTCCATTGTTTTTATAAGGATCAACTTTTGCCATACATTAAAGTGAAAATTCCAGTAATATTGCAATTTTGTCCAAGCCATTCATGTATTTTTCTTTTTTCCATTTGCTCTGATAAGTAAATATCAATGTGGCCTTTTTACTCCTTAGAGAGTTGGCTGGTTACTTTTTTATTTCATATTAATGCTTGTTTAAATAAAGATAAAATTTGAAACATTTTTTTTAAACAAAAATATTAACTGTTTCTTTTAGCAAAATAAATTTTTAAATTGTTTAATACTTTATTGATAATTTTTCATGCACAGCACACCCACCTGTTCTACCTCTCTTATATAGCCAACCCCATTTGATCAGCTGACTACAGAAATCAATCATCCAATAAAATTGATTTTCAATCACCAACTTATTGAAGATGTAATTACTATTATTAAAATAAATATCAGCATAATATTTATTCTTAAACTATACTACTATTAACAGTTTATACTTATAACAGACTATTAATATGCACTTTAAATATTACTTAATGCATTAATAAAATTATATAAGGCAGTTTTAACTGTAATTGCTGTAGTTTTAGTTTTAAAAGATTACAAAGAATATTACTGAATTGAAATGTAAAATTTTTAATATTTTAGGCATCTGACTATTTTAATTAAGGCACATGGCATAATTAAAATGTGTACAATATATATACCAGTTTCAGTAATGCTCTGAAAATGAAAATATTTGTGATGGACAACATGCATAACTATATTACAAAATCAGGATTTTTCCCATTTACTTATCTTTTTTTGTATGAATAATGTTCAGTGATGTGTACTGTGGCCGCTAGGCAATGCAGCAGCACCACCAAGAAGCATGGAAGTGATAAATTTATATCCAAAAATGGCTCAAATCGATGGAAAACAAAAAGTAAGTAAAAAAACAATTAAAAAACAGGTAAAAAATTTAGCCCAAGGCAAGATATCAAAAGTAGGTAAAAAAAATCAAGTGAAATAATATGTAAATTTTAAAAAAGTACACACACACACAAAATGTTGAAATGGCTCAAAAATAAGTAAAATATAAATTAAAAAGTAAGTAAAATGCAAATTAAAAAAAGGACACACGCACACGGAAATCATTAAAATACATAAAACACCCCCAACCAATTAATTGAAATGGCTCAAAAATAAGTAAAGTAAAAATTACAAAAACAGAAATCGGTGAAATGCATAAAATGCACCCCCCCCCATGCGACAAATTGAAATGGCTCAAAAATTAATAAAATACAAATTGCAAAAACAATTATTGAAAAAATATTTTAAAAGATAAATTTTCAAATGAAACTATTTATTTTTTACTTAAGATTGCTAAATCTGATTACGAAATATTTTATACTCCCCCCCCATAATTGCACACACATGTGCTTATTCCTAATGTATGTGGGTTTATTTTCTTAATAAATTATTTCCTTGATGAAACAAGTATATCTACTGGTAGATATGCACCATTTCAACGTATTATTATCATTAAGTTGATTTTAATTAATATATGCTAACTTGGAAAGGTTTAAACTAAGAAAAATATACTATTATGGAACATAGGTGAAGCGTTGATAGGTAAAGAATACCATTTCAATATTGAGAGTTACAAAATGAAATGTGATGTAATAGACCTCACATTAAAAAATATAATCGCTTATCAAAATGAAATGTGACATCAAACATAACCCCCCTCCCCAACTAATTTCTAAATTGAATTTCTAATATACAAAAAACCCAAGTGCAACACACACACACAAAATCTACAAATATAAAAAAAGTACTACAAAAGATGGCTTCAAAGTGGGCAAAAAGGACATTCAAACTTTGAGACTTTTGCATGAAGATTATGTGGAGAAGCTTGTTCAAACAGATTGCAGATGATTATATGTTTCCAAAGTAGGCAAAATGAACATTCAAACTTTGAGACTTTTACATGAAAATTATTTGGAGAAGCTTGTTGAAACAGATTTCATCACATTTAAGTAATAACAGCAGATTAAAATTTTTTTACACAAGACATGACCAGATTACAGCAAATAAAAATTTTTACAACCTACAATGATGACAGTATACTAATGGCTTCTAACATAGCAGAAAATACATCATCTTGGTGCAGTTGACGCCACATGAATTCAACTAAGTTTAGAAGCAGTCAGATCTAAGTTCGATCCGAGATTCATGAAATCCCACCTTTAACTTAGTTCAAACCCTGTCACTAACAGTGAATATTTCTGAAGGTAATGAGACTTTATACCATCTTCAATTAAAACTGAAGCTATTATTTAAAACTTTATTGAAGCTGATTATCGTATTCTATGAATATTATTAATTATCTCATTATAAAATTTCAATACATCGGAATGTTTTATTTTATATTTTACAATTTTGTTCAAATTTTCATGCTTAAAAGTTACATTCCTTCGATAAGCTTTCACATCGTCCTTTCCCAAAGACAATAGGGAATCTTTTATTAATTAGTTAAAATGATAAGTTAAAACTTTAAGGATGGTTCTAAATTAAAATCATTTGTTCAGACTTTACAAATTCATTTTCTAAATAGAAAATGAATTCAAAGTTAATAGATTTGAAAGTCTTATCAAAGTAATGGATCGGAAATCAATTAGAGAAAATTTTGGTTAGTAATAATGTAAAAGCTTTAGCCCCAAGGCATCAAAATCAGAATGGGTGGGAAACCATAGGAAAGAGTATAAATATCCCAGAAAAATTTCTACATGGCTAACTTCGGAAATCTGATTGCTGGATCCTGGAGTTAGTTCTCCAACAAATCAAAATGTTGCTGCTAAATTAGAACATTTCAATACCGATCGTAAGCTGCCTAAACTCCAAAAAGGAAACTAATCTATAAATGAATTCTACATGAATCAAGTGTGCACCTACATTGTCTCTTAAATCCAACCAGACTCTATATTCCTGAATCAATGAGAGAGCCATGGAAGGACTGGTAACCTTTTATTTTATAAACCGCAACTTTCTGGTCTGTTCATGAACTATATTTCAAATCATGATTTATGTTAAATACTGCCTGAAGTTTCTCTATTCACTTTATAATGCATTAAATTTTACTATAGTAATTCTCTATACTCTTATATCTTTAGTCTTAAAATTAACGTCTCGTTAAATTTCTTTCTCCTACTGTGGCGGTTCATTTTAATTAATTTTAATTGTATTTATTTTAATGATTATTAATATCATTTATTTGCGATAATATGCCAATAATACTTTCAACTCGATAATAATATCCTTTGTTTAAACTTACCCTAAGAAAATAATATTGCATTAAATTTTGTAGCCTAAGTATTGCCCATTAGAACTAAATTAATAATGGTTCTATTAATTATCAAGTTGAAAGATTTATTTTAATAATGGTTCTATTAATTATCAAGTTGAAAGATTTATTTCATGTTTGATATTATTTTACCAATGGCTGATAAGTATTATTAGCTCAGTTTATAACCACTATGCTCCCAACTAGTTTATTTAATTTATACAAAATTATCTATTCATATTGATTACATTTACGAAAGTTAATAAGGAAAATAAAATAAATATATTTAAATTTAAATCTCGTATTTTATATTTGTGTTCAGGGAGGGCATGATATAAAGGGTATTATTATTATAATTATATAATTGCGTTTAAGCACATTTGTTCTGAGTAACTTTGATTTTAATCTGATATGATCAGGTCATTATGTTAAGCATCTATTATATAATTTGGGCTTTATTAATCAAATATGATGATTATTATATCATTACCATTCAGAACATTGCTAACACGAGCCACCCTCTTGCTTCTTGGGTTTGTCATTTCGGTGATTTTATTTGATATTTTAAAATATAGGAAGAAATCACTTCCTCACTCACTCATCGCTTTATTGGAACACCAAAGGTTCATGGCTGAGTCCCTACCTGGCTTTGCCTGTTCTATGGATCATTTGTAGGGCAGAAACTTGTTGAATATAAACCACCCTTTGACCTTGAATCAACAACAAAACAATTTTATTTCATATTCATTTTGCTGCTCGTAATGTGTTAATACCGTTTCATTTCTTAGTTCAAATAAAAGCCCGATCTTTTATAAATCGTAATGAGTTGATTTCATTAAAATCAAACCATTTTATATTTATCAATAATTCAAATAATTTCTTTGTTAAGTATTGAAGTCATACCCTATGTATTTATCATGCTGTCCATGAATTGATTTATGGATGTGTGGAAAATAAATCTCATCTCCTTACATAAAATTAGAAGCATATTTCTTTTCCAAATAAAATACCAAATAATGAATAATGTAGATAATTTGTTTGGCACAAATGCCATAGATATCTTTATTTACACAGGTCTGTTTTGTCAGGGCATAGACAAATATATATATTTCTTAAGTGCTTACATATTAATTATTGGCATACGAGTACAACTGCCATTATTTATTGTACATTGTAGTTTCACACTCCAAAGACTAGAGATAATTTATAATAATCATTATGATTATTTGAACAAATATTTGCTTGCTATTAAATATTTTATATAACATAATTGGTTTGACTGTTTATTATTTATTTATTCATTAATTAGTTTTAAATATTCATGCTGACTTTTTGTATTGGAAACCCAAATTTACATATATTAATTTATTCAGAAATATCCATAGTCATTTTATCATATGTTAGTTAAAGTCATATAAGTGGTCTCATTAATCGTCATATCCGTTGAGCTAGTTCATGGCACATAGTCTTGTGTGCCATCAATGTGTTATCCATTAGGTTTTGATCTGAGCTCGTGAATTGGGTTCGAATTCAGTTTGGTCTTTGATATAATTCTTTGGTTTGACTGGGTTTGAAGTCTGGTTTCGTGGGTTCAGTTCATGTTTAGATGGAGAATATCATTTGACCGGTACTTATGATTCCAGGTGATGTTGACTGGTCCCCTTCTTTTTTGTATTACACCATTTTACTAGCCCCCAAAGTTTTTCTACATTTTGGGTATGCACCCCAGTAGAAGGATTAACAAAATTATAACTGTGATTCACTTTAAAATGCTGGTAACCTTTAGCATTCAATTTACCACTTTTATAAGCCTGCCAATAGTCTGAATACATGGAGGATCCTGGTGCAACATGTTGTTTAATGGCATCCAGGAGACTAGATGCTGATGGACCTGGAACAGTGACCATGAAACATTCTTTTGTTTCTCTGCACAAACCACCAAATAACTATTGTTGTGGAAGAATTCTTCCCTGATGGTTCTTATGTCTTGTAATTTGTTTCATTGACCTCTACAATTTTTCCTGGACCTCCAATTTTGCAAAATGGGTAAGATAGCGGACTTTCTTTACAAGCTTCTCTCAAATATTGTTTCCATGTAATGACAGTGTTCCTATTCAAATCCAAATCATTTGTTCCTGATTGTACAGTCAATTGGTTTTTAAAATAATAAATGATTCGGATAGCTGAGACAAATGATAATCTGCAGCCCTCGAACCGGGTTCCTTTTCTAAGTGCTATGTGATTTTGCAGACATTAATGTTGAATTTCCATTGCATCCTTGGGCTCATATAAAGCCTCATTTGATGGCCATTGATGCATACTTTTGAGAGGGCAGAACACGTTTACTTAGTAAAAACTTCACTGCCTCATCTTCTGTTTTTGGGAGATCTCATATTTTGGCTAAGCAAAGATAAAAACACTATATCTACTTTAATTTCAGCATGGTTTTTTGAAATGTTACCTGAAAGGTTTGTGCATGTTTACTATTGTATTCATCTGCATAAAATAAAAGTCCATATTAACACCATCAAAAAATACAAAATAATTAATAGGTCATAATAAAATTAAACAGGTATTTCAAAAGACTAGTTCAGTTAGATTTTGATTAAATTTGTCTGCCCAAGCAATTATATTTTTTATGTGAAAAGTCTATTACGTCATATTTCTGTCTTAGAAAGTTATTGTATTGTGCGCGACATTTCATGTCTGATTTTCCATTTATAGTAATAACACTTCTTCACATTCTATTTTAAAAGCTGTATAATACAAATACATTTTTGGTAAACAACAAAGTAATTTCAAACAACGACATAAGTCTATTTGGTTAATTGAATCAAATGCCTTAATGAAATCAATAAAAGCAATATATAAATCACACTTTTGTTACTGATACTTTTCTTGCATATGTTTGACAATAAACCATATCTATAGCACTTCTTGATTCTCTAAAACCACATTGACACTCAGGTACTCATTCATCTATGACTGGAGTCTTTTACAAAATCCTTGAAAGTACTTTTTGCTATAGTGGATAATAATGATATTCCACAAAAGTTACTATAATCTTATCTACTTTTGAAAATTGGAATAGAAGAATCCTTAAGATCAGGTGACACAACTTCATGTGTCCATATATTCCTAAAAGTTCCATTATTTTCAAAGCTAACATATCACTACTATATTTTAAAACTTCTCCAGGTATTTCATCAGAATCTGAAGCTTTTATAAGTGGTTGCTATATTGTAAAACAATTCATAACTACTTTTACGATATAAGTGGATTCATTGTTATTATGCATAATTTAAGTATTTTTATATTTTCTATAGTTTATCAAAGAAATGAGACTTCTTTCTTATTAAAATCATATTTGAACAACAAATAAAGATAGTCAATTTTAAATGAAATCCTTATAAATTTAAATATCTTTTAATCAGTGCCTATGGCAAGTAGTCATTTAATATAATTTTTGTACTTTCATACATGGGTATGACAAGAATCTCGGCATCAGGATGGCCTTTGAGAATTCCATCATCAGATTTTCAATTGATGGACAGTTGAAGAGTTGGAGTGGATTAAGGCCTGTCCATAAAAGTATGAAGATTGGTTATCTTAATATATATCTGAGCACTTGTAGCATATATGTGTAGAGATGGTAATCTGGACCAACTGATGATTGCTGGTTTAGCATGAAATATATATATTGGTGATTATTTATCTTTTCAACATATGAGTTCAAGTGTAAAAGTGATATGAGATAGAATGGTGGGTCTGAAAGTCTGTGCTCATATACCCTATACATTACATATATTGATATAGGTATATAATAAGCCTGTATTTCAGTAAATATATATTTGTAACTAACTATGATAGTACTAAAGTTAAAAGTTCTATCATGATTTTAAAGATCTGTCATGATTCTACATTTGTGAGATAAGCTTGACATAATGAATTTTAATGATCAAAGAATATTTCACTCTGATAAATAACTATAAGCTAAATAGACCTTAACAAGGCAAAACTCTCCATATAGTGGTGCCACCCTGTGCCAACCAGAATAATCAATGGATGCCAGAAGGCTCGTGCATAAAATCCCTATCTAGTGCCTACTCATTCCAATATCTCCAGACTAGTTTATGGCCTTCATCAGGGAGGAGCATTGGATCTGAGAGGACTGCACCTAGATCCTAGGATCTAATGCAATCCTCCATCAGCCATCTTTTATCTCTACTTAACTACAAAACCATGAGAATGAAATTGAAAACCCAATATTTTCAATCTAAACTCAATAGCTTATATAGTCATATGGGTCTGAACTCAGTTCAGCACCCATACATTTTGGTGTCTTTGGCTCTTTAACAACCATAGCCATCACTATCATATTAGGCAGGATTGGTATTATACCCATAAGCATCTCATAAGCAGAAGATAGGGATTTGTGCACAAGTCTTCTGGCATCCATTGATTACTGTGTTGGCATAGGATGGCACTACTATATGGAGAGTTTTGCCGTGTTTAATAACAATTATGTGCTAGTATAAGAGATGATAATCATGTGATGCTAAATAGACCTTGTTCAACAGTTAGTAAATACTTAAGAATAAAAGTTGCTATACACATCAAACTTATTTAAAAGTAGAATAGTTTCACTCATAAGAGAAAGATGAAAATGTGTGAATTTAATATGAAATAAATTAGCCAGACAAGAATTATAGACCATTTAACTTTTATTAAATTACTGTTGCAGATCTTAGACAAATGCATTTGTAATAAAGTAGATATGTTCTTATCAAAAGACAGATGTAATTCAGGTTGTGAATATATTGGTAAAAGATAGAAGGCAAAAAAAATATTTGTTTTACTGATCATGGCAAGTCATTTTGTAATAAATTATCATAGTTTGTTGGATATATTGAGAAAAAAAAAATTAAGATATGTTTATTGCAAAATCTGTTTATGAATCAAAAAATGTGATTAAATGATCTTTCTATGCAAGAAAGAGATGCAAGATAGGTATAATGTCTAACTTCAAGGTTTATTTGATGCATATTTAGATATGATGTTAATTACCTTTTCGATAAAATTAGCATTGGGGTTAAAAGCATTAATTATATTTGATTTGCTAGTGATATGACAATATTTTTGTGAGAAGTAAATTTGTGCTTAATAAAATATATTACATTAATAGAGCTTGTAGAATGTTTGGAAAGAAAATACAAGAAATATGTAGAAAATATTAAGAGCAAGCATTGGATAAAAAGACACAGCATAAGAAAGTTGGCTGACAATAAAAGGCTTTTAAATAAATTAGAAAAAATTGCAACAACTCAATAGAAAATATACAGGATTTGAACTCAGACTTTCATGCCACTTCACTATCCACACTATCTTATACTACTGATACACATGATCACACACAGCAGAAAAGATAATCACCAATATCCATATTTTGTGCTAAACCAGCCCTCATCACTTGGTCCAGATTACCATCTCCCATACATATATATATAATCAGTGCTCAGTTTATATTAAGATAGTAAATCTTTACACTTTAATGGACAGGTTTCAACCTACACCAACCTCCAACTCTTCAGCCATCCATATCGAAGTCACTCTCACCCCTCATGTATAGGACAGTATCCATTCAAATACATAGAGGGATGGGCAAAATGCCAGCTTAATATGTAACATTTGAAGGCACTTTTAAACCCGGAGCTAATTGTAAATATAGAGGTCCAAGCCACTTCACTATCCAGACATGACTACACACATGCAAAAAAAAAAATCACCAATATACATATTTCATGCTAAACCAGCACTCATCAGTTGGTCCAGATTACCACTTCCCATACATATATATATATAATCAATGCTCAGTTATTAGGCTCCAGGTTTAAGAATGCCTGGTATTTCAAATGTTACATATTAAGCCTGCATTCTGCCTATCTCTCTATGTATTTAAATGGATACTGTCTTATACGAGAGGGATCAGAGTGATTTCAGGTCAACATGGGTATGACAATATTATTGGCATCAGCATGGGCTTTGGGAATTCTACCATCAGATTTTCAATGGTATGGATGGCTGAAGAGTTGGAGTAGGTTGAAGCCTGTCCATTAAAGTGTAAGGATTTGCTACCTTAATATAAACTGAGCACTGATTATATATATACAGAAAAAGAATTAGAATTAAAATCAATTCTTTTTTTATGTTGCACTTCAAGTATACAATATTCAAATATGTTTAAAAATACATATATACAAGCAACAAAGATTACAAATTATAAAATTATTATATAAAAGCCTTTTTCGGCAAATTATGTTTTTTGCCCTTTTCAATATGTCTCCACGATTTAAAGCACATACAGTGACATCTATATCATTGCTTGTATATATGTATTTTTAAACATATTTGAATATTATATATATATCATATATGGGAGATGATAATCTGGACCAATTGATGAATGCTGGTTTAGCACAAAATATGTATATTGGTGATTATTTATCTTTTCTGCATGTGTGTGGTCATATGTATCAGTAGTATGAGATAGTGTCGATAGTGAAGTGGCTTAAAAGTCTGGGTTCAAATCCACTATATTTGCAATTAAACTCCAGGTTTAAGAGTGCCTGGTATTTCAAATGTTTAATAACTAAATAGATTTTTTTAAAAAAAGTGAAATTTATTGTATGATCCAATGAAATTAGACTTAAAAAAAGACTTGTTACATCTTTTGTTGGACTACAGCTTTATAATAAGCAAATGTGGATAATAACTTTATTTTAACATTACATGTAAAACCTCTAATAATCCATTCTTATGCACATGAATGCAGTACTATTTATAATCTTTTATTACATTAGCAGTTCAAATGGTCCATAATCATAACAAAATATGATGGAGATTATGACTAGGTGCAAACTGTTAATGAAATAAAAGTTTATAAAAAAATTATATTCAAGTGCATAGAGTTTTTAAAAGTAATTAGCAAAATAAAAAGATGGGGGGTGGAGAATTTAGATGTGAATTTGTAAGATAATTGACAAGTTGGAAAAATAAGATCACAAACATAAAAAAGTTACAAAGTTAAATGAAAAAGATTTTTTGAAAATATTATGTAGAGAAAAAAAAATCTGTAATGGCAATTTACTTAAAAGAACAAAGAAATTATGAAAGACATGTTGGAAGATATTGAAGAAAATATAGGTAAAAAATAATAGAAGTAAAAAATGATTGATGATTTTAAAATGGGAAATAATTATGGAGATTCGAAAAGTAAAACAAGACTGACTGGTTTGTGGGATCTGTTCTTTGGAAGATAACAAATAATAATATGCAAATGACAATTATAGATTTGCATACATTAACATTAACAAGAAATTCATCTATGCATTCTTAGTTTGAGAATAGATTCACTTTCATGCAAACTAATATTCTAATACATTATTGTTATACACGATACATTGTATGAAATAGATATACTATAAACATAGTGCCTACACATACATGGTTTTGACACATGGCATGAAGAACTTAAATGTAAAATAAAAAATTATCATTCACTTATATAAAGAATATTATAGATATATCTATGGGTAAATGAAATGTAATTTCTAACAGAATAAATGATTAATAACCATTTAGTATTTATTTATTTAAAGATTATAGTTTTCACTTATAAAGTAACATTGTGTAATATATACCAGCAAAAATATAAAAGCATGTGGAATTTGAGCAATTATATGAGATTTGGCTTAATTTAAGAGATGATGTTGGAGAAAACATCTTGGCAGACAATTGGGTTATTTTCAGTGTCTACCATTAATAATTACTAATATACATATAATTTTTGAATTCCTCTGTTAAATATTTTTTAAAATGTGGCTGGTTTTATATATATCATGAAAAATTTCATGTACAATAAATAAATTAATTATTTCAAAAAATTCATGGATAAACACAATAATATGGAGGTGATATTAGTTAGATTTTCATTAAACCAAATTGAGAAAATATGCATAAATATTTCCATCAGTTACAATCTTTAATCAAAATTCCAGTCAAAATTTAATTGAGAAAGAATTTAGATTTACTAATTGTAGATTGATCTGTTATATTTATTACTGTAGGTTTAATAATAAAGTACTGTACAATAATTAAACAAACAAAAATAATTTTTATTTTCTCATAAATAATTTTTAACATTTGATTTTAACAATGATTACAATTAAAATCATTACAATGTCGAAATGATTTAATTTTGTTAACCTGTATAGACATTGTTGGAATAAAAGTATATTACAATGAGAAAATTAATGTGAACCAACCATGCATTAGCATGTAGTCAATAGTAATAGCATTATTTGTTCTAGAAAGAAGAAAGGCACATATAAGGAGTGCATAACTTCATGATCACCATTTCTTATGCTTGTTCATAACTGTTATTAAAACGGGCAAAACTCTCCGTACAATAGCTCACTGACGAAAGCCAAAAGCTAGAAACTAGTCTGTGGATATTGGATGAATAGGCACTAGATAGGGATTTTATGCACAAGCCTTCTGGCATCCATTGATTAATCTGGTTGGCACTGAGTGGCACTACTGTATGGAGAGTTTGCCTGTTTTGAGTACATAACTTTTTGGAAGAAGGAAGCATTGATGGAGTATAAAATTTGAAATAAATGCAAAAACTTGAAAAATATTAAATGAAACAGTTGAAATCTTCTCCAATATATAATGTCTAAAATGTGCAATAAAATATTGTTCTCTCACCCAAATTATCAACTAATGACAGGAACCCCTTCTAATACATTTATTTCTTTTAATTTACATAAATAAATAAAAAATTGTCTATGCTGTTTTAGTTTTCAAGTTTTAAATTATGTAATTTATTAACAAATAAAATATGAAACTTTATATAAGGTGAATCATTTCATTATTTGATTGAGAAATGAATATAGATAGAAAACAAATAAAATTATGTACAGTGAATTGATGATACTTTAAAAAGGTTGAATTAACTACTAAACATTACATAAATTGTATATACATGTATTCCCACAATATAACAATAATAAAATAATTTTTACTTTTTGTTCTATTTTGAATTGACTTGTCTATATAATACAATTTACACCTTCATAAAACATTTTACAATGTGGTCTAATAAAATAAAAATTATTCCTTTATATTTGCTTACAGGTTTCACCTGCCAAGCTGTTTTCACTAGAGCTACAATATTAAATATATATGACCATACAATTAGTACTCATCTCTTCATATTTACAGTATATCCTTGTGTGCTAGTGGAGACAGTTTATTACATTTTAAATAGAATTACAATCTGAGATTGCACTAGTGAAATTCATTGCTTATTATGTAGACTATATATATATATTTTATTACATTATGACTTTTAAACTGTTTATTAATTTATCACTTTAATTATTCCATTATAGTTTAATCATGCATTAATTAATTATAATTATACATTTCTCCTTTTTCAAAATCTGTAATTTTTTTTATATAGTCTTAACAACTTTAAATAAAAATTTTCTTATTTGATATGATATGGTTACTCCTTTATCAAAATCAGGAATCTCTCAATCACTATGCCAAGAAAAACCTGTTATTTTCTCTTTCCATTCCCCACCCTAAGATTTTCTCCATATTTTTTTCTATCCTGCTCCATCCCATTTCTACATCATCTTTGTCCATTTCATGGTTTTTATATCTAGATCCCCCTTATCTTTTTCCAAACACAGTATTTTTTTACTTCCTCCTTCTATAAGCATTTTTTATAAATGTTACTTTAATTTTCATCTACATATTTACTTAATTAATAGAGTATTTTTTATAAAATTAATGTTTCCAAACCCAATTCTTAATTTAAAGATGATCTTATACTTTTAATTATGATAGCTTCTTCAAATTTTTCTATCCCTTCTATTGCTAGTATAATCATTTTTATACTATCTTTATCAAAATCTTTTATCATATTTGTGTTAGATTGTGTATACATTGAATTCTTAATAAAGATTTCAACACAATTGAAATGAAACAATTATATAAAAAGTAAATATTTCCTTTGTTATTGAATCGGCTTTTGCCCTATATTATGAACAAATTTATGTTTGACCATTGTTAAGGATATTGAATTCTTTATTTCACCTACATAATTACTTCTGATAATATTTACTTGATATATTTTACATTCAATTTTATATATTTCATTATAAAATTTTTTATATTTTCAATATATTTATTGTTCTTTCTTTTTTTATTTATTACTTTAAATTTTATTACATAGTTATTTTATTAATCTTATTTATAGTTTTTTTTTTTTTTTACAATATTATCATAATTAAAGTGATAAAAATAAATTAAATTACTAAAAGATTTAAGTCATATAAATGTAGAATAATATATATATTAAAAATATAAAACAATTTATATAAAAAAAATCAGTCAAAAATAAGAATAAAAGGTTAATTTTTATAAAGTTATTAAAAATGTATTAACATTATATAGTTACCGAGTTCATTAAAAATATCAATCCACTGCAGGATGAAGGTCTCTCCAAATTCGATCCATTTTCTCCAATCTCTAGCCTCTCTTCTTCAAATCACCCCTACACACTTTTTGGTACTTTTATTTCACCCATCCATCTCACACATAGTCTCTTTCAAGGTCTTTTACAATCACTTGAAATCCAATTTAAGATTTCAATTGTCCATCAATGTATGTATGTGTAGAGTACTAATTGTAAGATCATAAATATTTGAATATTATAGCCGTGATGAAGACTGTTGGGCAGTTGAAACCATAAGCAAATATAAAGGAATAAATTTTATCTTATTAGATTGCATTGTAAAGTGATTACTAAAGATATAAATGAAACTATAATTATAAAATAATTTGATACAAATTTTCAATATATGATATATAAATAAGCATTTATTTTTATAGCGCTGTGCTTTATAAATTGTAATACATTAAAGATCAGCCTTTTCAAGCTATTGTGCATGCGCTTTTTATGAGTGTTAATAATAAATGGTGAAAGTATTCATTTATTATTAACACTCATAAAAAGCGCATGCCCAATAGCTTGAAAAGGCTGATCTTTAATGTATTACAATATATGATATACATTCAAATATCAGCCTTTTAAGCTAATTGTGCATACACTTTGCGAGTGTTAATAATAAATGAATAAACCATTAAATCCAACACATCTTTACACTTTATTCAGATGTAATTTCCAGTGATTCACTAATTTTCTTTGGAATTCTGATAACTTTTTATTTAGAGGAAGTTTTTTTGATTTTCATGATAAATGCATAAGAATCACAAGACTGTAATGATGACTAAAATGGTTGTTTTCATGATTATCCCAGTCAATTTTGGTGCTGGATTTATAATCACACAACCTACAACAAAATGCATTGTTATTAATATGGCTTTTTTCTTTTGTATGTTTTTTTTTATGACTCGTCAAAATGTTTTGATGAAAAGTTTTGTAATCACATAAATTACAATGCAAAGATATTTGTTGCATATGAACTTTTCCGTGCTTTATTAAAGAAGATTTTCGAGAAGTATTGAATTTACACACAGAACAATGAAAAAGTTTTTCACCTGTATGAATTCTTTGATGTCTTATAAAATTGTTTTTATAACAAGTTTTATACTCACATATGGAGCAGGAATATAAATGCACTCCTGTATGGAAACTTTCATGTTTTTTCAAATTAACTTTATGAGAACTCTTGAATTTACACCAATTGCAATAGTAAGATTTTACTCCGGTGTGAAGAAGTTCATGTGCTTTTAAGTAACTCTTATAAGAGGTCTTGAACTCACACAAAGTGCAATAATAAGGTTTCTCTCCTGTATGTTTACATTCATGTATTTTTAAATGTTGTTTATACAAAGTTTTGTATTTGCAAAATTTGCACTGATAAGGTTTTACTCCTGTATGAATTCGTTCATGTAATTTTAGACTACTTTTGTAAGATGTTGTGAATAAACACAAAGTGCAATGAAAAGGGTTTTTTGTGGTACAATTTTTTTCATGCATCATTAAAATTATTTAGAAATTACTGCTTTCATTCTTGAGTAAGAAATCACACTATTAGAAGTAGTTTGCATAAAGTTTTGTAACATATTTTACAATAGACATATATCTAGTGCAATAAATTTTTTCTATACTACTGATTTTTCCATGCTAATTTAGAAAATTGATAATATTACAAATTACAGCTGCTTTAGAATGTTAATATAATAATAATAAAGTTTTTTTTTTCTATCTCTTTCTTATATTTTTAACGTTTATTGCTGTAATTCTGTACATAAGAATATTTTAACAATTTTTCAGGAGAGCAATTTACATCAAAACATTATTAAAAATGGGTTACCTGCGTGAATTTATGTCATTTCATTTGTTTTCTAATCAATGACTTTATAATTTCCAATATTGTATTTTGTTATTCATGTTCAAGATTATTATTTTTCACTATCTTTGTAGCCATGAAAGCTGTAAATACAGTCACTTTATTGGACTTTCAGAAAGCAGAACCTATCCTGATAAGGATCTTATCTTCTTTTAACAAATTATATTCCACCAAAAATTTTAAGTTTATAATAATTTACTTCTAATTTTATTGAATATATAATGCAAAAAGTAAAATAATTTGAGAACCATAATTTTACATTATAATAATCTGTTGCAAAATAGCATTGTACTGTTTAGAACAGTGATGGTGCCAGAGAGTTAAAAGTTCTATCAAACACTCAACCTAACAGTCTTATTGTTCAAACATCACACGATTGTTCAAGCCACTACCCAATTGATTATTAGTGGTAGAATTTTCTAATAAAACCTATTTTATTACCTTCATAATTGAAGAGTCCTGTCTTTAACAGAAATAAATATTGGCTAAGAAAGTATTTCAAAAGCTAAGTCTCTGCACTGTTATTTACTTTAACAAAAAAACAAACAAAACAACTCAATTTATTAGTTGTAATACTTTCTCAATAATTTAAATATCATTACCATGTGACATAAAAGCAAAGTTTGTAATTTGGGATTTTTTAAAAACTCTTTAAGATGTCCTTAATCAATTATGTTTACATTAAATTCCAACATATCTCAGAATATAAAAACTTCTGCTCATAGAAGCAATATTATCACAGTTAACATCCTTACAGATAATTTGATTATTTTTTAGTTTCATCTATTGTAGATAAATAACACAAACAGTTTTATAATAACGTTAAAGGAATTCCATAAAATACATCTTTTAAATAATTTATTTTTTTATAAATATAGAATCATTTAAAAGAAATCCCAGTAGTTTTCTGAATAATAATTAACATTTGAAACATGACTACTGATAAACAAAATTAATAAGCGATTGTCATAAGTTAATTACAGTTCATCAAAATAAGTCTATATCTGTATCCACTATTAGGCTTTGTTTTACATCTAAGAGTGCTCTTTTGATCCTGTGAAGAACTGGAATTCTTTTGCAACTATCATTTGAAAACAATACCTTACTAGTTAGGCTGTCCACACTGAGTTCTGAGATTTTGCAATTAGTAGGCTTCTAGAAATACCTGATGCAAATTATTTTGAATCAATTCTTTACTTGGTATCCTTTTGGTTCCAAAAGAAAAATTCACTGTGATGTATGTGCAGTCTTCAACTTATCACTAGGACTTTTAAAATCCTTCTTCTTTACATTTGATATTGGAAATAGTAACCTAGAAAAAGAAAAAAAAAATCGATATTAAAATACAAAGAATTCCAATAAAAATAAACAACACAACTCAATTTTATATCATTAATTGTTAAACTTCTCTAACAAATTCTCTAGAAATGAGAACTATATATTGATGATTAGTAAGCAATTAATGCCTACATCCTGCCCTTTGGGCTAAGATTGATAGACTAGAGAGGTAAAGCTCAGTTAATAACTTCCGATGCTCAAATGTCACATGACTTCCCAGAAACTATCACTGAATTATTTTCTTTCTGATTGAAACCAATGATAGAATGATAAGCTCCAAAGCTGAATGTTCCTGGATTAAATTTCAACCTGTCAAGTCTGGTGTTCAAATGTCAAATGATCTCCAAGGTAACTGACATAATTTTTTTTTTCGTGTGTGATAAAAGCTGGTGGATTAAAGAGCTAAAGGTTCTTGGATCAAACCTCAATCTATCATTTTTGATTGGATGTCACATGACCTACTAAGTAATTAACCATTCAATTATCCACTGTGATTAAATGCAGTTGTAAAGCGATAGACTTGAAAACTAAAAATTTCTGAATCAAAGCTCAACTTATTGCTTTTGAAGGTTGAATATCATATGACCTCACAAGTAACTAATCAGTTAATTATTCAGTGTGATTGAATGCAATGATAGAGTAATAGAATAAAGAGTTAAAAATTTTTTGAACTGAAGCTCAATTTGTCACTTCTGGTGTTTTAATGACACAATTAAAAATCCCTGAAGTATAATTCTGTCACTTCCATCACTAGAATATCAAGCAACTTCTGAAATGACAAACCATTCTTATTATTACTAGCTCTTATACCTCCGCTTTAATAAATAAACATTACAAATACTACTCAAATCCAATTAAATCATTTCTAATTTAAGCCAATAAACATCACATGATCACCATTTCTAATTTACATAAACTTTTTATTTGGGAACAAATTTAAGTTTATATATATATAAAACCGCTAAAAAAAAAAAAAAAAAAATAGCTTTATTGCTTGGGGGTTCATAAGAAGTTATAAATGCCAGAATTTTGAGAAACTAAAAGTGATCCCAGAACTTTACATTTCAGTCTGATACTCTACCATTCAAGCACATAGGGTTACACAACCACTAACTTCTAATATTCTTTTTACATGCAAAATATAAAATACATTAAATCATGAATTGTTACATTTATGAAAGGTACTACTTGTTGTACTAAGATTATAGCTGTTGCTTTTCATATATCAATAATAAGTCCATGTATTTACGTACCGTCTTTATGGATTCTTTGTTTAGACAGCTAACTACAAACAAACTCATAAAGAAATCTGTAGAAACAAATTGAAAAATAGATTTACTAATGACTTTGTCACATCCTTTAATTTTGCCATTTTATGCACAGATTTAATAATCATTAACTAATTGTATTCAAACCACTACATAAAACTAAGACTGTTAAATTCCATATTAGCACAGTGGTCATGGCTAGTCCTGAATCTAATTAAGACTCCAGTAATTTCTGGAAAATCAAATCTGACAGTTTTTATTGTTGGATTTACAAAAACATTATTCTTAAGCCATAATTCTTTAGTTCTTGGGATTCTTAGTGAGCATTTGAGGCATGTCTTGGATAATGAAACTTTGTATTGGCTTAATGGTAGCTTGCTTCTGATATCTGAATAAATTTTGAAAGGAATTTGAATCTGCCAGTAATATTTCTCATAATATTCAATTGCATATCCAAATACTTTCATCCAACAAGAGAACATTATGTGCTTACTAAATTTATATTTTCTATTATCAATATAAATATAATTTATTTTGGATGTTATTTTTTATTATTGGTATTCATTGTCTATAAATAATTCCAGTTAATTCTATTTCTCTTTTATATACGGAAAAAGTTTGTGTGGCTTGATTTATCAATAATTACAATATTTCATATGGCTCGACCCTAGCTACATTGGCTAGCTAGCCAATATGTATCAGTAAATATCTCAGTATTCTAGTTGGAAAATAAAGACCTCAAGAAAATCTAAATTGATCACATGTAATTATCCAAAAATGAAAACATATTTGTAACACAAAATAAAATCCTGGAACTAATTTCCTGTATCACTAAATACATCATAATAAACCAGAAGCATTATATATCAATGATGGAGGTTCCTATCTTTGCACATTTAAAAAACTATATATCTATGTTCAGAATACCTCCGATATTTAAGTTTGTCAAGACTAATGAGGTAACTAAATATAGTAAAAATAAATAATATTTGGAAAGGGGGTTCAGAAATGATCATTTTCAAAAATATTTGTAACACTTATTTTAATCATTCCACAAGGGCAAAAATGTACATTTTACATTATTGTTTAATTCTTTAATCTTTAACCTCTGGAGTCTATTACTCTACCGTTGCATTCAATCACAAGGGAATAAGTGACAGGTTAGTTACTTGCAAGATCATGTGATATTCAAACTTTAAAAGCAATAGGTTGAGCTTTGGTCCGGATATCTTTAGCTTTAATTAAACGGAACGTTTACAACAGACTTCAACATATTACGATGTCAATTTTATGTAACAGGATATGGGTTCTTTCCGAATCTAGAATAATGAACTATAATATTATCATTTTGTTTAGTTTATAAAAAAGCATGGATTTGTACAAAAACGTTATGATATTAAACTTTCAATACATGTTAAGTATAGATAATACATTTTATAATCAATAATGCGATGGCGTCAAATTAATCTATTTTGTATACTGTAGTAGTTTTATAACGTAATATTAGTCTGGTTCTTAGAACAACATTAACGATTAATATGAACTAAATTTACAAAAGCAAAAGTTAAATACTTGCCATATAATGTAAATAACAGAAAGTTAAGAGTTCTGTTTTCGCCATCAGTAATTTTGGTAGCGCCATCTGTCAGATTTTTTTAAAAAATCTTTTTATTTTTGAGATTCATGATGCAAATTATTAATAACAAATATAAAAACAATTGTTATATTTAAATGTATAAAATATTAGTTTTTAATAAAATAAAATGTAGAACTGAAAAAAATAGAGGGGAAAGGTTTTCAAAAATATTTATAACTTGTTTTTTTTTTAATCATTTCCTAGACGAGAAAGGAATTCTGACTGTAAAAAGGTTGCTATTGCGTCTCACTAATAAAAGTTTTAAAAAGACGTCGTCATTTTTTATTTTATAATAAATCAAGAAATTGTTGAAAGCTTGAATTATTTTTTTAACTTCATAGAAAATAATTCATAAGTTTTTCATGTTGGGACACAAAATTATCAATTTCTCGATCGAAAATTGAATTCGTTGTCATACTTAAAATTGTTTTTATTATTTAGAATAATTTTATTAATTCTAGATATTTAAGGTTTTTTCATTATTTTACTTAATTTTTAAGGAAAAATAAAATAATTTCTTCAAGATAAAAAAGTAGGATAATAAAAAAAAAAAGTCAATCATTTTCTGAAATATTTATAATAAAGTTTTTATTTAATAATTTCATTGGTGACAAAATTTTTGCGAGATCTTCTTCTGCACCACTAATAAATCTTTTTAAAAGATTTTAACTGTCATACTGCATCGAAAATAGGTCAATAACGTTTTCTATAGTGGAACTACTGCCCCAAAAATCATTAAATTATCCAATGTTAATATATTAAATATTTCATTGCGTAACTGTAAAAATACAGCATCGACAATTAATTAGAAAAACCTATGTTAAAGTTAATTTATCCTATAAAACGCATTATAAAAATAGATGGCGCTAGAAGAGTGTAAAAGATGTTAATATTACATGAGAAAAATATTTTAAAAAAAATTGGCTAAAATAGATAATTATAGAGAGAGTAAAATTATTGAAGGATATTAATAAAAGTAGAAGAGATGAGAGTAAAACAATTTTCAAATATATTAAAAGGAATGTAGGGGAGGCAGATATAGTATTACTAGATGATGAGGAAAATTAGTGTAGCTCTAGAGAATTGGGTGTCGTACATGGGAACTAAAAAATTCAATTCAGTCTATATGAATGGACATGGTAAGCAGATATTACAATAATAATTATTATGAGGTCTTGGACTGATTATATATTAACTTATACTATTTAAGCAATATATGAGTCTTACTGCAGTTATACATCATGTTACAGAATACATATTTTAATCTAAGAGAGAGTAGATTTATTGCCAAAATATTAAATCACACCTTATAAATTGTATTGAAAAATAAAGACAATATACTTTTCATCAAAATGATTTGGCTCCGAGTCATTTTTATACTTTTCAGATAATCCAATTCAAAAAGTTACACCTTAGCTAGACCTGCAATGTATTATATTGAAATAAAGGTTGATTGATGACTTTAAAGATAACTATGAATTATTAAAAATGTAGTTAATAAAGTGATTGGAAATGTTTTGAGATATTATTTAGCACCCCATTTTATGAGGTCGATAATGATTTTTAATTAAATGTTATTTAAATTAGAATGTTATTCAAAAAAATTTAATTAAGTTTAGTAAACTTTAATGTTAAATCTTCTGCTTGAAGATAGTTTGCAGATAAGTTATTATTAACATGCAGTGACATTTGTTTGTAATCAGAGATAATTTAACATCCTTTTCATTTATTTAAACACCTTGATTTCAGGGCTACAAAATAAGTTTTAATAAACTTTTCTAACATTAAAATAACATAATACAGTATTAAACAGTCTCCATACAGTAGTGCATAAGAGATGGTGATCATGTGATAATACAGTATTGTAATAAAAGATGAGTGAGGATTATAATCAGGCAACACGATCAAATTTAAATAAATAAAAAACTAGCAATATATATATATTAGTTAGTCTCCAGAAAAAAAATAGAATAGTTTATCATTGGGCTAGTCATGTGATATTCAGATCCAGAAGTTACAGAGATTTCTTTCAATTTAGCTCTTGAATACAACCCTTTGCCACTATACAAAACTGTATAGCTAAAAAAATGCCCAATTGAAAATACAATAATAGGGAACTTATACTAATAATAAACTGCCATTTATATGGACATTTCAACTTCAAAGGAGACTAAGAAAAACCCAACTCTAGTCACGAGTTCTGCGATAACTATAGAAATCAATGTGTGAACCATAAATACATTTACATATAGAACATATCAGTCCAATTTTCTATTTACTTGATATTTCTTCAGCAGAAAACTTTTTTGAAACTTTTCAACACTGTCTAATTGTAGTTCTCTAATGAATTCTATTCTTTTCCATATCTCATGAATGGAAACAATCGATATGGTACTTCTTTAGAATGTCTTTGAGGTAATCTTATAGCAGATAAGGTTTAAAACTGCTCAAGTTCACCATAAAACACCCTTTTAAGAAGACTTGCATTATTCATTTATTTTACATCACCGATCTAACAATAGATGCTATAGTATTACACCCAGCAAGTTAAGAACATATTGATTAGATTTATGATTAAGTCAATGTATTTTTAAAATTTTACAGAGCACTTAAAATGAAATTTTTCTAGTGTTTTTTTATATTCCCAATACTTGTCCAAATCTCATTCTATATAATAAATTATGTAAAATAACAGCTCTTTATAGTTAATAAAACAGGCAAAACTCTCCATATAGCAGTGCCACTCAGTGCCAGCCAGAGTAATCAATGGATTCCAGAAGGCTTGTGCATAAAATCCCCATCTAGTGCCTACTCATCCAATATTCCCAGACTAGTTTCTGGCTTGTGGCCTTCGTCAGTGAGGAGCCTTGGATCTGAGAGCACTGCACCTAGATCTTAGCCTTCTGGCATCCATTGATTACTCTGGTTGGCACTGAGTGGCACTACTGTATGGAGAGTTTTGCCTGTTTTAATAACAGTTATGTGCTAGCTTAAGAAATAGTGATCATGTGATGTTTAGTGGTCTTTATAGTTAGCTTAGTTGCAGTAATTATTTCTTTGTAATAAAATAGTTTATCTTTTAACTTGTTAAAAGCAGAAACAACTCAATAGATTTATTTGGTTTCTAAACTTCTACCATCTTTCTACTTATAAAACTATCAAGATATTTGTACTTGATTACATTCTTAAGTTCATGACCACCCAAGTTAAAAGTCGTAAAGGATTTTTCTTTTGTCATCGGCTGATATAGAATTTTTTGAATGTTAATTAATAAACAAAGAATCTTTATATGTTGTATTCAATAATTTAATAATTTTGTAAATTATTTTTTGAACTGGCAAAAATAACAAACATTAACATACTATAAATTCAGAATCTAAGACATTCTTGTTTTTTTCTTTTAAACAATTCACATTAAAAATTCTGTCATTATACTGTATTGTATTTTGATCACTGTTTAATTAAACATCCAGAAAAAGTACATGTCTTTGTTTAATACTAATTATAATTTCAAATATTTCAGATTTTCCACTCATGGTAATATTACTTCCTCTCATTCCATTGTGTAGAATTTGTATAATATAAATTTTGAATGGACAATCGACTCATTTAAAACAATGTCTATCCTAATAACCAATCAAATGCCTTGACCAAATCAATAAAAACAATAGGTAAATTGCTCCTTTATTGTTATTGCTTTTCTTGCATTTGCTTGACAAAAAGCCATACCTATAGAGCATCTAACTTCTCTAAAGCCACATTCAATCTGGTAACAATTCATCTACAAATGAAAATAATCTATTCAATAAAATTCTTGAAAATGCCTTTGTTGTAATCAATAACTATGATATTCCATAATAACTACTACAATCTCATCTATTACCTTTCTTTAAAAACATTGAATAATATAAATATCCTAAAAATCATGTGACACAACTTCATGGATTCTTATATTTTTAAAAATTTCCAATATTTTTGAAATAAATATATCACCACTATATTTTAACACATCTCCAGGTGTTTAACCAAGATTGCAGATTTTCCATTTTTAAACTTTACTAAACTCACTATCTTTATTCAAATTTAAAAGAGTAGATAAAATGCATAATAAATGACCACACTGCCTACTGGAAATGGTGGGTGTTGAGATAGATTCTATAAGTAATAAAAAAAATGAATGTTGGAATTGAGCTATTGACAGATCATGCCAACATATTTGAAAATAGATACAGATTATAATTGTAATCATCAAAAGAACCAATAATAAAAGTAAATTAGTTAAAAATATCAATCTCAAATATGGTGGTATTAGCACCATAGAAGAAAAAAACAAGGTTATAGAACTAGATGACAAAAATGGTAATAAGGTTAAGGAATACATGCTAATGAATAATAAGGAGTAGAAGCCAAATTTTTGAAAAGCAATTGAAAAAGATCCAATATATAAAAAAATCAATACATCCAAGTAATTATGACGAGAAAATGCTAAACATAGCTCTACATGGAACATCTTTAACAGAAAACTGACTAGTAATCCACCCATTTCTAAAATGAGCACAAAAAATAAATTATCTTCAAATTAATGCAAACATGTTTGCAAAACTATACAAACTATTATTAGCATGATGCATAATATTTCATGGAAGAAATCATAAACATATTAAAACAGATTCCTTTGCCATGTCTTGAGCATCTCTAAAGATCAGACAGTGATCATAAATTTCACAGCACACAAGGAACAGATACACAATACTCCACTAACATTTTAGAAGATTGTGTATCCATACCTTTTCACCTGCCAAGAATTTAATAAAATTTTGATTTCTCTTTCTTTTATTAGCAGTGGATAATAGTTTAGTTAAGTGAGTGCAGAAAGAGTGATACTTGAGTAATTTTGCCAGCAACTTAGTTGTCACAGTGCTAGACATTAAATGCTGATGGTACATTGTTTCCTCTAAAGCTTGCAACATACTTATCATTTTCATTTTTTTCAACATGTTTTAAATGTTGTATAGCTTTCTTGGCAATTTCATTACTTTCAGGATGGTATGGTGAAACGAAGACATGTTTAATTGTTTTATTTTTCAAATACCCTTTAAACTTTTGCGATATGAAAACTGTACCATTATCTGTAACTATAAATTCTGGTAATTCATGCATAGTAAATATTTACTATGCATCATATAAGTGAGGACCATTGGTCAATTTAATAGGTTTGCAATACCATTTCTCAGATCTATATATTGCTTTCAACACACCAAAAGGAATCTAGAATAACCAAGATCAACAAATGTTTGTATCTTCTTTGTAGTTTTATTCGTTCAAGCCTTTTTAATCCGTATCAATCATTGAACTTTACTTTCAGATCTTTGTTATGAAATTTTACATTTAATCTATTATTCTGATAAATGTGCCATGTTTCCTTTTAATCAAATGACTAATAATAAGGTCATTGTCAGAAAACCATTCATGATTTTTAAGATTTATTTATATCCATAACCTACTCTTTGAAGAGAATTTCATGCTTCAGTAAAATGACAATCCTGAAGATCCAAATTAGCACTGTTAGTATTTAATGGCTGCTGAAATTAGGTTTGTATAATTGATTCTTCTAAAGAATAAACATCAGTTTTCTAATGAATATGATTGAAAAAATTGGGAGAATATACTCCTACAATCGGCACTTTTAAGTATCTGCATAATGTGAAATTGTCTTGTATTCTGATTCCTAAGTACAATATAATTTATTAAGTTACATTGTTTTGAGTATGGTTGCATCCATATTCATTTATATGGATTGTTCCCCTAAACAATCCATATGTTGTGCGTAAATTAAGCAATCTCAAACTATTTGAATTTACAACTATAATACCATAATTTTCAATAACGTTTGCCCAAATACTCTATTGTTTGTTCAAAGATATGCATTGTAGTCTTTAAAAAGAAAAAAAAAAGATCTATTAATGATGTTGCTGTAACAATGCCATCCAATAAGAAATAAAAGCTCTTTTTTTCTAAAATCTCAGAATCTAAGATTGCAGCATAGACATTAATAAAATGAGGATAAATATCATATTGAGATGAAGAATTCCAACAATAGAAAATACTAAATTAGACTTCATAGCAAATCCAACTACATGCATTATTTTTGCCCTGACTGATCTGCATTTCCAAGTAAACTTTTATCTCATTCATCTGTTCTATTAAATTTCATTCTTTTGGGAGACAAGTTTCAGTAAGAGCAGCTATATCAATTTTAATCTTGACAGTATTCTTAATCATTACTGCAAAGCATCCATCCTGGTCTTGAAGAGTTTGTATAGAGTAAACTTCATACATTTCTTGTATCTATATTTAGAAAAAAATAGATTTGTAACACTTATCTATAATACTATTATTACCTCCTGCTTTACCACCACTACTGATGTTTTTATTACTATTATTATTTCTTTAACTGAAATGAATAATCTATCCAGCATAACAATCTAATCTAACTGTGAGAGACAGAACATTCATAGATATTTTCTAGGCCTTTGCACTTCTGCAGTAGGCAGGAAGATCTCTAAATAGGGTTGCCTAAAAACACAATATTTGGTAAGCTAAATTCCTTTCTCACTCAAAAGCAGTTTTAAACTGCCTTATTAGTGATTGTGTTGCCTACAGAAAAAATAACAAGGACTGCCATCCTATTAAACTTATTCCCATTATTGCTTTCTTAATTCTCAAGGACTTGAGCTAAAAAGAGAGGGAGGTTGGAGTCAGAAATGCTGTGCAAGTAGTTAATGAATGGAAATGTTGTTGTGCATATACACAATTTCATTATTACAGTTAATATAAAGAAACGTTCAATGGCATGAGAGATTGGCCTTACAATAATTTAAGTGACTGAAGAAGGGAAAGTGACAGAAAAGATTGTTCTTGGTAAGTCACTATTTGTTTTTATAGTAGGTCTTTGTATCTCAAGACCATTTCACCATCTGACATTTGTGTAGCCCATTGATAGTTTGAGCAAAGCACCCAACATCAAATACATACAATACAGGGTTGAAGATATATGTAGCATTATTCATTTTAAAATGTTTAATGTAAATTAATATATTATTTTCTATTCATATGTACATGCGTAGTACCTAATCTACAGTATATATATAAATGACAGAGTATCAAAATATAGTTAAATATACATAATTGAATATCTATTAAGATATCCTAAATAATAAAAACAAATAGTTAATGTTAAGTATTTCTGCCTGCAAAGTGACTGGACAGTACTTCAAACAATAATGCCACTGAGTGCAAGCTATAGTAATGCCAGAAAATTGGTGCATTTAAATTTCTGTCAAGACCTACTCATCCAATATATACAGACTAGTTTCTACCTTAAGGTTGTCATCAGAGTTGCTGAGAGCAATGCACATAGATCTTGAGATTTAATGTATTCCTCCAGCAACTATCTTTTATTTATTTAGTCAACTACAAAGCAATAAGCCCAAACTGAAAACACAATAATGTTTTCAGCCCAAGTTAATTTGTTTGTATAGTCATATAGATTTATACTCAGTTCAGAATCTATATCTTTTGGTATCTTTGATTTTTTATTGGTTTAACCATTACATGATCACCATTTTAAAATAGCAGTTTTCCACACAACAGCTTTGGTACAAAATGTAGTAATCAGTAGATTGCAGAAGAGTTATGCATTTAAATCTGTATTTAGTGCCTGCTCATCCAATATGCCTTCCTCTCCAGACAAGTGCCTGGCTTATGTCTGTTATTAGTAAAGAGCCTTTGCTCTGAAAGCAGTACACCTAGACTTTAGAATCTAATGCAATCCTCCATCAACTATCCTTTACCTATTCAATTAACCCTAAAGTAACCAGCCCAAACCAAAAACACAATAATGTTTTCAATCCAAGCTAATTTACTTGTAACAATGACATCAGAATGTATAGATACTGGACTGCATTCAGATCTGTATGAATATGCAAGCAAATTAGCTTGGATTGAAAAGGTTTCAATTTCAGCTCATTGCTTTATAATTGACTAAATAAGTAAGTTCTAGAGGCATTGCTTATAATTTCAAGGCTTCTCATTGATGACAGCCATGATCTAGAAACTAGTCTGGGAATATTGGATGAGTAGATGCTAAATGGAGATGTAAATACCCAAGCTTTCTGGCATCTATGGATGGCTATAGCTTGCACAAAATGACACTATTTTAAGGAGGAATTGCTATTATCTTAATAGCTTGTGCAAATAAAAGAAATGGTGGGCATGTGATATTTTAATATGTTAATATCAATCATGATCAAAATGTTTAATAACAATGGTTATAAAAAACCAAAGACATAAAAATATACATATACTGAACAGGATTCAGATTTGTATGACTAAAAGGTATATTACTGGAGGGGTGCATTAGATCCTAAGATAAGTCCACACTGTTGAAAATACAAGCTAGTCTTGGCGAAAATGTGTAAGTAGGTGCTAGATAGGGATTTAAATGCACAAAATTTCTGGCATATACTGATTACTATATCTTGCACTAGGTGATACTATTATACAGAGAGAGAGTTGCAAGTAATGAAATGGAGATAGTTAGGCAAAGATTATGTAAGATATAGTAAGGAATAAAGGATATAGAAGTAAAATTAAAAGCATTAGACATGAAGTGTGAGAAAATCAAGGAATTAATGAATAGAAATGATAAGACATAGATAAGGAAGTCCAGAAGGTGAAAAAAATATTATGAATGAAGTAGGAAAAGTAAACTATAAGATATTCTTGATAGAAGACTTACTAATCAAAGGATATGGAAATGTAATTGCAAGGGAAATTAGAAATTGGTATGTAAGAGTATGTTTTCCTAGAGCTAGAATTAGGAATGTCACAAATAAAGTAAAGACACGAGGGAATAGAGATGTTTATGTTACGGTAGGGACAAATAATTTGTCAGAGCCAAGAATTGATTAGTAATTTGAATAAGATTAAAGGAAGAGTAGGACTTGTTTGCATTATTATGAAGATTCAACAATAGGTATTTATTAGATAGAACATGTTCTATAAATGAGAGTTTGAAAAAATTATATGAGAGAAATAATGTTATGTTTGTCAATGTGTGTGATTTTTTTTATTAGTAAGAGAGAGTTATATAGTAAAGATGGATTGCACTTAGCAAAATAAAGAAGTGAAGCATTAGGGGGTTTGGTTTATGAAAAATATTATAGTTTGGGAAACTTAAAAAGAGGGATAGAGTTTTAAAATACAATGTTATCAAAAAGGTTAAGAATGGATGGGATATAAGAAGTAAACAAAGGATAACATAGCTAATTTGGATATAAATGTAGTGAGAAATTGATAAACAAGCTAATTACAAATGTAATAAAAAAAAGGGTCAAATGAATTTATAAAAAGGTTGTAAATGAATTTATAAAAAGGTTGTGCTATGTGTGTGTGTGTATTCACATATACATTCAATAATAATAACTCTATGTTTGTGTGTGTAACAACAGATACACGCAATAATAATGTAACTATTACAAATATTCAAGTATGTGCGTGTATGCTTATTAACAGATACACGCAATAATGTAACTATTACCAATATTCAAGTATGTGCGGGTACGCTTATTAACAGCTACACGCAATAATAATGTAACTATTACAAATATTCAAGTATGTGCATGTATGCTAAAAGCATTACAGTAGCAATTAAGGTTGGTCAGAGGTAACCAAACTGACCACCTTGTACCTCGTGTCATGGGATGACCAATGGAAATAGACTGTGTTACATCCAGGATGGCGGGAACAAACAAGGTCAGACTTGCGAGGTGAAGTTGAAGGATGGATGCGTTTTCCTGAGTGCATAAACACTACTTCACTTTCAGCTCATCTTGCGGAGAGGTCTACCTCCAAACGTACCAAGGTAGACCTAGGGACCATTGCATGTCGTATAGACTTTAATATTATTTATTGTAAGCATGCAGGCCTTTAAGACTAGAGTTGTATATTAATTTATTAGTCAGTTTTATCTGTGTAATAATTGTATTATGTATTGATCTTCGTATATGTATTTATGTATATAAACCTATTAACTCCACTACCATGTTCGTGTGTTTTACTATATAATTACTTGTTGCTGTTGAGTGTGATAACTCTCACTCGAACCTCGATCATATATATATCCAACTAGTACTGGATATTGCAGGTTGTAAGAAAGGAAGAAATTATTAAAGTTGGATATTTGAATATCAAAGGTGGTAGGAGACCAGAAAAGTGGCTGGAATTCAAAGCAGTTAGAATTGAAGGGCCTGAGTTATTAGCAGTAGTGGAAACACATCTAAGATAAGAAGATATATTGGAAGATTTGCTATGGCAGGGCATAAATATAAAAGAATAAGAAAAAAGGGGAATTAAAGTATTTGATAATGAAGAGAGAGTATATAATAGTGATCATAATTTCTTTGTAAAAGAATAAGTGAATAATGTAATGGAATATAGTAATAAAAGTAGAAAGGATAGTGAAAGATGTGGATGAAAAATAAATGAAGAATAAGTTAGAAGAATATAAAATAAAAGTAAATAAAATAATGGAAGAGTTTATTGGAGATGAATCCAAGGACTGGTGTGATAAATTAGAAAAAATGGCAAATAGGGTGCTAGGTGAGAATATTCAGAACAATAAAGTGATAGAAAAGTGAGAATTAGTAAAAGTGTTCTAACATTCCTGGTATAATTAGGGTTTCTTTATGAGTTAACTACTGGTACTCGGTGACCAAATTACGTTCGATCTATTAAATTTTTCGTTAGAAAATTTCAGTAAGATTTAATGAACGTAATTATTTTTCCTGGTCACCCAACACCCTTTTACTTAATTTAACTACCATAATAATGGGGATAAGTAGGCCAGCTTTTAATTTACTTGAAAAGACACCAGGATTCTGTATTAGAATCCACTGGCCAAACCCCTTTTATTTTTTTAGTTACGATGAAATTATTCGGAATATTCAGAGGATTGCATTTTCAGTACAGCATTGGCAACCTATTTAATCAAATTATAATAATTGCTAAGTTGTAATGAAATTAGAATAATCAATAACTGAATAACAATGTAAGTTGTATTTAAATTTATTAATACAAAACAAAATATTTAATATTATCAAGAGAAGAAAATATAAAAAGCAAACAGGAATTAAAACTAACTACTGCTAATATTTTATTTTAATTGTTATGGCTCATGGTGACAATTTATCACACTTAAGAGTCGAAGAAAAATGATCACTAGTATTGGAATTAATAGAGTTACTTACCGGTAAGTTTATTTGTTCACGTGTAGGATTTATAAAATTTACCATGCATGGATTTATCTTGGAAGGGAACCACTGTTCAATATTCTGGCAATGCATCAGTCTTTGTGGTTCACATTTAGTAGGAAATAGTTTCACTCAAGATAGTTTACGACATCAGGTCAAAAGCAACACCGGCAAAAGAACTTCTACTCTCCCATCTTAATACGATTCAACATATTCATAAGAGTAGTTTGGCACACTTTTCATAATTTCTCCACATTTATTTTTATTTTTCTCTGCAGGAACTAAGATCTAAGATGAAGAACCTTGATGTATGAGGTGTTTTTCTTTTTATAGTCCTGATTTTTTTTTTTATATCCTCTCTGTGCAACTCCCGTTGACACCTGTTAATGTATACCAATTTTAAAAGAATTTAGCCCACAAGATCTTTTTTTTTTTGTTCACCATTTTTAATTAGGGAAGGAATGCTGGGACTTTATTTTTTTTATTTTTACAAAAATTCAAAGTAGTTTCCCCTTTTGTTTTTTTATACTCTTTATATTTCTTGTCGAATTTTTTAGCATACCCAAAAATATCTACACCCACGTTGTTTAAACTAAACCGATCAGATATTTAAATAAATATTTTGTTTTTATTAGGAATTTATTAATTTAACTTCTAAATTGCCTATGCTACTTGTACTAGGATAAAATACAGTACAGTGTAAAAGAGAGAAAAAAGCATATAGAGAAGATAAATGTACTATTAGAAAATAAAAAAAGCGAAAAAGCTGTTAATATTAAATGGGAAAAATATTTTTTAAAAAAGAAGTTGGTTAAATAGAAATTATATAGAGAGAATGAAATTAAATAGTAAATTATTGAAGGATATTAATAAAAGTTGAAGAGATGGCAGTAAAATATTTTGGAAATATATTAATAAAAGGAATGCAGGGGCGAGAGAAATAGTATTAGAAAATGATGAGAAAAAAGAGTCACCTCTAGAGAAGAATTACAGACAATCTTAAATAAGTATGTAATGAATATAGAAAAGATTCTAGATGTGAAGGGTAGAGTGATAACAAACATAAAGGCATATAGTAATGGAAGTATTAGTTTTATAGAAAATGAATAAGGCAGAGAAGAAATTGAAAAATGGAAAGAAAAGAGGTTTAGATGGATGGGCAGCAGAGATGGTGATGAATTTGGGAAATAGGCAAAATTTAAATTTATTATCATGTTTTAATTAGATGGCACAGAAGACAAAATTTCCAGATAGCTGGAATAATACAAGAGTATGGCTATTATTTAAAGAAAGGAGTAAGGACCATAGAAAGTAAAAAAATTATAGACCAATAGCAGTAACATCATTGTTGTATAAAGTTTTTGCATATATGGTGGCTGGAAGGGTGGCAAACTGGATGGAAGAAAATAATATAGTGGGAGAAATGCAAGGAGATTTTCGATCAGATAGGCATATAGATAGTTTATTTGTAGTTACACAACTTACGGATACGAGTAGATATACATGTAAATAGTTATATATGGTTTTTATAGATGTAGAGAAGCCATATGATACAGTAAATAGAAATAGATTATGGGTAAGTTTAGTAAATTTGGAAATGAATGGAGCTTTAGTGGATCTGATTGAGGGATTGTATGTAAATAATTACTATACATATCAATTAGGAAATGTAGAATTAAAATTAAAAAATGGCGTAGGACTAAGGCAAGGATGCCCTATGTCACCTATTTTGTTTTTGTTATATTTGAGAGAAATGGAGGGAGCAATAGAAAGAGAAGGAAGAGGGGTAGAGATATCATTAATAGATGGCAAGGGAGTGTATATATTATCAGGTCTTTTATTTGCTGATGATATCTTCTTGTGCACAGAAAGTAGGTAAGATATGGAAGTTATACTGAAGACATGCACAAGGGTGGGTAAAGAGTTAGGGATTAAATTTAGTGAAATCAAAAATAATGATGACAAATGCTGGAGAAAGAGAAAAGAAAGAATTTTTATTGGGGATATAAAGTTAAATGTGGTAAATAGATATAACTATTTGGCAATTGTCTAAGTAATCAGAGACATTTCTTGGATGAATGGGAGAAAGAATTAATAAATGAAGTAAAGAAAAGAAAGGACTGATAAAGAAATTAACAGTGTTTTCATATTATAAATATGGAGCAACAATTGTATGGAAGAGAATGGCAGTAGCAGGGTTAACTTATGGTAATGATACATTATGCATTAGTAAAGGAGTGTTAGATTATTTCGAAAAAGTATAAAGATAAGTAGGAAGACATGCATTAAATGCAGATGTGTGAACAGCAAAGGAGGCAATTCAAGGAGAAATAGGATGGTCAAGTTTTTTTTATGAGCAATGCAAAAAGCAAAATGAAAATTTTCAGTAGATTGCAATTTATGGATAATAAGAGAATAGCCAAAATAATATTTAACTGAGTTACAAGTAAACGACAGGCAACAAGATGGATGAAAAAAGTAGTACAATATGCAGATTTGGATAAAGACTTTATGTCAATATACTTGTACAAAAGATGGGATGATTGTATTAGAAGAATTGTTGAATGTTATAATTGCAAAGAATGGTATAGAAGATAAATGCATTAATAAAAAATAGAGAGTTGGAGAAACTAGTATGGAGAGTAAAAAGTTTTTAAATATATACACAGAAGTAAACAGAATATTGGGTGTGAGTTAATTTATGGTAATAACAAAGAAAATAGTTTACCGTTTAAGGCTCGAATAGGAGCATTAGCAACAAGGGGATAAAGACATAAATGGAGGAATGTGGGTGATTTAATCTGCAAGTTATGTAAGAAAGGCATGGAAAATGTTAGGTATCGGTTAATTTCATGTAAATGCTTACAAGCAGAGAGACTGCACAGAAAGTGGGATCTTGGATTTTATGCTGGGTTAGAAAAAGATAAGGGAAATTTAGATATAAAGGCCATAGAGTAGAGAAAGATGATGTTGTGGAAATGGGATGGAGCAAGATAGGGAAGAATATGGGAAAAACATAGTGTGGCAAATGAAAAAGGAAGATAAGGTGGCTAACAGGTTTATCTGGGCATAATGGCTGAAAGATTCCCGAATCTGGTAAGGAGAAGCCATAGTGCATCACATCACAAGGAAAAGCTTGTGAATCATTTTCTTTAATGTTAAAAAAAATTAAACTTTCAACAAACAATTTCCTGATTTGCCATAAAATAAAGAATGACAATCAACAACTTTTTAAAACTTTATTAGTGAAGTGATATCAAACTTGTTATCCTCAGAATTTCTTTCTCATCTACAAAATGGTTAAAAAGAGTTATATATATATATTTAATTATTTTGCATATGTATGTACATATATGTAATGATGGGATTTCTTTATTTTTATATCATAAAGGTGATTGCATTTTCAATGACAACTAAGAATAAGAGCTGTTATTTGTTGTTCCTACTGTATTTATATTTCCATCTAATTATGCATATGGTTGGCAATAAACCACACCTTTACCTTTCCAATCATCATGCTTTTCACATTCCATGTTCATCCATTGTGGATCGACATTATGACCATATTGTTTTTCATGGTCTTAAAATACATACTTATATTCCACATTATCTTTAGCATGCCTATATAGATATTTGTTCTGTACTATTCTGATTGAAGTATTGGTTCTAGATTCACTATAGTATATGGCTATGCAACCCAGGTCATTGCAGAGTATCTTATATATTATCTGCGATGTGTTCTTTTTTTGTAATTTATCTTTATTGTTGATAATCAAACTACGAAGATTAGGGGGAATATGAAACTAACTTAGTGGACCTAGAGTGTGATGATTGGAAAAGAGAGGCGGAAGAATTGTGGTTTATTGTCAACCATAAAAATGTGATAAACAAAATAACAAACACAATAAGATCGAAGTATAAATACAGCAGCAACACATGAGAACTATGATTATGCTATTAGTACTAGTTACTGATTGAAAGTGTACTCAGCTTTATGATATAGAGATAAGAGGGATACCACTTCGTTACGCATATATATATACTGTGCAAAATAATTACATACAAAAGCGAGGTATTATATCAAATTAATATATATATTTTTGAAAATGGTCTTTTCTATGCCCCCCTCCCCTTTGTTCTAAATTTTATTATAATGAAAACAAATTAAAGTTATTTACCTTTAAATAAAACAATTATTTGTTATTAATATTTTGCATTATAAATCTTAAAGAGAAATAAAACGGCAATGTTTCTAGTAAAGAATTTGAAGATGGCGCCACTAACAGTCCTAAAAGGTTTTTCTGGGCATCACATCAAAAGGATATTTCTGGCAACGAAAACAGAATTAAGAGAACAGCCGTTGCTTACACTACTTGGTACGTATTTATATTTATCTTTTGCTTTCGTAAATTTAGTTCATATTAATCTTTAATGTTGTCATAAGAACCAAAGTAGCACTATGTTAAAAAGCGATTACCGTTTATAAACTAGATTAATTTAACGCTATTATATTATTAATTATAAAATTTATTATCTGTTCTTACATGTTTTGAAAGTTTTAGACTGACTGTTTTTGTATAAATGCGTGGCTTTTTTTTTTTTAATAAACTAAACAAAATGATAATATTATAGTTCATCATTCTAGATAATAAAGGGTCGTAAGCAATCATTATAATTCTTACCTTTTAGAGTTTTATTCACTTTCCTCTTATAATCTTAAAATTCGGAAAGAACCCAGACTTTATTAGATAAAATTGACATCCTAATATGTTGATAGCTGTAAACTTTTCGCGTTAATTCAAGACTTAAAAAAACATCAACAAAAAGTTAGTTTTGATCATCAGAGTTTTAATCCTTTCTTTGTTTAATATTTTTTCAAACGAATGATTAAAATTATACATTTTTATTTTGTATATTTTTTTAACTGAACAGGAAGTAACTGAACCTTTCAATGAGTTATATAATATAAACAAATTCTTCAAAGGCAGATGATACCATCTGTCTTTTAGTATTTGTTCTGATATATGCTTGGTTTATTTACGTAATCTTAAATGAGGGAGGGAGTGAATTCGATCTATTGATTATAGAATAAATGATAAGAATCATTTAAATATTCAGAGGATCAAAGCAGTTTTAGTTCAAATAACTCATAAATATAAAATGAAAACTCAGGTTTAATCTTCGTAAATAATAAATAACCCAGATTATATGTAACTGAACAAGAAATAACTGAAACTTCAATGAATTATATAATGAAAATAAACTTCTAAATAGTAAATGAAAACTTAAGTTTTAATATCTATAAATAATAAACTTGTATTATTAATCCGAGTTATTTATTATTTACAGATATTAAAACAGTTTTCATTTCTACCACTAGAAATGATAGTTGTGTTTTCATTCAAGGATCTAAATAATGAGTACATCACTGTACCATTGCATTAAATTGGACAGGACTAATAATCATATAGTTAATGGCATGGAAATTGTGTGACATTTAAACAACAAAAGTTGAACTTTGATACAAAAACTTTAGTGCTCAAATTCATCATTCTACTATTGCATTTCAATCACCCAAGGAATAATTGAATGCTAGTTGTTTTTAGGAGGTTAAGTGATGTTCAAAAGTGACAAATTGAGCTTGGATCTAGCAACTTGCCTCATTAGTTTATCACTCTAGCATTGCTAGAGAGGTCATGTGATAGCCAAGCTTCAGAAGTAACAGGTTGAGTTTTGATCCAGGAATCTTTAGCTTGTGAGTCCCCACTCTGACATTGCATTTATTTACACAGGAAATAAAAACAGATTGATTATTTACTTGAGAGTTCATATGTCATTCCAGAACTGAAAGCACCATGTTGATCGTCACTCCAGGAAGCATTAATTCACGAGTCCATCATTCTTAGTTCATAGGGCAGAACTTAGTCCATTTGATTAACAAACATCCATGTACAATATTCATTTCTAGAGAGATTCTTAATTAGAAAAGTTTAACAATTGATATAAAATTGAATTATATTTTTTCTTTATTAAAATTATTTGTACTTTAATACTGATTCTTCTTTTTTTTTTTGTAGGTTGCTCTTCCTAATATCAAATGTAAAAGGGGAGTTTTAAAAGTTCCAATGATAAGTTGAAGATTTTGCCAAGACTGTACATTTATCTCTGCATAAACATACATCTCAGTGAATTTTTCTTCTGGTGCAGGAAGTCTATTAAGTAAAGGACTGATTTAAAGTAATTAGTATCAGAAGAATTTCTGGAAATTCAGTAATTCTACAATCTTGAGCTGGTGTAGATAGCTGACCAAGTAATGTATTGGTTCTAAATAATGATGTCAGAAGAATTACCAGAATTCTTTGCATTCTGTTGTGAAATAACAGCTACTAAATATGAATTCCAGCTTTCTCAGGACCAAAAACAGTCTTAGGGGGAAATCAAAACCTAGTTGTAAAATTTTATCAGATATAGACTTATTTTGATGAATTGTGGGTAATTTATATGCTGATCTTATATTAATTGTGTTTACTAGTGGTGATTTAAATATTGCCCTGCATGGTTGGGAACACTGGTAGAACATCTGACTTGTGATTGGGAGATCCCAGGATTAATTCTGTTGCATATCTGGTGCTCGAACTACTTAAGAATTCCTGAGCGATAAAACCTTTTTTTAAATTTAAATATTAGTTATTATTTAGAAAATTACTGGGATTTATTTTAGATGTTTTTATATTCGTAAAAATATAAAATATTTAAAAGAAGATAAAATTTTTATGGAATTACTTTAACATTATAATAAAACTGATTTCGTTGTTTACTTATGATAGACGAAGCAAACACACACACACGAAAACAAAAATAAAATTATCTGAAGAATTTTAACTGTGATAAGAGTGCTTCTGTGAGGTAATAACTTGTTGGGATTCAATGTGACTATCTTAAAAGTTTGAAAACAATCCAAAATTTTCTTTTACATATAATAATATTTAGATTTTTGAGAAGTAACAAAACTAATAAATTGAATTTTTTTTGTTAAATTAAATAAGTGGACTAACTTTTGAACACACTTTTAATCAACATCTATTTCTGCTGAAAACTGGAATTTTGATCCATTATGAAGATAGTAAAATTACAACACTAATAATCAAATAGATAGAAACTTGGACAATCGCGATGCTTGAACAGCTGGCATTTTCACCCGGGCTTTGTATATAAGAACTTTTAGCTCTCTGGTCCACCATTGTTCTAAATTACACTTGGCTATTTTGCAGCAGATATTATTTTGTTTCTTTGCATTATATGTTTAATAAAACCAGTAGTAAAATATAAAATTAGTATTTTTTGGTGGAATGTAATTTGTTAAAGACGATAAGATCTGTATCAGTGAAGGATTTTTTTTTTTTTTTTGAGAGTTATTTTGAAAATGATTGTGATTGTGTATTTATAGCTTTCATGACCGTAAAAATAGTAAAATATAATAATCTTGAACATTAGTAGCAAAATATGATACTGGAAGTTACAAAGTTATTGATTAAAAATAAATGAAATGGCACAAATTCATATAGGGTAAACAATTTTTATTAATTTTTGAGATGAAAGTTGCTCTTTTGAAGTAGGGTTAAAATATTCAGAAGAAATCCCCATTTTTATGTATTATGAATGTATACAGAGTTAGAATGATGAAAGTTAAAAATGTGAAAAAAGATTTTCATTGCAACTATATTTGGTTGTAATATAGCTGTAAATTGTAATGTTATCATTTTTAAAAATATGCATGGAAAAATCACTATAAAATAAAAAGTATATTATAGTAAATATATAACTTCTGTAAAACAAAGAGTATGTTATAAAAGTTTATGCAAAATAGTTTTGATTAAATGATTTCTTATCCAGGAAAAAAAAAAAAATTCTAATAGCTAGGATAACCAATTTTAATGATGCATGAAAACAATCATACAGAAGAAAAACTTTTTCATTGTTCTTTGTGTTTATTCACAACTTCTTACAAAGGTAGTATAAAAGCACATGAAAAAATTCATGTAGAAGTAAAACCTTATCATTGCAATTTTTGCAAATATGAAACTGCGCACAAACATCATTTAAAAAGGCATGAAAGTACTCATACAGGAGATAAACCTTACTATTGCACTTTATGTGATTTCAAGACTTCTAATAAAAGTTACATAAAAACACATGAAAGTCTTCACACAGGAGTAAAACCTTATTACTGCAATTGGTGTAAATTCAAGACTGCTCATAAAAGTAATTTAAAAAAACATGAAAGTGCTCATACAGGAATGCAGTTATATTGCTGCATTTCGTGTGAATTTAAAACATGTTATAAAAACACTTTTATAATACATAAAAGAATTCACACAGGTGAAAAACCTTTTCATTGTAGTGTGTGCAAATTCAAAACTACTCAGAAAGCTAATTTAATGAGGCATGGAAAAATTCACACAAAAGAAAAATCCTTTCATTGCATGTCATGTGATTACAAAACTTATTATGGAGACCATTTAAAAAAACATGAAAAATGTCATATAAAAGTAAATTGTCAAATTAATCACAATGCATTTTATTGCCAATTGTGTGACTATAAATCTGGCAATAAGATTGACTGGGAATGTCATGAAAATAATCATTTTAAATGTCACATTAACGTTGTGATTCTTATTCATTTTTCTTGAAAACAAAAGCTTCCTCTAAATCAGTTTTTATCTTTATTTATTGAAAAGATATCAGAACTCCAAAGGAAATAATTGGATCATTGAAAATGTTAGAAAATGTCATCTGAGTAAAAAGCTATGTTAAAAAGTGCAAGAAGATGTGTTGGATGGAATTTTATTTTTAAAAACTATATTGAAAATTTATTAACTAATTATTTTACTATTGTTATATAATAGGAATGCATGCATATAGAATTTACATTGCCGTAACATATCAAATAGTTGTAGGTGATCTTGTTTTTATTAAATACTTTTATTTAAGTTAGAATATTTATTTGTCAATAAACATCACATGACCACCATCTCTTATGCTTGTATATAACTGTTGTTAAAACAGGCAAAACTCGCTATACGTATTGTCACACACAGCAAGCTAGAGTAATCAATGCATGCCAGGAAGCCCTAAGTACAGTGCTCTCAGATCCAAGGCTCCTCACTGATGAAGGCCACAAGCCAGAAACTAGTCTGGGGATATTGGATGAGTAGGCACTAGATGGGGATTTTATGCACAAGCCTTCTGTTTTAATATTCATTTGTAGGTTGGTATGTTTGTTTGTAAACACTTATTATTTAAATTAGACAAAATTTTAAAATTGAGATTTAAAAGATTTAAATTCAATAGAATTGGTTTGAATTTGGAACACAAGAAATGCCAGGCAAAACAATATGGGACTAATATTTTAAGTAAGTGATCTAGTTTTTTAGATATGGAACAAAGAGCAGGAAAATTTTGAATATTTTGAAATCACATTTAAAAATTGTTCTTAGAATTTTAATATGTTTTAAGAAAGGCTCATAAAAGAATGGTATAGAGATGTCTTTTGTTTTCGAATTAAAGTTATATTAACATTATAAAATTGCAGTTTAATAGACTTAAATTCAATATAATTTGTTGAAATTTTATATATATTTTAAAATCTCTACCAAAGTGATAGAGTGCAATAATATTTTAGATAGGTGACTTAGGTTCTTAGATATAGAAGGGTAGGATGGGATGTAAATATTTGATATCAACTTTAAAAATTGCTCTTAGAACTTCAATATGTTTTAAATAATGCTCATGATTTTCTTGGTTTCAATTGTATGCTTCATTTAAATAATAAAGTTAATTTACAACATAGTCTTGTTAAATTTTTTTTTTTAAATAAAAAGAAAAAATATCTAACACTTTTCAATAGGAGAATATATATTAATATATTGCAGAAATATGTAGTGATATATTTAAACTAAAAGTGCCAAATTGATTTAAAGTAAAATTATACTTATTAAGTGAAATTCATTTACATTATAGTTATGGCAATGCTTTCTGATAATAAAAAACCCCAAAATCCATCATTAATCTTAATGGAGCATTCTCTTTATGAATTTTAACATTTGCAAATAAACAGGGAGCAATCACAGCTGATGGATAAATCCTCAAATATTCATCTCTTATTTACCAACATACGGATGCAAAAAATTATATGGCTGCATTGGCCGTAATAAATCGATAAGTGTAATTAAAAAACTTTAGTTAGATTATAATGTGGACTTTTGTAAAGCCAGGTTTATTATGGAGGTGTTGGAATGGATTAATGGTGATATTACTGCAAGATATGGAAAGGATTTTTATCAAATGAAGAATGGTTGGCCAATGGGGTTGGCAGTGAGTGGTATAATGTGCAGTTTGTATGTTTCAGAAATGGAAAAAATATATTGTTGAGCCATTTATAAGGAGTAATAATTTAGAGTATAGAAGATATGTGGATGATGTTTTTGTGTATAAGTCAAAAGATGTGATAATGAATATGTTTAATGTACTAAATGAGAATTCTGGTTTGTCATGGATTATTGAGTTTGAATGTGATGGTGTCTTAAAGTATTTTGATGTAAATGTATATAAAGGCAGTTGAGGCTAGGAGATATAAAGTTCTGAAGAAGATTGCTGGGGCAATCGAAACTGAAAACTATAAAAAAGGTGGTAAATACAACATTGTTTAACAGTAGTAAAATGAATGGACAATTAGTATTATATGAATCTACCTTTACTGAGAATGAAAAAAATGTATTTTTTTCTTTAATGGTGGGTAAATTAACAATTAGTAAAATTATTAAAACAGAAACTGAATTATTTTACCTTGTTTTGCATTTTATTGTCATTAGTTTTCATAGGGCAGAATATATGAGCCAAATGCAATCACATTTTGTAAGTTGATTAGTATCTTATTTTACTATTCAAATGCCCACAACTATTTCTCTTTTTAAAACCAATATTTAATTTTTTCATGTATTATTTTTTATTCCTCCTATTTTTTTACAATCGCTCCCAATATGAATTCTTTGGCCTTTCAAATATATGCCATTTATGGTTTCTTTTCATAATTTTCTCAAAAAATCTTTTCTATTTATTTTTTTCACCTTTAAAGGAAATTCGAACATAGACTTTTAAGCTTCCTTCAGCTACCCTCTCCATCTTATATAACCAATACACATGACCACAAACATGTGAATAAGATAAAGGATCTTCAATATATGATTTTTTTACCTTTGAGATTTTATTTTTCCAACTTATCTTTTCAATTATCTTCTAAACTTACATCTACAATGTCTGATTTTTTTCTCCCTTTTCTTTATTATTTTAAAAACCTACTCTTATGCACTTTCATAAAATTCTTTTTATAAACTTTTATTTCATTAACAGTTTCCACTCATTCACAATCTGCACCAGAACTTTTCTACAATTTTGAACACTCAAAATTATTAATGTAAGAAAAGATTTTAAGTGGATTTTCAAAAGATTTTTAAATATAATGTTAATGCAAAATAAAAGAGGATTAGTAAGTTTTTCTTATCGACTTTTTTTCATTATAAAGCTATTTTCCAAACTGAAGGTTTAATAAATCTTTTTCCTAAATCTAATTTCATTGGTCCATAGAATAAACTCATAACTCTTAAAATTTGCTTAGTTATTGCAATGTTCATTAATTTATTGGCATTTTTTTAATAACAGCCAACTTTCCTAATATTAAAAACATTAATGCGCTCCTGCTGTATTTACCAATACTTACAGTTAATATTTTCTTTTTTTATATTTTCTGTATTTTCATTCCAAACATTCTACCAGCATTGTCAATCTTACAGATATTATTAAATATATCCTTACAAATACTGTTGTATCATTGGAATTTCTGCACATTAGTGCCACCTAATGTATGTTCTAGTAATCAACAGATGCTAGAACGTTGTGCACTTTAATTCCCATTGAGTGCTTCTCATCAAATATTTTCAGACTAATTTCTAGCTTATAATGTTCATCAGTGAGATTCCTTAAGTCTGGGTGCAATGCACCTGGATTGTTGGATCTAATGTGCTACTTCAAGAACTCACCTTTTGCCTTTTTGATTAACTATAAAGTTATGAGACTGAACTGGATTAAGATCTATATGATTACACATGGAAATTAATTTGGATAGAAAACCATTATTATAGTTTCAGTTTGGGCTTATGGTTTTACACATAACCAAAGTGGTAAATGGTGAGTGCTGGAGGGTTGCATTAGGCTCAAAGATCCTGTTCCAGTACTCCCTGATCCAGGACTTCTCACTGCTGAAAAGGTTCATTGGATGAAAAGGCATTGGATAGGGATTAAAACGCACAACCTTTTAGCATCTCTTGATTAGTAAAACTTATATTAGGTGGCACTATTGTGTGGGAAAATTGCTATTATTTTAAGTTTGGTTAAGCATAAGGAAAGATAGTCATGGCATTTTAATGGGTTTTAAATCAAATGCAATTAATGCTTCTAATCCCAGTGCTAATTTTATTTCTATCAAAAAGGTAATAAACAATTCCTTTAAATATGTATCAAACCTTGAGGTAGACCATCTATTTGTTTTACAGTGTGATGGTTGTTTACTCATACATATTTTCTGATTCGTAAACAGATTTTTTTTCTTAATATACCCAACAAATTAGAATAATTCATTACCAAATGTCATTTCAAAATCAATAAACAAATATTGACAACTTATTTTAAGTACCTTTTAACAATACATTCCTAACTCAAAATACTTTTGTCTTTCTGACTTATCTAAACTGAAACTTTTCTGATAAAATCATGTTTAATTTATTAGTCATCCATTATTCTAAGATGTGTAACATGTAGGATTAAGTTAATTGTTTATAATTCTTGTTCAACTTTCATTGTATTATATAAAATTAAGTTTTAAATTGATTATTTAGTTTATTTGATTCTAAATTCACACAATTAAAACTTATTCTTACTGATTAAGTCATACTACTTTCAATATGTTTGTTATGCATTAGGGTAATACATAGCAAACTATTTTACAGTCATTTTAATTCTTGAACAAGGTATGCTTAGCTTGTAGTATTTATCAAAATGAAATATACTTGGATTTTTAAAGTTGATAATGTCAAGTTTATTTTATAAATGGAGAACCTTAGCAGCTTTTTTAACTTTAATGAATTCAAATATATCTATGAAAGCACAAAAAATAAATTACTGTAATTGTCTTAAGTAAATAATTATATATGTAATTAAACTTCATAAGCATTTCATTTAAAATGATTAACTATTTCTTTTTTTGTTGTTGATCAAGCATGATTTTAATATTAGAACTCAAGAAATAGTGTAATTAGAGATAAAATAAATGATAAGCATACCGGATTTATATGTGCATATTTAGAACTCAAGAAATAGCATAATTAGAGATAAAATAGATGATAAGGATTGGAAAGTGATTAATTAAAAGATAAAGAACAATTATAATTATATTTTAGAACATTCCACATTACGAGGAAATATATAAAATTTGGGATCTTTTTACACTCACTCGCATCGTGGGAGCTTCTCGTACTAGAGAAGATAAAAGTAACTGAGTGTAATGAGTACATTGTAGTAACACAGTGAACTCCACTGAAGGTACTAAAGTGGACCTAGGGACTATACAGGTCACATCTGCCTTATTATAATTTGTGTATACCTCATATGTATAAATTGTAAACATATTGGGTGTTAGTAAATCCTTGCTATTAATAACTTGCAGCAAATAAAGTCAGTATTTAGTTATAAAACATTGTTTTCGAATTGCTTTTATTTGTTGGTCTGACCATCTTTACCCCCGAATGTAATATTCGTGGGGTCTGTACACAGCAGAAAATTGGTGCAGTCACAATCTTGATTTGAACCATTAATTAAAATGACGGTTAAATTTAGGTAAAAGATTAGGCAATGCAAATAGCAATCGATGAATTTTAAGTTATTGAAGCAAGTAGTTGTCCTCTGTACATTCATCATGTAGAAAAATACTTATTCATTAATAAAGTTAAAGGTGATAAGTATAAGATTGCTTCATTATTATGCTTTGCTGGGAAAGGAGTTACTGAACCTTTAATTCCTGAAGATTGTACATACAATCAAGTTAAAGAGCATTTATCAAACCACTTTAACCTCCAACCCTCGAGGCATGTCGCTAGACTGCAGTTCTGAGCTCAGAACCAAGGTTGGGATGAAGATATAAAAGATTATGATAGTGCTGTTTGTAATCTAGCAAAAGAATTGCGTCTATGGATCTTTCCCTGATGAAGCTCTGCTGGAACAATTTTTTACAGGTATGTGTAACTATAGTTTATGTCAACAATTATTGGCAATTAGCAATTAAAATTATATTGAGACTTTAAAATGTGGGATAGCTTTTGAACTCATGCTTGAGCAATCTCGAAAATTTGTGGAGTTCAAAAGTAATAGCAAATCGCAAACAGATGTTTGTAAAACCATAAGTAAAGAATTGTCCAAGAATAAGATTAGTGCTAACAGTAAAACCTGTTTATATGTTTTTGCTATGGGAAAAAGGGCTACAAAGCTAGCTTGTTTTCATAAATGAGAACACTGCAATAATTGTAAAAAAAGAGGACACATGGAAAAAATTTGTAAAGAAAAATGTAATGATCCCAACAAGGAAAGTAAGAGTTAATAACATTCATATCAGAGTCAGGCAATTCAGCATACCAATACTAAAAAAATGTCCACCTATGATGACAAAATTATGTTAAAAACTAAAGCTGTGTAATCAGCTCATATCAATGGAGGTCAATAGTGTAGTGGAATATCATTGACATCAGTCCATGATTGGTATACTGTTACTTCCAAGTGTAGGAAAAGACCCATTACTCAAAAAACTGACCTAAAGGTGTTAGATATGAACAGTAATGCCATTAAAATGAAGGGCATAGTTGATTACGTGAAAGTTAGGGCAAAATTAATGTACTCCCACTATATGTAGTACATGCCCCTATTAACCCCATATTAGGACAAGACTGATTCAGAAAAATGGAGTAAAAATAACAATTACAAAAAAAAATAATAGTCCCAACAGAAAAAAACTTTCTGAGAGGATTAAGATGAATTTGGGTAATATATACTCGGAGAAAAAAACCTTTCTTGCAGCCAGTAATTAAAAAAATCAAGTCACAGAAGATCAATGATGACCAGAAATGAAGTACAAAGACATATGAATAAAACATAAAATTGTAGTTTGTTGGACAGCCGAAGATAACAGCTACCAATGGATTTTGAAGCAGATTTGAGAAGGCTCACTGAAGGAATGTCCTAGTTTCCTTCACAAAGAACTATGGAATGCCTAGAAGCAGCTATTGGTATGCAAAGATTGCATTATGAAACATGATTGTATGTTGATGCCAGTCAAGGGTAGACAGCATATAGTAAAGTGGCTGCATAATGGTCCGTGGGATATCAGCAGAGCAAAAGCTTTAGTGCTTAGTCATGTCTGGTGGCCAGATATTAGTGTAGACATGAAAAATAAAAATTATTGTGATTTTCAAACAACTACATTTCCAGAGAATGCACCTAGTGAGTTGAAACATAATTTACAAGATGACATCCTCATGTATCTTAATAACTCGTAATAAGTTTAGAGATTAAAACCTCATCTCTGAACTTGGGGGAAGTAATGATACGTATGTGTATGTTTAAATGCACATATATGTATAGGTATAAACTTATATAGAGAAAAAGTAATAAGTTTAATAAATTAAAGAATTTTAAAAGTTATTCTTTTAAAATTAAAATGAATACCAGTCAAATTAATGAAAGTAGAATACATCATTAATGAAATAAAACAAAGGAATTCGAGTTAGATTTCCTTTATAAGATAAAGGACAAACTAAAAATAAGATCATTAATTAAAGTCAGAAAAATAATGATGTAATTTCTTGTATGGAGATTAAAATGAAGAATCACTTGAGCGAATGGACAGGAGTACTAGCCAATCAACTTCAGGGATTGAACAATGAATGCCTCAATACTAATTTGATGAAACAAAGGACACTTGATTCATGTAGTTTGATCTGTGCACACAGACATATATTGGAGCAGAATGTCTCTCTTGGCAGAGTGACTTCACATGTGGAGATCTGGCCTCCCAACATGAGAACAGCCAGCTAGGACTCTTACAGGTCATATTGATATAAATTAGTATTTATGTATGCCTTCAGGCCTTATTATGTAAAATAATTATATATGTAATTAGTTAAAACACTATTAAGGATCGTATGTTAAATTATCTAAATATTAACTCAGTAGTGATTTGTACTCGTCGGAAGTGCACTCTTAGATTAGCTAGACATAGCAATAACAAAAAAGTTTTATTTCTTGGATCAACTATAGTAATTATAAATATATGTAAAATATACATTTCACATGTGCTTTATAAATATTAAGTAACAATGAATAGCTGTAGTATTATATGCACTATTATTATAAAAGTAGCTATGAACTGTTTTACATTTTAGTAATAGCTATTTGACCATCTGATAACTTCAAAAACCTACCATCTTCATTAATCATACAATTTTTCTAAAAAATAATATCAAAACATGAAATAAGGAATAATATGATCAACTACTGACCTTTAATTTAAGAAACCTAAATCATTTTATATAGAATACATCTAACAACAAAAATAAATTACTAATTATTGTGAACAGAAAATGTTTAAGGAGAAATAACAGCCTTTATAAAATTTATTCTCTACCTAAAATATATTGAATCTAAAACAAAAAAACCATAAATAACAGTAACACTATCCTCTCCCCCCTTTAATCAAAAATAAGTACACAACATTTTTAATTGTACTTACAGGTTGCTACATATTCATAATATTTAAATATCAAAGATGCAATAGTAGTGGCCCATTTACATTAATCTGATCATGTATATCACATATGATGGTGTTACTATTGCATCTTTGTGATTTCTGGAATGGGAAGTTATATGTCTTCAATTTCTGGGGATAACTAATGTCTTAATGTAATTGATATGAAATTAATTGTTTTTTTTGTTTATATATACAAGCATAACCTCTGATTTTGTTGACTGGTCTCCTTTGAGATTGATATGTAAATGTCCTTTTTGTAAATGATTCTCATGGTTTGTGAATAAAATTTCCTTTTGAAAGATCAAAGATGCAATAGTCACTTAAACCAAAAAATTAACATAGACTTCATGTATGTATTTGTATGTTACTCATTCTGCTTTTTGTATTTCACAGTTTTTTTAATATTTAAATAAACAAAAGCAAAATTAAAACAAAATCAGTAATCACATGACTCTAAAATAAGGAAGAGTGATAAAATGATCACATAACTTTAGAGCAGAGTGACAAAACGGTCCTATGATTCTTGAGCAATGTTAAAATGCTTACATAACCCTAGTGAAAGTGGTCATGTGACTTTAGAGCAGAGATAGAGCAATCACATGATTAGAATAGGGTGATAAAATGATCACATGCATCTAGAATAGTGACTTTTCTTCATAATAATGCTGAATGTTATGAATTCACTGATTAGTTATTGCATACATACATATAGAAGCTATTCATTAATAAGTATGGCTAATTCATCTGCAAGGAAAGAAGAAAGTTTTGCATTGACTATAAAAATCAATATGTGAACCACAAATACGCCCCCACCCCATAAATTATGCTGTTTGTTTGATATTTTGCAATTCACTCTTTTAATCTTTCCAGCAGAAAGTGTTTCTGAATCATCCACTACCATGTCTAATTATAGCTCTCCAATATATTTTCTACCATATCTTCTCAATGGAAACAAGATTCCACTTCTTTAAAATGTCCTTGAGATAATCTTACAATAAGGCCTATCTATCCCACAAAAACCATGGTCAAGTTTACCATGAAATATCCACTTAGTCTTGCATTGTTCATTAATTTTACATGTCCACTATAAGGAAAGTGTGATTTTACAATGATGAACTATATAGTATCACATCCAGAAAGTTGAATAACAATAATTGGTTTATGATCCTAAGATCTAGGTGCAGTACTCTCAGATCCAGGGCTCTTCACTGACGAAGGCCACAAGCCAGAAACTAGTCTGGGGATATTGGGTAAGTAGGCACTAGATAGGGATTTTATGCACAAGCCTTCTGGCATCCATTGATTACTCTGTCTTGCACTGAGTGACACTACTGTATGAAGAATTTTGCCTGTTTATGATCACCATTATATTTTAAACTTTTTTATATATTATCCTTAAATAAATTTTTTAATGCCTTTATATTGCAACATTAGGATGTTCATCTCACTTCCATATAATAAATTAGATGAAGTAATTGATCTACATACAACTTATTTAGTTTACTTATTTCCCTGTGATGAAATACCTATCCCTTAACTTATTAAGAGCAGTTATATCTCCATATCTAAGTTTATCTTTTTACTTATAAAACTAGCAAGATATTTAAACTGGATTACATCTCAAGCTTAAGTTAAAAGTTGTTGGGTTTTTTTTTGTCAATCATTGAGTGATAAAATATGTGAGTTTTTTGAACATTAATTCTTAAATCAAAGTCTTTAAATGTTGCATTCAAAACATTAAGTACATTCTATAAAATAAACTGTGAATTGGAAAAAGCAACATATTCACCAGCGTACTGTAAATTCAGAATATAGAAGTTTAAAAATTCCATAATTAAACCTAAATTACATCTTGATCCCTATTTTATTAAGCCACTATTCATAGCTTCCAAAACAACTGATGAAAATTGAAAAATATTAGAGCTATTACACATGTCTGTTTAATATCAATTTTTATTTTAAATGACCCAGACCTATCATTTGTAATAACATTTTTTCTTATTTCATCATATAAAATTGTAGAATACAAATACATTTTGGTGGACAATCAACTAATTTCAAACTATCATAAATTAATAAAAGCAATATATAAAATACTTTTTTATTCCCAGCATTCTTATATTTATGTGGCAGCAAAATCCATGTAGTAGTTCTTCATTCTTTAAAACTGCATTGATGTCTGGCAACCATTTATCTAGGAATGAAATCCTTGAAAGTATTTTTGCTGTAGTGGATAATAATGATATTTTACAATATTTAGCGCAATCTTGTCTATTCCCTTTAGTTTTAAAAATTGGAACAACAACCATCCTTAAGATTAGTTGGCATATATTTTCATGGATACATATATTCCTTAGAAAAATCCAATATTCTCAAAGCTAACATATCACCATCCTTTTCCACATCAGGACCTGTAACCTCCTTTTTAAAATTTCAAAGAGCTGTTTTGACTACACTAAGCTGGATATATTTATCGAAACTTACATGAATAGCTAAAATGGATATATCATTAAGTCATTTCAATTTTTGTAACATTACTTAAAAGATGATCAAACTATTTCCTGATTAAAATATTTCTTCCATCTTTTCAAAATATTGTAATCATATAAAAGAATGCCATTGCTGGCTTTAATAAGATCATGATATCATTTCTCGTCCATATGTTGCTTTCACTGCACCAAAAAGATCCAAAGTAACCACAATCAGCAAATATCTATATCTTCATTACAGTTTTAATCTATCAAATAACTTTTAAGCTTTCTTGTCAGTTACTGAATTTTTATCTTCAGATCTTTTATATTTATTATGAAATTTCACATCTAATTTATTATTCTGCCCAGGAAAAAATGCTCCATTGTGCAGCTGAAAAATAAAACTCATTACAGCATTTTTAGACAAAATACAAGCTTTTATGAGTATTTTTTTTTACATCAATACTGCTTTTTCTTCATCTGGATATAACTCTACAAGCATTAATTTTCAATAGATGTTAGGCAAAACATTGTCACAACTACTCACTGACTCAATACCCTTCTAGTAAAAGACAATATTTGTACAATATTTATTCATCTTTTATCTCAATAGTGTTCTAAAGTAACAACTTAAATCTTGAAACCAAGTTGCTTATCAAATTGTATGACCAACACTAATCAATAATTATCTAGTTTTAGTGATCTAAATCACAAAGTAACTGTAGATATTTTTGATTGTTTTGGCTGAAAGAATATACATCAAATATATGCATAATGTGATTTTTCTGTAAAGTCGTTTCTTACTCATCTAGTAATTAATATAGACCATCATATGTCATTCAAAATTTTAATTTATTGACCAATTCATGGGAAGAAATTGTACATTTTCAGGCCATTTTTACTTGCACTGTGATTCTCTCTAAGATTTTGAACTCACACATTAAACAGAAATATAACATGTAAACTTGAACAAAATTTTGTAATATATTCATATCCAGCTCTTTTTTATCCCTAGATATTTACTAGATTATTATCCTTTTCTGAATTGACTTACCAGGTTTTAGGCCATACTTTAAAAGATATTTGAAAATTTTCAATATATATTCAAAACATTTCCAGAGTTCTAGTTCCAACAGGTATCATATTATAAAATTAATGTTTGATAATAAACCTTAGCATTTTTATTTATAATAAAATTTTTTTTTTTTTAATTTTTTATAAAATGCAATTCTAAAGCTAGTTCCAAGCAAAAAAAAATAATTATAAAATGCAATTCTAAAGCTATGATCCAGCAGCTATTTCTCAAATAAAAAGTACCATCATTGATTGTGGTCTGGTATTTGTAATGATAATTTTTGTGCCATGAGTTCATACCCATTATTGTCTTCTAGTGTAAGTTAATTAATTAACACCCGAGCTGATTTTCAGTAGGTAAAAAAATTATATAATTATAATGTTGTTTCATCACATGTTTTATGAAAAGAAGAGGGGGAGGTTCTTTGTAAATGATCCCACTATCTATATTATTACACAGAGACCAAACTCTGCATACAGTAGCTCCACTCACTGCAAGCCAAAGTAATCAATGAATGCAGGAAGGTTTGTGTCTAAAATCCTATCTAGTGTCTACTCATCCAATATCCCCAGACTTGTTTCTAGCTTGTGGCTTTCATCAGTGAGGAAACTAGTCTGGGGATATTGGATGAGTAGGCATTAGATAGGGATTTTATGCACAAACCTTCCTGCATCCTTTGATTACTCTGGCTTGCACTGAGTAGCACTACTGTATGGAGAGCTTTGCCTCTATGTAAGCATAAAGAATGGTGATCATGTGCTCTATATTATTTGTGTTGTGGCATCAAATGATATTTTATATGAAGAGCAGCTATTCTTTGTAAACCATTCTGCTTTATCTTATCTCATGATGTTTTATGAAAGGGTGTGCTTTGTAAATGGTTTCACTATCTATAATAGTTATATCATCATTTGCTGTTTTGTGTAAGAGGGGTAATCCTTTGTAAATTGTTTTACTTTAACATATTAAGTTGCATTATCATATGATATTTTATGTGAGAGTGAGGGATCCTTTTTAAATGGTTTTATGTTACCTAAAATATTTATATATAAATTTTATTTCAAGAAAATACTGTGAAAAATTTGTTATAGTAAGAATTGGTTGGGCATTAAAAAATGGAGAAATTCAATGCCTTTACATTAAAATGTTAGAATCAATAGTGATAAAAATAAGACATTAAACAAAAAATGAAACCTTCAAGGAATATGATTCAGCCCTGCATGAATTAGCTAAAAATTGTGTTTATGGTAAATATTTAGAAGCACTCCTTGAACAGTTGCTACTCTGATTATACGACATAAAATTTTGTGAAAATTGTTTTTCTGGCTAATGCTTTGGTGAGTAGTAGTTATTTGGGAATTATTTTAAGTAATCAGAAAAATTATTTGGATGAATGGGAGAAAAAATTGATAAGTGAAGCAAAGAAAAGAAAGGGATTGATAAAGAAATTAACAGTGTTTTCATATAATAAATATGATGTAGTTAGAATTATATGGACAGGAGTTGCAGTAGCAGGGTTAACATATAGTAATGATGCATTATATGTTAATAAAGAGGTATTAAATTACTTAGAAAAAGTTCAAAGGGAAGTAGGAAGACATATATTGGATGCAGATGTATGGACAGCAAAGGAGGCAATTCAAGGAGAAATGGGATAGTCAAGTTTTCATATGAGAGATGCAAAAAGTAAAATGAAAATGTTGAAAATGTTTGGTAGATTGCAGTTTATGGATAATAAAAGAATAGCTAAAATAATATTTAATTGGGTTATGAGTAAAGTGCAGATAACAAGATGGGTGAGAAAGGTAATGCGGTATGCAAAAGATTTGGATAAAGAGTTTATATCAGTATATTTGTACAAAAGATGGGATGATTGTGTTAAGAGGATTGTTGAATCTTGTAGTAGTAAGGAATGGGATAAAAGAATAGATTTATTAATAAAGAATAGGGAGTTAGAGAGATGGAGAAATAGTATGGAGAGTAAAAAGAGTTTATAATATATATATATATAGAAATAAACAATATTAGGTGTGAGTTAATATATGATAATAGTAAGGAAAGTAGTTTATTATTTAAGGCTCAAATGGGATCTTTAGCTACAAGAGAATATACATGTAAATGAAAAAAAAATGGGTGATTTATTTTGTAAATTATGTAAGGAAGGAATAGAAAATATTAGGCATTTGTTAATTGAATGTAAATGCTTGAAAACAGAAAGGGTACATATAATGAAGTTATGGAAGAATAAATATGAAAAAAGTGATTATACAGAAAGTAAATTGTTGGTTTTTATGATGGGTTTGGGAAAAGATAAAGGGGATTTAGATATAAAGGTTATAGAGTTGACAAAGATTATGTTGTGGAAATGGGATGGAGTAGAATAAGGGAAAATTTAGAGTGGGGAATGGAAAATAAAGTGGCTAACAGGTTTATCTGGGTATAATTGCTGAGATATTCTTGACTTTGTTTAAGGAGAAGCCACAATACATCACATCACATCAACACTTATAATTCTTTGTTGCCTAAATAATCTGCCTGTGAACAGAATTTGAAGTTAGTGTATCTAATATCAAATAAGTCTTATATATCTTCCTTATATATTCCTCTGACAATCAATACAGTTATTTCTTTATTCTATGCTTTTGCCTTTGAACATTTATTTCAGATATATAAGCCACTAAGTGTTGGTTCTTATAATTCATAATCAATATTTATCTTATTTCTAATGTTCTCACTGGCAAAAAAAAAAGAACTGAATCAATTACTCTCCTCATTGACTAAAGAACACATTTTATACACATTTTCCTCATTTATCACACTTTTATATACCACTCAATAAGTTTCAAGAGCAACTCAAATAGATGATTTAAGTCTTCATAATCAGTAAATATATTCCTATTAATGATGTTTCATCATTTTATTTAATATAAAATATTATGGAGTTACATTCTATGCTTCAAAGTATACTTATTAGATATCTACTGCTAATTGCAAGTCATTACATGCTAAGTTATCAAATTCTTCTATTCTCATTACAAATATGGAATCTGTTTTAAGCTTTAGTAATCTATAATTGACAGAGTGTAGAATTTAATAGATTCTTATCTAGGACTCCCTATTCAATCCTTTCAGAATAGTTTCATAGCTTATTGCTTTCATCAGTGACAAGCATAATTGTAGTGAGAATAGAAATATTTGCTAATAAGTAACAATGCATAAACTATAGTCTTGTGATGTAATTATTATCTGCTGTTAGATGTTTAAAACATAAAGTGACAAAATGGAGTACAGTGGCACAATTTGATTGGTCAAATGACTTTTTTTTTACTTTTCTCATAAGTCAAATTATAAAATTCGAATATTTCATTGTCATTAATGGAGCAAACAGCTCAAGACAGGGATTTTTACCTTTTGTATAATTCACCGTCATTTAACTTATACAGTGCTAAATTATATTTAATATTTTGGTAAAATAAACTTCTGAGCACCAGATATATTAATACAATGCTTTCTAGTATAAAAATCAATCTAAAATAGGCAAAATTCTCCATATAGTATTGTCACTCAGTGCAAGCCAGAGTAATCAATGGATACCAGAAGGCTTGTGCATAAAATCCCCATTATTGGCTTAAAAATCAATCTATAAAGATAAAATTAAAAAAAAAAGAATTCATTCCATCCCAGGTAAACACTTTTATATATGAATAATGGATTTAAAACAGGCAAAACTCTCCATACAGTAATGCCACTCAGTGCAAGCCAGAGTAATCAATGGATGCCAGAAGGCTTGTGCATAAAATTCCCATCTAGGGCCTACTAATCCAATGTCCACAAACTAGTTACTAGCTTGTGGCTTTCATCAGTGAGGAACCTTGTGTCTGAGAGCACTGCACTTAGATCTTAGGATCTAATGCAACCCCCAGCGTCACCACTGGTTTGCACTGAATGGCATTACTGTATGGAGAGTTTTGCCTGTTTTGGTGATCAAATGCAACCTCCAGGAGCCACCACTGGCTTGCACTGAGTGGCATTACTGTATGGAGAGTTTTGCCTGTTTTGGTGATCATGTGATGTTTAGTGGTTTAATAATGGATTTAGAGTTTGACAATGATAACAGGGATATTAAATATCCAATCCTCACAGATGTCTACCTAACAGGCATTCAAATGGAACTTGAATTATGTCCAGAAGGAAGAACACATTCCATTAATCTTTAAATTGTGATGTTGACATTTACTTATGATTATATGTAATAAATATAGTTTTACTTCTCAATATTATGTAACAAAAAACACTTATTTATAATTGTTTAATAGAGAAGATATAAATTAATATATGATAAAATATTTTTATCACGTAATTTTTACTAATATTTATAAAGAATTTCAAACTTTATTAAAGTTTTCAAATAACTCCAATTACTAGTCAAACGTTGGTGGCCTAGCGGTTAGCATAGCTGCCTTCCAAGCAGCTGGCTTGGGTTTGCTTCCGGTCAACACTTTGATATATATAAAACTCCAATTACTAGATATAACATAGCATAATTGATTAGAGCATCACATTAAATTTATTATTCACAAATTGAAAGGTCAATGGATTGATTCCTACTCTAGTACTCTCTTAGCCGATGAAAATATTCTCGTTTTTATTATTAAATATTTTTAGAGAAATTCAAACTTTGCAAATACATTTAATTACTAATTATAATAAACTGATTAATTATAACAACTTTTTGGATTCATTGTTAACAATCAAAAAGTCACCGATTTGATTCCTATACTAATACTGTCTCAAGCCAGCAAAACTTAAAAAAGAGAGGGAAATAATACCACTTAAAACCTTAGTTCAGACCCATATGACTATATAAGCTATTGAGCTTAGATTGAAAATATTATTGTCTTTTCAATTTCATTCTCATAGTTTTGTAGTGAAGTAAAGATAAAAGGTGGCTGCTGGAGGATTGAATTGGATCCTAAGATCTAGGTGCATTGCTCTCAGATCCAAGGCTCCTCACTGATGAAGGCCACAAGCCAGAAACTAGCCTGGGGATATTGGATGAGTAGGCACTAGATAGGGATTTTATGCACAAGCCTTCTGGCATTCATTGATTACTCTGGTTAGCACAAGGTGCACTACTATATGGAGAGTTTTTGCCTGTTTACTGACAGTTATGTGCTAGCATGAGATGGTGATCATGTGATGTTTAGTGGTTTAACACTTAAAACCTTGTTACATACTAATATGTATATTACTAATAATTCAATGTATGGGAAAAGTTTAAATAAAGTTAACATTTATCATTTAAAACTAAAGATAAAAACAATCCAACATATAAATACATACTCCTTTAATAACCTTTTAAATTAAGGACCACCTAATAAATTTGCAGTATTGGAATTATACAGCACTAATAAAGCATAAAATTTTGAGAGATGAATTTTCGACAATAGCTATATTTAACGTAATATTTCCTAATAACAAAGTAAATCTATCAAACAGATTAAAATAATCCCATTTTCTTCCACGGATCATGTTGTTGTACCGATGGGGGATATTGACAATGATAATTAAAAGAAAGAATATCCAACCACGGAAATGTTTACTATGTATCTTCATTCAAAGCCATATTCCAAGGCAGAGTACTCTATTAAAAAAGAACAAGGCTTGCAATATCTTGGAGATCCCCATGCGATAGTGAACTGAGCATTGCACTAAATAAAATGAATGCGTGTACGAAGGATACTTTTATTTTTGTCAAAAGTTAATGAGAAATTGTTTAAATGTGAAACAATAGAAAAAAAAATTATCTTGCAGAATGTCAAAGGTTATTATTTTTATTTCCTCCACTAATTTCTTTACATTATGTTTTATATATTAATTAATAATTATAAATTGGAATTTATTTTAATGATTTTGTGTATAGTCCGTGCAGGTAAGTAGTATATTCCTAAATCACTTTAATATTAACTTTTAATAGATTAATTTTTTCTTGAAGTTTAAAAGTTTCAAAACCAAATTTGTATATCATTTATGTCAAAAAAGATAATGCACAGCAATGGTATATTTAATGGAGATGTTTTAAAATCTAAAATGGCCTTAATTAGACTCGTGCAGGGTAATGACCCTTCCGCGAAGATAAATATAAAAAAAACACATTATTTTCTAAGATACCTAGTTGGGAAGAGTTTTTGTGCCCTCTCCCATTCTGTTTTACATTCTATTTAAAAATAACTAGATAGCTAAATCAACTGATGAGACGAATAATTAATAGAGTTGAATATCATTCGGCTAATCCAAAAAACATCCTTAGCTGCTTGAAATTCTCAGTCATCTGCAGAAATGTAAATTTTCATTTATATTCAAATCCTAAAACATGCATGAATGCGCTAACTATAAAATCACGAAGCTTTTCCAATTAATTATACTTAGACCACAAAATTCATTTAAAGTTGTAATTATATTTCTAGGAAAACGAAACTGATTTTATACATGGGAGCATAAAATTCAACCAAAGATTGTCATTATACTATTAAGAAAACAAAATTGATTTTGTTTTCAAGCGATATGTTCAAAATTAGATTTTTGTGAATTTAAGTAGATTTCCTGATAAGTTAGATTATTGTAATGTTTATTAATATATATAGCAGTAGATAAGGAAATTATTTTACTACGAGTTATCATAAAAACTGATAAATGATTTATTATAAAATTGCTATTTGTTTTATAACAATAATATTAAGTGCAATTTATTTAAAATACTAGTTAATTTAATAAATTAATACATTTATTAGTTGTATTTTTATATTGGACTATTTCCATCATCTAATATATATATATATTGAATGTCTTTAGAAAAATTTAACTTTATTTAAATATTCCAAATACATTCAACTGTTAGTAATAGCACATCAAACAGGTTAAGCTAAAAATTATCAAATCATTCCTAGACCAGATACAAACCTTAAATTTAGTTAAAGATTAATATGTCATTATTGTTATTATTATATACATGGTGTAAATTATATATTTCATCTGTTTTTTTTTTTTTTACACATTTACCATTTTTTTATATATATTCTTAAAACTTCTACTTCACTATATAGTCTTGAAACATGCAGTGCATGAATAAAGACAAGTGTAAAATACAAATGTACCCCCAAATGTATTGTGTGTTGTAAGCTCCAATCATATTCTTTGAAACATTCATTGTTCAATTGCTATGCCATATAAAGACTGGCCAATCACTTTGCAGAATACATATATTTTGAACTCTTGTCAACAGTTATACAATGTGCTTTCAATTGGTCAATAATTAGAGCAATCTTTTTATATTAATGTTAAATCAAACAACATGATAGTAAAGTATATATAATCAACAAACACACATGCACACACACATATATTTCTATGTATGGGTATATATGTAAAACATTCTATTTCAATATGGCTAATGGCCAGCTTAAATTGATTTACTTTGCTATATTGAAGTAGGCTGATTTCATTGAATTGATTCTTTATTAACAAATCGGTCAATTTTGATTTAATATTGTTAATATAAGTAAGATTGTTATAATTATGTGAAAGATTGTCTGTGTTCTAGACACTTGGTAAGAGGTTTTGGAAATATGTATATTCTGCAAAGTGATTGAACAACAAACTATTCCCTGTCTTTGTAGCTTTTATCTATCCAAGTTTGCGTACTCTTCCTTACTTCTAAAATAAGAAGTTAGTTACTGTTTTATAATTATATCACATTTCATTATATGTATATTAGTACATGCTGTGGGTTGAGAGTTTAAATCTTGTTTATCTCAGTTAAAAGGAATTTTATATTTAAACTTTTCAACTCTCCAGATTTGAATAGACTTTACCTGGTTGCTATTTGCATTCAGTCTCAACTTAAATTATACTGCATACATTATATGCATTTAGTATAACAGGATTTATGTAGAAGAATTATATATATTTACTACTACCAAATGTTTAATAACTTAGGATATGTTTATATTAAAACAGATTGAGATTCTAGTAAGGTAGAGATCAACATAAATTCTTCTGTAACCAAAAAAAAGATTGGGAAGTTTAAATTACTGTAGCATTCATGTTATGTTGTGGCTCAGAAAACTAATGAATTGAGGGATAGATGATTTAATCAATGACAGAAATAAATTATTAGATGAAAAGTTTAGAAAATTTGCCTGCTCCCATTAAAGAATCTAACTATAAAATGGCAGTCTTTCAGAGGTCATGCAAGGCAACAATAAATATTGGGCACCCATATTTTCTTGTAAAAGCACTGAGACAAGTTCACATTAAACTAAAAGCTGCTAAGATACTAAACCTGACATGAGGCAATTTACCACAATATAGTTGGAATTGCTAGGTGTTCCCAGAAGGGCATAATAACAATGTTATGCATTAAATACTCTGTTTTTTTTTTAAAAAAAATTTAAATGTATGATACAAGTTTATCAGAATTGGATATAAACATCATAAATTTGGCACTATTATATAAAATTTCTTTTCCCCCATGGGTGGAAAGAAAAGTTTAAAAGGTCAAAAATTGGGGCATTAAAAGAATTTAATCCAGGCTATATGGAAAACTGGCCAACCTATATGGATTAAGTGCACTTCTACCTGCAATCTAATTAAGTTAAAACATCTGAAGTAAAATTAGTTACTTATAATGATTTTTTTTCTCATATGTCATAGCATCAGCCAGGATGCGAACCCACTAACCCAGGACAACTGCTTGTAAAGCAGCCATTTGCAGTGTGCTAACATATGAAATCTTGCATTCACAAGGGGCTTTGTTGCTTTCAGTTGAGTTTGATTTTGACAGAGCACTATCTCTACTGTCAGCTTCTGTCCAAAATCCTTAATGATAAAGCAAAGATATCACTTCAATCTTTGTACTCAAGGGAAAGAGACTTTGCCACTAAAGTCAGGAATATTGCATTTAAGTTAGGACATTTCTTAAATGAAGCACTAAAAGACCATTACATTTGCATAAAGCATGGTCACAACTCAGGATCAAATTGTTGATGGATTCAAATATTACCTTTGAGTCTATAATTTTGCAAACAACTCTGGATTAATTTAATGTGATTCAGACTAGCCCATTAATAAAAGTAGTCTCAACATTATACTGTGAATTCAAAAGCTAGATAATCTCAAAGACTTTTCTGATCAGAACAAGCTTAAAGAATCTGTTGCTGATGATAATATTGTCAGAGTTTGTTACAGATGTAAGAAACTGAAACATGCACAAACTGTATGTTTATTCAAAAATACAGTTTGAAAATTTTGTAAATAAATTGGCCAAATAGAAACTTTTTTTTTTTTAAAAAAAGAACCATTAAAAAACCCCCCAGCTAGACAGAAAAAAGAGAATGAAAAAAATTATTTTAAAAAGTCTACTGAATGAAATAAAATCATTGAGTATCAATATTAATCATGTTAAATCCATGCACAACATAGGCTCACTCTTTAAGACTTGAATTATTATTAATCATACATTGATTTCAATGGAACTGGATTGTATAACCAATTACCATTGTGTCAAAAGATATATGGGCCATTATAAATAGAAAAAATAGAAACACTAATTATAATCTAGAATTAAATAATTACTGATTACCAAGGCAATCAAATCCTTTTCTTGGGAGAAGCTAAGATAAAAGTCACTATATCAAAATAACTATATATCTGTCTCTGGTTGCTTTGAAAATGAACATAGTAACCTCATGCTGTAACTGGTTTGATTACTTACATAAACAGTGATCATGTTGAATCAGCTCACAAACTTAAGCAGATTGGGAAGTGACTTCCCAGAAATATTTGAAGATATACTAAAATTGTATTTGGAACATATAGTCTACTTACCATTAAATAAAATTATTAACCCAATAAGTTTTCATTGTAGACCACTGCCATTGCCATTTAGAGCTAAAACTGAAGCTGAGTTTGGGAGATGGCAGACTGCAGAATTGATCCCATTTTGATGAAGAAATGGGCTAACCTAATTGTACCAATAATCAGACAGAATAATGATGTACATATCTGTGGTGATCATTGATGTATAGTTAGCAAAGCACTGACAGTTGAAAATTATTCACCATCATCAATGAGTCAAACAGAACTTATTTATATTATCTAATGGAAGGGTCTTTAGAAAAACAGAACTGCAATATGCTTACATGCAGCTGCCTATTGATGAAACAATCAGAAAGGTCACCATGAACAAAGATGTGTTCAAAATGAATCAGTTGCTGGTTGGAATATCAGTCACCATGGATATACCAGAGAATTGTGAACCAACTTTCTGCTAGAATATCTAAGTACTTTCATACTTTGATGATTGTTTTATAGTTCCAAATCACTATTCTGCAATGCAGTACTATTTCAAACTAATTAAACATTTTAGAAAGCTAAAATTATCCTATAACTGATATCTATGATACTTTAATGCATGCATTATAGATATTCCAAGTGTATTTCATTTCAAATGCTGCATACATGTGATATGGAATTGTGTAATATTTGAACAATATGTATAGAGAAATATTAGTGATTTCTCATTGAAAATTGCTAATTACCTCTTTTTTGTCATATAATCAGTTGCTCAAAAGATGTTTAAACATCAAAGTGAATTAGTGAACACAACAAAGGAAATGACTTTTCTTATGTTAGTACCATTTACTAAGACATTGCGTAACTAGAGAACACTATCTTCACCATTAAACCATGTCCTGGCTTGTATTTTCAGCAATGAGAACTGGAATTTATAAGGAAAACTAATGTGCATATGCAGCTAGCAGCTATTCTTTATTCCTTTACATTATGCATGCTATAGCTCTCAATCCACTTATATAATATTCATGTTTTTTCTAAAATTACATATTATAAAGATTTTAAATATTATCAAGATTATTAAAGATGAACACTTATTAATTCTTTCTTGGAAATATTAATTTTGGACCAATTTCAATGAGGCTATGTTCACATCTGCAATACATAAATAATTTTTTGGGTCTTGAAACAAATTGAAACTTATATTGTTTGATTTGTCAGTTAGACACATGGGATTGTAACATTTGATTTACAAGTGTCAAATTTACTCCATCCACAACTTTGACAAAATCCACTCTAAATAAATATAGTAATGATTATCTCTAATCATTTATTAAACTAGAGATTGTCTTTAGCCAGATGAGATTCTGTAGGTTTTTTAATATTGCTATAATTGGTTGTCAAAAAAATCTTAATTCTCACCACATTTATATAATATTTCACATAATATACTTTTTAATGTTATAATTAGAAGACTTTAAACATTTATAAGCTTATTAACAATGAATACTTAATCATTTTGCCTTGGGGAATATTAAATTTGAATCAATTTCAATGCAATTTTGTTTATAACTACTTTGAGAAAAAAATTATTTATGCAATTAGTTTTGTCTAAAATTGGTTTTCTTATAAATTCTTGAAACTTCAAGTAAAGTGAGCCTCATTTTGTTTGATTGACAGTTAGAGGTTTGTGTTTCTGTAAGATTTTTAATCTTGTTT